>JARHVA010001430.1:1852500-2377500 GCA_037957365.1 Torreya grandis | reverse complement strand
TCTAAAATATTTATGATTAGGTACTCGGTAATTTATTTTTACAAATTACCATTTTACTTTTCTAACCACCAAAATCTAATTTATAACCCATAAAATATATCAAATCTTAACCCTCCAACAACTTACCCTTGTAGTAAATCCATTACTAAAAAACCCATGTTTTTAATCCCAAATCACCCCATAGTTGGAATAAACCAAAATGGATCAAACCAAACTTTTTCCAAAAATGGTGAATAGGTAACGATTCTTCTACGATCAACATCGATCTTCCCAGATTAGCATTGATCTATATATACAAGGGCGACCCTTTGGTTCACCCCAACACCCATAAAATTTAAATTTTGAAGTGTTGTTAATATTTCCTCAGAGAATCAATGACATATGTTAACTCCATGCTGACAAAGTTATGTTATACCCAGTCCAGAACAGTCATAAAAAACCAAGGACATTGCTTGTACCTACGAAAAGAATATACTCTACCTGCATCCATTTCAAGGTAAGTTCTTTGTCTTAAATATTTCATTTCTTATTTAATTTCATTTTTTCTTTATAATTCCATTGTTAGAGCATCTCAAATATCCATAGTTTCCCTTTAGAATATCTTTAGTCATCCTTTAGCTTTCTATTTATAACCTTGTGTAGTTTTAGTAGAATCAATGTCAATTCATCCTAATTGGTACCGATTCTGTAGGATTGACATCAATCCTTGCATTTTATTTTAAAATATGAGCCATTTAGTCGTAAAACTTTGTCTTGGATCCATTTTGATTTAATCTTCTACCTTTCCAAATATGGAATTTATCTTTAGATGACTCTACTCAGATTTTCTCATGAAATAATTAGTATCACTGATCTATCCATCATCTCTCAACCTCTCTTTGCCAACTAAAGTTACATAGCTTTTGAGTTAGAATTTTGTGCCATTGTCTATTCTCTTTCAGTTAAAGATACTTCTAACCAATTAGATGTTATACAAGAATATGTGAATTCTAATGGAGCTTATTGGGATGAATACTTTGCTTATATTGTTTATTTAGATGAATATTAGTTCCTAAGAATTTTTTTATTGCATCCATATCGCATCATTCCATTTTGTAATTTTATTTTTTTATTATCCACTTAATTATGAAAATTGTGAGCTGACATCCTCTTGAGGAAGTTCATAACTTCCCAGGATTGGTTCCTAACTAGGAAACTCACTTAGATATCTATTAATCAAATTTGTCTAAGTTATCTCATTGTGTGCAGGTTATTCTTCCAAGACAAAAAGGAGTTCCCACAGTCGCTAGATTCAAATGATGCATAACCATATTCTTATCTCTAGCTATTCCTCATAAACCCTACATTGATTTAAATTTTTAGTAGATAATTAAATTAAAAGGAAAAAATGAAAAACTACTATTACATTCTAGCATGCTTGATGGGACCCCTAAGGTCTCATTGTTCTTGATATATTTCATTGTGAAATTATTCATTAATTGCCTCCTTTCTTGATTGTTATTCTTCATTAAAAAAAAAGAGAAAATCCAAAGATTCTTACTTTTCCTTTTAAGGTTTAAAAATAATTACATTCATCCTTTGCTTTGCTTAGATAATTCACATAAACTAATCTAGGTAGATCAATATATCATAGTAATCACACATTCTCACACGCATCCAAAATCACATAATCTTAAAATAAGCATTTAAAACATTTTCCTACCTAAGGTGGACCCACTTGGATTTCATCACCAAGGAAAAAACCAACTTGGTGTACCGACTGAGTATAAAAAATCTAGTAAGAACTATAGAGGCTAAGCACCTAACACCCTTATTACTATGGTGTGTGAAGTGAGGGGGTAAGCCCCAATACCAAGCCATGTAAATTATTCCAACATGAAATCAGGCCTCAACATAATTTTATGTATATAGAGGTTCCCATCCTTAAATGAAGACCCAAAGCCATCTTTAGATTACCATTTCTTAGTACCTCATTGACCTTTTTCCTTATCACACTCTAAAGTTAATTTCTTAAAGAATTAACATCTTTTAAGTACATTTTGAAGTGTGTGCACTTATTTCCACTAAAATGAGATAATAAAAAAGACTATTATATGCTTTTTAATTTCATTTTTTGATTCTCTTTGATGCTACATGGTTTTGACATGACAACAATCATTAAAGCAAATTAAATCCCCAACCTCATCCTCATCTATGGAGAACACCCCAAGTCCTCCTACCTCTCTTGAGTTTATGGGGGAGGGTATTCCCCAGTTCTACACTCAGGGAGATCTTGAATTCACCACCATATTGGATAGTAATCCAATTACTCTTAACCATCACCTTAACACTCGAGCCATCCATATTCCACTTTCCCCTCATACACAATCTTCTGAGAATATTTTTGGCATGTCCCTAGAGGGACCTGAAGGGTTCAATATAGTCATGGTTTCCTCTCTCAAAAATCCTCCCCCAATAGATTATGATACTAATACTACATAACTTTTAAACAATCCACCTTCAATAACATCCAGTGGACCATCTCTATCTAGTACCCAAACCCAAAATATTACCACACCTCAACTTATGTTTACTCCACCTCCTACCATAGTACCTTATAACTTAGTGATTTCAATCCCTGAAACTCTTTCACCCATCTAAACTAGCATAGCTTCAAATCCCAAAACTCAACCTTTGCAACAAACTCCCTTGAGTCGACCTACTCAACAATACATCCCATTGACTACCCAATACATAGCTCCCTCATAATCCCTTTGGCCTACTTATATACCCCTATAAGCCCCATACTATGTGACAGCATACCAACCAGATATGACCTCTTTAGTTGGTTACCCCTTGTCACAATCCTTCTCCACTCCATTTCATGCCTATCAACATCTGCAATAGAATGTCTTGTGGGGTATTCCTTAATTTAATACCCAATATAACCTTATGAACATCCTTATGAATATGATGGAAAATCTAGAAGCCTCTACCTCTAAGTAGAAAAATATTCTCACTTATGAGTAAATCTATAATGAACCCATTAATCCAACTATCCCTATTAGACCATACCCCTTGCAATGCGAACTTCTAAAATTTATGAAATTTCAAAATAAGGAAGATCCTTGGCAACACATTTGAATGTTTAGACATTCTTGTTATCTTATAACCCATGATGATACTCTTCTCCTAAGAGCATTTCCCATGTCACTAACTGAACCATCTTTGGGCTGGTATAGTTCTATTCCTTAACATTCCCTAGTATCTTTTGGGTAACCAAACCAAATATTTTTAGAGCACTTTTCCATTAAAATCACAAGAAAAGTGACCATTACCAATCTCTATGCCATTAGACAATTCAATGATGAATCTATCACTAATTTCATGGCTAGATGGCAGAGTCTTATAAAACAACTTACTTTTTCCCTTCCTTAATCGAAACTAATTGAATGATTTGTGAGATCATGTGATAAACATATCTCATCAACATTACGGGTTTAATCCTTCAAGACTTTTGACAAGGCCTTTTCTATGTCCTGTAAACTAGAAATCTGAGCTTTAAAAGAAGGGAAGGTAAAGTTACATAATAAAAACTTCAAACCTGATCCCTCCAAAGGAATTAACAATACTAAAAACAAAGACACTACTAATGCTGTGATCTTAAAATCAGCACCCCTGTAAACAAAAAGCCAATCTAAACCCTCTACCTCCCAAACACAATCATAAAAACCATTAACACAGTTTCCTCCATGGAAGTACACACCCTTAGGGTAATATTATGTTTATATTTTAGACAAGCTCTCAAAATAATCTATCATTGAACTTATTTCAATTAGACCTCTTGATGACTCTCACCCTAAGCCTAGTTGGTTCAAAGAAAATGAGTTTTGCAATTACCATCATGTACCAGGTCATGCCATCAATAGGTGTTTCTACTTTAAAAGTCTAGTTCAAAACCTTATTGATCAAGGAGAGTTACAATTAGATAACCCTATCTCTCCTCCTAATTAGTTCATAGACATCTTTAGGTAATCATTCCCCAACCATGCCTCTATGTCTAAATCCATACAGGCTAATTCAAGATGCATCTTGAACAATGAGATCCATGTGATAAGTATGATCCATGATCAACTTTTGCCTAAAGAAGTTGGTTGTGCTTTTGAATCACCTTCTATGACAACTAAAATCCTATATTTCCTTATTGGAGATGCCTTTGAACCATTTGATTCAAGTAGAGCTATCTATAAGACTCACTCAGGTTTTTTAGATCTCATTATTTGGGATCCTCTAGAGGAAACATTACCTAAACCCATTAAAAATAATCAATTAGAAACAATGGATGAGAAATCTATCAAGGAGGATGCTTGTTTAGACATCATAGAATATATATATATATACCACTCCTTTAGTCACTAAAATACCTTCATGTAGTATACCCATCTCCTGTAGCTTACCCCCCTGAGAAGATTGTTATGTTACATCAACCAAACCCAAGACCAACTTCCCTCATAACTCAGGAAGAACAAAATCTTATAAAGAGAGAAATTAGGGGAATGCTTTAGGAATTAGAAACATAAACTTTAGGGCATCATAAGGAAAATATTTAAAACACCCTCCCATAAGTATTGAATTCCTTAAAGAGGATATCCCTGCTACCCCCGATCATATTTGAAAAGGGAAGGTCCCTCTGCCACCTATTTGAACTAGAGCATCCATATTGGGACCTCATCCTTCAGCAAGACTAAAAACCTCCATTATAAATGAATCTTCCCACTATAATAATTCCAATTCATAATCATTTAAATCCTTACTACCCACAAGGCCTAAGTGTAAAGTCTTATCCCAAACACAAAGTACCTAATGTGGGGAATATTCAAACAACTAATACAAAGGATCAAGACTGAAAAGTAAGTACAACTTCCATACCAATGCCTCAGAGGGTCAAAAAACCCAACCAAGATATATTGAGGGGGTTTTACTCTAAGATTCTTGATCAACTTATTCAAACTTCCCTCATCACACTACCACCCGTAAAACCTCTTAACCCCCATATTTAAAAACTGACATGGTATCTAGAAAAGAAGAAATGCATGTATCATCAAATAGTAGGACATGATACTAAAATTTATAATGCCCTAAAATTTATGGTTTAAATCTTATTAGAAGAGGATGATCTTTTAAAGGAATAATTTGGTCATGACTATCCTTATAGTCAAAATACTAGGGTCATGTCCACTTCAAGAACTAGTATATTAGCAAGGGGATCGAAATGAGTTTCAAAGGAAGATAGAGTCTCTGTTATAACTCAATATCAACCCCTCATAAATCTTCTAGATTTGGATGAGTCTAAAAACATGACAAATCCACCATTATTTTAGATAGACATGATACACATAGCCACACAATCCCAGATCTAGTATCATAAGACCCAAAATCCAAATAATGCAAAAGTGACTATTGTAAAGCTCCTGATTCTACCACAAATAGTCCTACAACACCCAACCCAAAACCTAAAATTTATGTTTTAGGAAAAGTGCAAAATAATAATGCTTCAGAGTTGATACAAATATCAGTTCTAAAACAACTTCATCAACTCCCGGTCAAGATGTCTTTATATAACTTGTTTGAAACTCTCTATAACATCATGAGGCTATGCTAGAATCCTTTCAAGCTATTGAGATATAATCAAATGAACCCCAAACTTTGTCAAATTTTATCACATCACTTCAAAAGTCATCATCCATAACATTCCATGATTCTAAAATATCACCATTATAGCCCGATGACCAAGATCCACCACTATTTATCACTACCCAAATTAATCAGAACTAAATCAAATGAGTAAGGATTGATAAAGGAACAAGCATAAATATTATCTCTTCTCATGATTCTAAGCAACTACAGTTAATGGAAACTGTTGTAGGTTAATCTCCATCTATTTTATGAGTATTCAATGATATTGTGGTCCCTACATTAAGAATAGTTATCCTTCCCATCCAAGTAGGTATACATACCCTCCATGAGTTATTATACATAATAAAAGGGGAGTTTCAATACAATATCCTATTAGGACATCCTTGAACATGTGCTATGCACTATGTCCCCTCCACCTTGTACTGATGTCTTAAATTTAAACATGAGGGTAAGGTCCATAGTGTTTTGACCAATCCCCATCCACTTAAAACTTGAAACCTTACCTTTTGACCAAATTATGTCTTAATTCCATTACAAAGCATGATCCCATAATCATCTAATAAAGCATCATCTAGTATGATAATCCCTGCATCAAGAATTGCTAGCAAGGATTCCCTTGATTCCATGTTTCACTAACTATCAATGGGAGAATATTAGTTATTGATGCTCAACACTCTCCCCACTCCCTAGGAATATGGGTCTCTTGAAAAATAACATGCATATTATCTAATCTATGGGAACTCATTCCCTTCAATCCACCTTTCCTCTACACTCATTTAATTTATGAGGGGATTGATCAATCTTTTATAGGTCTTGCAAGTCGAGCCCATGCCAAATAATTCACCTCAATCTTATCATTCTTATATAAACCCCACTTCACACAAATATACCTAAAATGGTGTGTTTGGAAGGGCTTTGGCATAAGACACTATGAATAATAGACACACAATATCATGTTATGGGATTTTAGGAAGCCCCATGAAAAGCACAACCTAGGTTTTAACAAAAATCTGAAAACTATCCCAGAAACCACTCTTCTACCTATTCTCGAAGAGGACACGCCATCCTCACCATCTAATACCCCTTTTGAGATAGATGAGGTTGTATCCATTCCTTTGCACTTTTTTAATTTAATTAATTAATTAATTTATTTAATCAATGCCATCACTACAAAGCCTCTCATCTATCACATCAATGGGGAAACCAAAACCATTCCTCTCTCCTACCCAAACATGATAGGGTAGGATTTTCCCACTATCCCTGTTCTTTAGTGCTAGGATGATGAGTCAATCTTGACTCACTTAGGCATGAAGAACTCCCATCTATGCAATTCAGTTATATCCAAAACCTCTAGTTTGTTAAATGAAACTATCGTCAACATTAACATAGGATTTCATGAGACTATGAATTATTATGGTCAACAAATCTTTAGATAGTCAGGAGTACCAATATTTTACTACATTTATAGTAGACCATGATGAAGCATTAGCTTGGTCCTATAGTGACATGCTTGGTATGGACCCTGCTATTGTCATCTATAACATTGTCACATTTCCTAATACCAAACTTGTAAAATAAAAAATTTGTAAAATGCATCCTCGCATTGTACTTTTGGTCTAAGAAGAATTACAATGTCTCTTATCTATCAATTTTATCTAGCCTATTAACTATCCTCAATGGGTGTCTAATATCATCCCTATCACAAAACCCATGGGAGAACTGTGCCTTTGTACTAATTTTTATGACCTTAACCTCACTTACCCCAAAGATGATTTCCCTCTCCCTAATATTGACTAATTAGTAGACTTAACAGCCAGACACGAAATGTTGTCACTTATGGATGGTTTCTCTAGGTACAATCATCACACCAGAAGATCAACATAATTACTCATTTATTACTCCCTAGAGGACCTTCTACTATCACGTTATACCATTTAGATTAAATAATTTTGGGGGCCACCTATCAAAGGGCCATGACCTATATTTTCAATGACATAATCCATAAATTCATTAAAGATTATTTGGATGATCTCCTCGATGAGTCAAAATATGAAAAGACAATCTTTTGATGCTTAAAATAATCTTCACTTGCCTAATCTAGTTTTGTGTCCATCTCAATTCTAAAAAATGCAATTTTGGGGTTTTGATGGGTAAGATTTTGGGTTTCATCATCTATTTTCAAGGGATAGAGGGTGATCCTGCTAAGATCAAATCCATTATAGAAATGCCACCCCCATCCAATCTTAAGCAACTCTATAGCTTACAAGGAAAATTACAATCCATTCTTTGTTTTATCTCCCATTTATCCAATTGATGTCAACCATTTCACCACCTCCTTAGGAAATATACTCATTTCATTTGGGACTCTAGCTCTCAGGAGGCCTTCGATGCCCTCAAAAACTATCTTCTCTCACCATCACTTTCATTCCTCCAAAGGAGGGACAACCTTTCTTCTTGTATATTTTAGCCATAAAACTTGCCCTAGGAACTATGCTTGCCCATTGTGGTGAGCAACATAAAGAGTAGGTGGTTTATTATATAAATTATATTCTCATTAAATACAAGAGACACTATACACATAGAAAAATTATGCCTAGCTCTAGTTTTTGTAGCTTCCAAGCATTACCATTATCTATTCAATCAAAAAATCTATTTAATCATGAACACAAATCCCCTAAAATTTATGCTTTCAAAGCCTTACTATAATTAATGAGTGGCCAAATGGCTCATGATTTTGGTGGAATTTGATTTTGAGTTTATCCACCAAAAATTAGTTAAAAGTTAGATCATTACTGATCAACTTGTTGAGGCTAATAATCAACCAATCAATTATGAATTCCTAGAGGAGTCTGTAGCCTCCACATCTTAATTAGATCCTGAATATAAAATGACTCTATTCTTTGATGGATCCAAATGTGAGCATGGTGGAGGAGCTAAAATTATCCTAATCCCTCCAAGGGGGACACCTATACTTTTATCTTTTAAACTTGATTTTGACTACACCAATAATATGGTAGATTATGAGCCTTTGATCATAGGTCTTCAAACTACTTTAGCCTTAGGTATTAAATCACTTAATATCTATGGTGATTCCCAACTTGTCGTGAATCAGGCAAAGGACATATATTAATGTAAAAATGACACCCTCTAGAAATATAAGACCTTGGTTGATCAATTACTAGTTGTTTTTGAGCTATTCAAGCCACTCCTCAGTCAACTAATAAGTTTGTGAATACCATGGCCTCCTTGGCCTTATTTATCCCATCTTCATCTTAGGAATCTAAGTTATTTGCTCTCATCCACAAAATCAATGAACCTTATTTTACCAAGATTGATCTTCCTTCCATCCACAATATAGAGGAAAAACCATTGGATATTTGGTACATGCAGATATTTGATTATTTATCGATGGGGATTATTCCCCTAAATTTATCCAAAAATGACAAGCAAGATTTCTAACAATGCATTAGTCATTTTGTCATACTAGGGGGTGTTATCTATGAACTAGGAATTTGACTCAAGAGAGGATGGTTAGTATCATGTAAGTTTCAAAATAAAAACAAAATGAAAGCAACACACTAACTAGCATAACAACTGTAGGCCTAGACACTAGGGAGAACTTAGTTAACAAACATGAATAAAACACATAACTCAAATACAAAAGAAACACTCTTTTACCTTCTTTGGATGCTCAAAAATTCTTGTTGTAGTGGCTTGCTCGGCTTGCGCTCATTAAGTCTTCATCAAAGGAAGTTTGGCTACCTCCATCTCTCCTTGGAACCTTTGGATTGTGGCTTGGCTTGGCTTGAAATAATTTTGGCATGGTAACACTAATTTCTTGAAGCTTTTGGAACCATTTGTGCATTATAAATTTGCATTATCAAGTCTTTTAAAGATATTTGAGCATAATAACTTTGCACCAAAATAGCTTAGAAATGATGTGGTAAGGCCTTCTATGTATAGATTTTTGCAAATGTATAGAATCAACCTGAACCATCCATCTCAAGATTGAGATGTGTGGTTGAGGATTAATTCAATTTTTATAATTAAGTTTATAATTATCCTCATCATGACATTGGAAGAAGGGGAAATTAAGAGGCATGGAGGGCATCATAGAAGGCATTGATGAGGCATGGAGGTAATGAAATGAGGTCACATGATGATGCAAATATTCCATATTCATTTCCAAAACATATTATTCAACAAGTTTCCATGGAATTCTTGATTAGGCCTTGATTTGGTTTAATTAGATCTTAAGCATGATTAAGCACTTTATGCACAAATTAATTAAATTGATCAGAATGTCTTGTTATTGGTCCAAAATTTGATTGGATTATAATTAGAAGGCAATGTTATATGCAATGGATCTATTATCCCATTTAGGATGTTATTGAAAACAAATAACAAAGGCACATGTCTTATGCAGAAATTTTATAAGAAAGATGAATCCAGAGCACTTAGGTGCAAAATTGGCATTTTGACTCAGAATGATCTAACCAAATTTAGTTGGCCCATAAATTACATTGCCCCACTTAATGCTACTTTGGCCAAAATCAGTATTTGAATATGTTAATTTCAACTTATTTAATGCATTTTAGTGTTTTTAGGTCAAATTGTGCATTTTGGGTGGAAATTGGCCAAAAGCCTAATTGGAGGTTATTGGTGGCCAGATTTAGGTGTCTACATTCTCTATAAGTGTGGTTTTGATGGAATATTTCTTCATTGTCTCTGAAATCATGAAGCTACCCTCGTTATCAAAGAATCTCATGATGGGTCATGTGGTGGACATTTTAATGGCCACACTATTGCTAAGATAATCTTACGATTAGGCTATTATTGGCCCATTTTAAATCAGGATTGTTGTATGTTAAGATATGCATAAAATGTTAATGACATGCTAATTTGTCACATGTCCTTAGTCACACATTATAGGTAGCACATGATTTTTTTCAATTTTCTTAGTGGGGGATTGATCTTATATGTTAAATCAATCCTAAATCTTCCCAATGCCATAGATTTATCATCACTACTACTAAATTTTTCACTAAATGGGTAGAGGTTATTCCTCTTATCTCAACCAAAGCAAAGAAAAGTGTGGAGTTTATTATTAATCATATTATTTTTTGCTTTAGCATTCCTCATAAGATCATTACAGATAATGGAAAATCTTTTAAAAATAAAAAGGTTCAAAGACTCTATGATTATTTTAACATTAAGCTAAGCTTTTCCTCGCCTTACTATCCTTAAGATAATGGATACACTGAGGCATCCAATAAAAATCTTATCAAAATCCTAACTAAAGTCATTAATGAAGCTGGAAAGAACTGGCATCTTCATATTCCTTTTACCTTATGGGCTTATTGAACTAGTATTTGAACCCCTATGGGTGTTACCCCTTTCTCTCTAGTTTATTGTGCCAAACATGTACTTCCTCTTGAGGTTTAGATTTCTTCCCTTTGTATCTCTCTTAAAGATATCATTTCTAAGAATGACTTCCATCAGGAATGATTAGCCCAACTTGAGCTCTTGGATGAGCATCGATTAGTTACCATTGATCATCTCCATGTATATCAAAAATAAAAAAATGTGCCTATAATAAACATTTAAAAGAATGTGAATTTAATGTTGGTGACTTTGTATTGAAATAAAATCAAAATGTCACTAATATAGACAAGATCAAATGAGGAAAATTTGCTCCAAATTGGCTTGGACCATATATCATCACCCATAAATATGAATATGGGGCATATCGTTTGGTATCTCTTGATAAAAAACCAGAATGAGAACCTCTTAATGCATTGCATTTGCATCCTTTCCATTGTTTATCAGTTTTAATCACCTTGGTTAATGCAATTTTTTCAATTTTGGTTTGACAATTAGCTAAAACCATATCCCTTTCATTCATAAAAATTCCAAACAATGATATATATAGTCATGTGGTTATCCAACAACATGTCTATTCTAACCTTGAATATGAATACCTTGGCGCCATTCATATAATGCTCTAAATGGACAAGCTCTACCTATAATGGGAAAGAGCCCCAAATCAATATTTCCTAAAACCCCTCCCTATTACCTTAGTAGTTCATTTTGGGAATAAGAATATCATCTTGTACAACAAAGCTTTGGAAACTATTCTAGGTTACCTTAAGCCAATCCATAATAAAATAATGACACTAGGATTTAAAAAAAAAAAAAAGCAAAAAAAAAAGCATCTTTAAAAGGGTAAAAATAACAGATTGATCCCTCAAAGGATAGCTGTAATATTTCTAAAAGTGGAAAAAGTGTAGACTGCTCCCTTTAAGGATAGTTGCTTCAAAAAGCATCTCTCAAAATATAGATCACTCCCTCGAAGGATGGCTATTATGTATGAAATATCCCAAGAAAGCTTCCTACATTAATCAACTTTCTCTAAATTAGTAGACTTCCCAGATTGATCAATCTACATGGATTGGCACAAAAGGATCCTAAGGTCAGCCTTAGCTTTGGAAAGCAAGATGAAAGCATTTTCTTAAAAAATCCACTTTTTGTCAAATTCATAAAGAAAAGCAAATCCATAGAAAATTCCATCTCAAATCCATAGATTCTAAACTTAGTTGACCTAAGGCTGCTAGGATATTTATTAACAATCAATTAAAGATGCATATGCAATTACTACAAGAGGTTTTTATTTGGTTGTGGTACAATCCAGTGATGAGTAATAAAATATTTGTGTCTCTTTATCCTAAATAAATCAAAATTGAATTAATTATTTATCATTTATCACTCCTACCATATAAATCAAGATCACCACATATATCTTGATCATAATATAAGAATATCATAATTTAATCTAAATCCATTGCATCATTTAAACTAACAATCTAATAATTCATAAAAATCCTACTATAAACCCATAATCAAAAAACATTAATCCATAATCTAATCTAATCCACATTCACATCACATAAATCCATGATATCATAATCTAATTTCATAATCACAAAATTTAAAAATTCATAATCCAATTAATTGCATTGCATAAAGACATGATATCCCAAGCTAAATTCATAATCACATAATCTAGATCCATAAACATTTTAATGTAAATCCATAAACATTTAAATCCATAATAAATCTATCACATTGTCATATCATCTAAATATCTAAATCCATATTCACATAATCTAAATACAAAACATCCTAAACTAAGTCCATGATACATAACAAAATCCATAATCGTAAAATATAACACTGCAACTCATAATCAAAATCATGTATCTATATATCAATGCTCCAATATACATCATCTGAGTCTTGGTTTACAAAGTATATGGCTCTCTGGCCAATACAATAAATACAAAATAGGCTACTCAGTAAATTGGAGATGACTCAACTAGATGCTCCCAATGCCTCCACCCCCGACCCCATATCTACCTCCATCCCCACCCCCATCTCCTCCTCTAACTCCCCTATGATCTCTACCTTATGATACACTCCCTATGCTAGCTAAACCTGTATGTGTTCATTAAGAGGACCTACCCTATGTGGCCATATGTGTGGCATACCAAGGAATCTCTAGATACAGATCTAATACAATCTACTCATAATAGTGTATCTTGGCTACCAGCTCTTGGTATCTATCCACACTCATAACACCTACCTGACCTATACTTAGCCTAGCCCCCCTGCACCTGTCTATTCCATGACTCCTCCATACCTTCATTATAATCCATCCCTCTCAGCACAATATCTATCTTAATCCTAAACTAACAGATTATGACTCAGATGTAAGGTGTCATAGTCTACCTATAAAGCATCTAATCTAGTCTATATACCATCTTGCTCCATCTACATGGTAGTGAACACCCCTTGTACTATGGTCACCTATCCCTATAAGGTGATGCACTAGGATCTTAGTACATCCATCTCAAAAATAATACATATAATATCTATCTCCTCCTCCTCTCCTCCCTCCTCGTCTGCATCCTGCATCTCCTTGTCTGCTTCCTCCTATAGAGGTTGCACCACCCTCTCCTACCTGACATCCAGCTACCTTAACCACCACATTAAATATGCTAGGGTACACCCTGCATCATCTATCTCTACATCTATGACCTCCTCTTTAGACCCTATAAGAATATCTATGACATTGACCTCTGATAGTCTGGTCTCCATATCATCTCATTTGTATACTCGTGGGGCCCAAGGTATATCTTGAATCAACCCAAACTATCTCCTCACTCTCCCAAAATGAAAACTCTAGATACTCCATCTTCCTCCCTATCAATCATCTCTTCCTCTAAATGTTTGCTAACTCTACCTCTACCTCTACCTTAGGCCATGCAGGAAATCTAATGTAAGGCCTCCAAATGATGTCACCATCCTACAACTCCCCAAGGACTCATTGATAATATGCTAGGTCTCATGTCATGCCATCTATGTAAGCCCACAACAAATCTTCCTTCCATCAAAGGAAGGCCACACTGTAAGTAGTATCATACCATCATATCTATGGGGTACCAATGGGTCGTATCACTCTAATGTGATCATATGCCCAACACTACAAAATAAGGTCACATCAAAACTAAATATCCTCTAGGTCCCTCATAGCTCCCTATATATTTGTTCTAATAAAGTTGAGGCTCAGGCAAATAGTGTCTGCTACTCCCACATATTTGTAATAACACCTGTGAGGCTCTATGGGAACCTACCTCCACTTGAGTTGGGGAGGGCATAACAAGAAATGGCTAGCATCAACATCATCAACACTAGTCTCTCATATATATCTACATCATATAAAGGCTCAAAAATAAATCTTCCCACTATAAAAGTAATATCCATAACATCTTCACCATACAACCATGTCAATGTTGTTGTATGACCTCACTCATCCAATGTTGTTATGGGATGTGACCACTGGGACTTTTTGGTTACACTAGGAGCCATAGTATCCTATAGATATCCTCCACTATAATGGTCATATTTCTTGTAGGTAACCAAAAAGTCCTAGTGGTCACATCCCACAGCTCTAGTAATGCTGCTAGTAGGCTCGTGTCTCTATGAATGCAGTGGTAGAGCGTATTCCTCTTAAACCCATGACCTCCATATGAGCCTGATCATCATCACTCAGTTGATCACATAACTGATCTAAAAGAGGTAGTACTCGGTCTTGCATCATTAATAATGTATGCATCTATTACTATAATCCTATATAAGCCTTAAAATTTCTAAAATTTCAACTTAGTTAACCCTATAATCTTTAACTTAGTTGTTCATCATTTTTTTACAAATTGGTGTCATTCTATTCCTAATTGGAGATATTTCCATTGAATTAGTGATGATTCACTAGGATAGATGCTAATTCTGGGTCACCATACTACCCTAAAATCTCTACACATTACCCTAACCAAAAAACATTAAAAACTATTTTTTTAATAAAAACAAGGTGTACTTTATCCTGAGACTATCACCACTGCCTCTGACCGCTACTGCTTGCTTCCATTACACCACACATCAAAATTGATGTCAAATTTTTGCTCTTGAATCACTACGTGTTGATAGAAAATGAACTATTTCCATGTTGGATTTGCTTATATAGTTAGCTTTATATCAATGTTGATTTATATGGATCATTGCTAATTTCTTTAATCGGTGTTGATTTGGTTTGACTTTTTCTCTTTTGCACTACTTGAAATTTTTTGTATATCTAGTCCTACCCTAAATCCCAATGTTGTTACCTTGTCACAACTATCTCATTATTTATCTTGTTATATTTTAGGCTTGTGGACATAGACCCCATGTTGCTCCCACAACGTGCATAAGGCATGCACTTTTTTGGGTATATCCCCTTTATGGGTCTTGAGAGTGCATCTCATCTTGAGAATAACCATGTATAGGTAGCACACACATCGTAAAACACATTGGATGCTTTGGTTGGCCAAACCCTATCATTTGTTCTCTTGCTTGGTCTTCATTTAAACTCACTTATTCATAGCTATGGCAATTTATTACATGATTTGTCTTGGGGCATCTTTGCTTGTACTATCTCACATCTTGTTAGTGTAAAAAGTATAATTCATTTTATGCATCTACACTCTTGGTTCCCCTTTGTTATTTATTCATCCCATCCATAAATCCATCTTTCAAACCATCACCCACTCATCATCCTACACTGGCTCCCAGTTTGAGGGGGGATACCTCCTCGCATAAACCTAGGGCATTGGACCTCTCTCAGTTTTTATCTTACAATATGTTATTACATACCACTCCACAAAAAAGGGGAAAATGCAAAAACTTCAATTTTGTATGTCATATATGAATTATTTAGTATCTTAAGCCTTTAAATTGTTATTTTATCCTATCCTAAAGTCTAAAATGTTTACCATTAGGTACTCGGTAATTTGTTTTTAAAAATCACCATTTTACCTTTCTAACCACCAAAATCTAATTTATAACCCATAAAATATATCAAATCTTAACCCACCAATAACTTACCCTCGTATTAAATCCAATGCTAACAAACCCACATGTTTAATCCCAAATTACCCTACAGTTAGAATAAACCAAAATAGACCAAAGTAAACTTTTGCCAAAAAAGGTGAATCGATAATGATTTTATCATGATAGGCATCAATATTTTTGGATCAACATTGATCTATATATACAAAGATGACCCTTTGGTTCACCCTGACCCCATTAAATTTCAATATCAAATCACTGATAAGATTTACTCAAAGAATTAGAGGCAAATGTTAGCTCCACATCGATGAAGTTAGGCTATACCTTGTCTAGAATGGTCATCACAAACTAAGGAGATTGTTTACACTTGCAAAAATAATATAATCTGCTTGCATCCACATTCAAGGTAAGTTTTTTTCGTCTTGGATAATTCATTTCTTACTTCATTTTATATTTTATTTTTCATTCCACTATCAGAACATCTCAGATATCCCTAGTTTCCTTTTAAAATATCCTTAATCATCCTTTAGATTTTTATTTATAACCTTGTGTAGTTTTATTAGAATCGATGCCAATTCATCCTAATTGGTACCAATTTTGTAGGATCAACATTGATCCCTACATTATATTTTAAAATATGAGCCATTTAGTCATAAAAAATTGTCTTGGATGCATTCTTATTTAATCTTTTGACTTTATTAATACAAAATTTATTTGTAGATGACTCTACCTAGAGTTTTTCACAAAATAATTAGTATCATTGATCTACCCATCATATCTCAACCTCTATTCACTGACCAGAGTGACATATCTTTTGAGTTAGCACTTTGTGCCATTGTCTATTCTCCTTTAGTTGAAGCCACTTCTGACCAATTAGATGTTATGCAAGAAGATGTGAATTCTGCTGGAGCTTATTGGGATGAATAATTTGCTTATATTGATAGTTTAGATGAAGATTAGTTATTAAGAATTTTGTTATCACATCCATATTGTATCATTCTATTTTGTATTTTCAATTTTTTATTATCCACTTAATTGTGAAAATAGTGATCTAACATCCTCTTGATGAAATTCATAACTTCCTGAGACTGGTTCCTAACTAGGCAACTCACTCATCTATCTATTAATCATATTTATCCAAGTTGTCTCATTGTGTGTAGGTTATTCTTCCAAGACAAAAAAGAGTTCCCATATTCACTGGATTAAAGTGGTGCATAACCATATTATTATCTCCAGGTATTCCTTGTAAATCCTACAATTATTTAAGTTTTTAGTAGATAATTAAATTAAAAGGAAAAAAATGAAAAAAACTACTATTACAAAAAGTTAAATAATGGTTGGAATCACATAAGTTTTTTTAGAAAAATGAATAAAATGGTAGTATGGTAATTATGTATTAAAAACTTATATATTTTGTAGTATATGTTATGTAGGTGCATAAATATATAAAATATGCCTATATTTATAGTTTTATTAATGGTTCAAAACTAGGTTGTAGGCTTCTGAAGAATAGAACACTACTTGCATATGTACACAACCCCCTTAAAAATATAACAAATTGTTAAAATAGAAGATTATGCATTTCGTGAAAACTATAACTTCCATTATTATGACTGGTTGTTTGTATAGAGTAGTTGAACTCAAGTACAATGAACTATGATAATATGCGTTGTCATAGTGTACATTATACTGGGGAATTACTTATTGTAATTAGGAAATTGTAGTATATATATATATATATATATATATATATATATATATATATATATATATATATATATATATATATATATATAATACCTAGATGGTATAAGTCGTAGTTGTTATTCTTGTTATTTATGTGTTAAATAATGTTGTGGAGACCCATTCATACGTTTTATAGATTAAATGTATTCATTTTAATTATTTGTAGGATGAAATATATATGAATCTATTGGTTATATTATGTTTATTGAATCTCATATTGTTGGTGCTGAGTAAGTAGTGAGATGGACTTCACTAGTTTACTAGCATCACAATTCTAGATGAAGGTAATCCGATCAAGTGGTGTGTTTGAAATTGACTGATCCTAGAGATAAATAACTATTGAAAAATTTGGCCAAAGTAGTGTTAGTTAGATATTATCATTTCATTTATATGATTTACATGTTTGTGTGATATCATGTTAGAACAAATTTCTTTATGTTACACTGCATGTTTCTAGAAATCATACAACACACACGTACTATCTTGTCTCTTTGGATTCCTACATTTTCACTATCTACTTATCTATGAAGGGACAACCATTCCTTGATAGGATATTATGCGAGGGATTGTTGGTCTGTGGTTGGTGTGAAAAAGCACTCGTATGATGCTCTCCCTCCCCACAATAGTACTTCTTTAAAGATGACACTTGAGATTGCCATAGCTACTAGAGTTTAAATAACTCATGCTCCATAGAAACATGTATCTTATATTTGTACATTGTATTCTATTTATTATTGAAAACATTATCTTGATGAGCTATAATTATTTACTTATATTATATTAATAGCAATGACTATATGATTGTAATAGCCATAGCTGGAAGATTGTAATTACTTTCTATATTTAGTTATAATGTGTTTTATGATGATAGTGATTAGTGATGAATACTGTCACATGATTATTATATATTTATCATACTTATATTAGTTTATATGGATCAATAATTAGATTCTCATGGTGTAATCTAATTAAGGAATATGTTGTTAAAATTAAAAAAAAATCACATATTTCTAGGTAGATCCCAGTGGGGATATTACAAATAAAGCAATTATAATTTAAATTTTCCAAGCATATATCCATAGAAGTGCATGCTTTATATCTATCTAAGAGGCTATGCTTAACAACATGTCTAAGTACAACAAAATAAACTCAGTTATGCAAAGTAAATATAGAAATTTAAGGAATGATCACACCTGATTATAACTCTAAAATTTTGGACTTATTGAATGAAGTTTCAAACTATCTAGATTCTAATCCTAAATCTTGGGACTCAAAAACCTCTAGTTAGAAAACACACACCCTACGTGGGTTCATATTGGGAAAAATCAACATATTCAAAATTATAATAGCCATATTTGTCTTTATGTCATAGATTCTATCTTACATAGTGTTTCCAAACTTGAATTTTAGTCATTCGTGCATTGACCCTTTTTTATGTTCATGTGACTTTGCTTTATTATTTTTCCATGTAGAATGTGTATAATTGATGTTCTTCTTATTTAACCTACTCCAAAAAAAATTAAGATTTATGGAAGCCCCTTACAAAATGTTACAAACTATGTATCTTAAAATATTAGAATCATATCTCCATGTAATCTTATGAATGTGGGGATGGAATAAATCTAGTGAGGGTTTTGAACATCTTTCCTAAAAGTGATAATGTAACTATATGTAAATTAATACCCTAATTTGGCATAAAGGGAAATATGATAAACTAAGAATAAAACCTCCATCACAAGTGTGTAAGGTATGGCTCAATAATCTCAAGTTGAAGTAGGAGGAATGATGCTTGATGGTTCGATCTAGGTTTGACCTTTGGTATTAAGATTTGCATATGTCAATTTTATGTCTTTTCCCCCTTATTTATTCTATTTTATTTTGAAATGGCTTGACATGACCTCATATATATCTACCAGTCTAGGGAAAATTATGCACATTAATCAAGTTTTTAAATGGAAAGGGATGAGGTTAAATGCACACAATCAGTGAAAATGGGTAGATGGACCCATAAGGCTAAAAAGGATAGACACGTAGGGTGCATGTATGAACCCACAAACCTAGATAATGACACAAGCTTTGTTTTTTGAGGCAAACCATGATAATAGGTGATGTATGGTCCAAAGATGCTAATAAATACTTTTGAAAAAATGTTAGATTGTGATTTTTAGGCTCAAGGGATAAATGGGGACCTAAGGGGGGTTGAGACAGTCCAAGAAAATTGCCAATATGTATGAATTTTCTAAATATGATATATTATTAATATGTGTGATCTAGGAATTTGACTCAAAAGAGGATGATTAGTATGGTGTTAGTTCCAAAATGAAAACAAAGTGAAATAAACACACTAATAACATAACATCTCTAGGCCTAGACACTAGGGAGAGCTTAGCTAAAAAAAGTAAATTATAAACACAATTAAAAATCAAGGAATCAAACACAATAATTCCTTCACCTTCCTTGGATGCTCTAAATGCCTTTGTAGTAGTGGCTTGCTCAGTTTGTGCTCATGAAGTCCTTGGCAATGGAAGCTTGGATACCTTCATCTCTTCTTGGTACCTTGTGGATTTGGCTTGGCTTGGAATCAGTTTGGAATTATAAATTTGTATTATCAAGTCATTTGAATATATTTGAGGATAATAACTATGCACCAAAATAGCTTATAAATGATGTTGTGAGGCCTCTTATTTATAGATTTTTGAATTTGATCAGAATCAACCTCAATCGTCCATCTCAAGATTGAGATGTGTGGTTGAGGATTAATTAAATTTTTGGAATTAAGTTTGAAATTATCCTCATCATGACATTGGAAGAAGGGACAATTAAGAGGCATGGAGGGCATGAATCTTGATATTTGTGGCATTTATGGCCTAAGGATGTCTTCCCAAGAAATGAGGTCACTTGATGATGTAGATATTCAATATTCATTTCCAAAAATAAGTATTCAAAAAGTTTTCATAGAATTCTAAATTAGGCCTTGATTTGGGTTAATTAACTGTTAAGCATGATTAAGCATATTGTGCACAAATTACCCAAATTGATTAGAATGCCTTGTTATTGGTCCTAAATTTGATTGGATTAGAATTGGAAGGTAATGTCAGATGCGTTAGAACCATATTCCCATTTAGAATGTTACAAAAACAAATAAAAAATGCATGTATCTTATGCATAAGACTTGATAGGAAAGAGCAGTCCAGAGCACATGGGTACAAAATTGGCATTTTGACTTGAAATGATCTAATCAAAGTTAGCTAGCTCATAAATTTCATTACCCCATTTAGTGATACCATAGCCAAAATTGGCACTTGAATATGTCAGTTTCACATCATCTAGCATGTTTTAGTGTTTTTAGGACAAATTGTGTCTTTTGGATGGAAATTGGCCAAAAACTTGATTGGAGGTTATCGATGGCCAGTTTTAGGTGTCTATAGTTTTCCCCTGTTTGGGAAGATGTTGCAAGCTATGGGAAAGGCAATGTCTTCTCAAATAATGAGATATGGCCTATATGCCAAAAAGAAGATGATGGTTAAAGAACAAAGCTCCAAAAGGTGTTTGGGAAGCCTGTGATGATGCCCTATTGAGGGAGTGGCCGTCACACTTGTTGATGGAAAGTCCCTTGAAAAGAAATAAGAAGAAAGGTGGAATTAATCCATGGTTGAGATTAATCCAAATTAGAAAATGATTGCATGCATTGATGTAAAAAGGATACTGATTTTCCCAAAGGCAATTATAATCAGGGAGAAAAGTCAAAATAATGATTTGCCCATAGGTGATTATAAGCATTAAGAGGACCTCGATTGGCTAAAGATGATTATGCCCCAGTTAGGGCTGATTAACAAGCATAACTCAAGGATATAACTGAGAATACAAATTAAAGATGAGCAGGCATAAAATGATGAAAGATATGGATAGAGGATTGAGATTGATCAATAGAATGATTTAGTTGTACCTGTTAATGAGGAGATGCTCATCTTGATTAACAATGATACAAATATAATGGTTAAATGAGTTATTTTGCTCAAGGGTGGGATGGTAGAGTTTTCCAAGCTACCAAGAAGAAACTTCTATGGATCCATTGATTGTAGACCTTTGTGAAGCTAATTTTTGCTGTAGCATGTGATGGTAGGCTTCATGATAGAACACCATGAAGACTTGGCCAAAATATGCATAATGACTGACTCTCGATCCAATAAACACTTGAAAATAATGCACCAATGATAAAAAACATGATGATAATGTTGATGTATGAGTATGGATAGACTCAAGAATAATTTGCTCGAGGAATCACCCAATGAACACATATAGACCGAGTCAAGGCAACAATGCTGAAATCAAACAAATAGGTAAGTGAACAAATAAAAAAATAAACAAACAACTTGAAATAAAGAAACAAATAAAAAACTTGAAAATAAAAGCAAGAGAAAGCATCAAAATAATGATAATGCCCCAGTAAGGTAGATCGAGGATAACTGACTAGGCTTAGACAGGACAAATATTTTTGGATTTTTGAAATGTTATGATTTTTTTTGGAATTTTGAGGTATCTTAACTCATTATATAATGAAAAGATACCTAATCACAAAATTATGAGAGCATTTGGCTTAGGTTTCTTGTAAAATGGTGAGAGCATGGCTTAGGTTTCTCTCAAAATAGTGAGAGCGTGGCTTAGGTTGCTTGCAAAATAGTGAGAGCATGGATTAGGTTGCTCAATAAATAATGAGAGAATGGTGGAGAAGGGTGACTGCACTAACCTCAACAAGTATTGAGCGCTAATTACATAGTCCTAGAGTAGGACCTCAAGTCACTGTAGTTCCACCCACACAAAAGGTAGGAAAAAACAAACTAGGTCCTAATAAGTTCTCAAATCTAGCAAATGGCCAGTCAAATGAAAAAAATGATGGCAAGGTGATGCAATAATGCATGGTAAACAAGTGTTGCCCCTAGTTTTCCCATAGATGGTTATAACTAAGAGACAATGACATAGGTCAATGATACTAATTTTCCCATAGGTAGCTATAATTAGTAGAAAGACTAGTTAAACATTGAATTGCCCATAGGTGGTTATAATCAGGTTCACATAAACAAGCTTAATAAGATGATAGATATCTTGCCAGATCAACTATCACACTACTTTCATAAACTATCATTAAAACATGGATTGGATTGATTATTAAAACTTGATTGGAATCCTCTCACAAAAAGTGCAGGAAGAACCAAAATAGCTAAGATAAAAATAGGATTGGGTAGGATGACTAAAAATAGGCTTTGGTCTAGATAAGAATGGAATGATAGGATGGTATGGTCTTGCTAAGGATAATGATGGTATTTGATAGATTCGATAAAATGGTAAGATGATTTCCTCCCAGTGATGGGGTGAATGGTTGCATACTTTGATAATGGCAAATGGATATGTAATAATGGCAATGCCATGGTACATGTTTTTGGTATGGTACATGTTGTTGGCCTAGGTGTGGTTTTTAATTCTATTGTTTGTGCTAATGGGGAGATGCATGCCCTAATCAACAAATGATACAAATATAATACTTGATCATGTTTAATTGCTATCCCATACCTCATCTAAAAAGCTACTTGATCAATAATGGCCTGTAGATTTGGTTGTTGAGAATGCTTTTATGATCTTCATTGGTCATTGATTTTGATTCCTTCAGGCATCAAGACAAGGTATATTTATAGCCTCTGCAAAAACAAAGTGTGGCTATGGATGGTAAACAAGGACAAATAATGGATGGTAGGTTTGATTGTGAAATGGAATAGTAGATGATAATGGAATGTATAATGGTGGGAAAATAAAAGAAGATCAAGACTTTCAGGCATATGAAATGTTGCTGATGCTAGATTCAACATAATTTTGGTTATGATGAGGCCAACGACTTTTTCTCTTGAGAGGACCACTAGATTTTTATATTGTTTGATCTTGAGAGTAGCTACCATCTGATTAGGCTGTAGATAGGAAGCTATTTTGATTTGATCTTTGATTTTGTCTTCATCAAGTAGTGAAGAAATTTTGTGCTCAACTATTGGTGCTTTAATGAAGTTTTCACCAATGAATTTGTCTTGATTGTCTTGTAGCACCTTCAAGAAGGTTTCACTAAGGAATGTTGACTTTTGAATTTGATTATCTTCTAGCTCTTTTAAAAAAGTTTCACTAAAAGATGTTGAGTTTTGACTCCCCTAGCAACTTCAAAAAGTTTCATTAGGAGAGTGTTCTTCTGCTACATGAATGTTGTCTTGGCCTCCTTGCTCTTCTTCAATTTCTATGTCACCATGGATGTAGTTCAATAAAGGGTGATTCTGTTGGTCCCAATCGACACTTGTGGGAGATGGAATGTCAATAATATGGCTATTTTGGTTGATGGTAATGGCCTATGGAATGGTAATGAAATGAGGAGAGGATGCACAATCCTCATAAAAGATACTAGGATAACTTATTTCAAAGTTGTACTCATTCTCAAAAAATTTAGAAGGATCAAAAATGTATTCAAATTGATCTGTGAGGCATGCGTAACCCATGTTGTAACAACCATGAACATATTCATCTAAATATGATTCTAACTCAAGGGACTCTGAATCTGATGTTGAGACTGATGTTAATTCTGATTCTAATGCTAAATCCAATGTCAATTAAAGAATAAAACCTAACTCTAATTCTAATTCTTCATCTGATGGGTACTCTATTATAATGATGTCTTGTTGAATATTTGGTATTAGATAAGTAACAACCTATAACGGCATGATGGGCTCTAAAAAGACTAGTTTTTCAAAGTGAGACTCCTTTACGATGGGAAAAAGGTTAAGAGATAACTCCTCAAAGACTGGCTTATCAATAGGAGGCTCTTGAAAAATAGGCACATGGTCGAGGTAATGATTTGCCCAAAGGCAGTTATAATCATTAACAAGTGACTCAGTAAAGATTGGCTCATCAGAGTGAGACTACTCAATAAATGGTATAGGATCAATAGGTAATTTATCATAGGTTAAATTATCACAAATTGTTGATTCAATATAAACATCTTGGAGTGGTTAGTTCTCTTGGCCTTGGTTTTTAAAGAGTTGGAAAATAGCAGTTCTGAACATAACTTGGTCTTCAAAAGATTGGATTAGTTGAGGTTTGGTTGGGATTGGTACTGGATGAGGAATGACTTGTGATTGGATAATGGTAGGGCCATGGGGAGCTTGATTTATCACATGAGCCAAAGGATAAAGTCCTGAGATAGTAACAATAGGGAATTATGGGGTTTGATTACTCGCACAAGCCAAAGGACTAGGTCCTAGAATGATGAAGGGGCATTATGGAGCTTGATTGCTCACACAAGCCAAATGATGAGGTCTTGGTATGGAAATGGTGTGACATTATGGTCCTTGAATAGAAATGGTATGATTTTGTGGAGCCTGATTACTTGCATAAGCTAAAACATCCAAGTCTTCCTCATAAACCATATCATCCCAGTTGTGAGTTGGCTCATAAGTTGGTTCTTGACTGTGTTCCACGTATTGATTATTACAAAGAGGGTATGGATATGTATCCCAAACAATATTATCTATAGTTTGATCCTTAAATTCCCCTTCAAAAGCCTCTTCATACCAATCCAAGTCTCAAGTTAGATCGTGAGCTGGTTCATGACTTTGTTCCCCGAATGGAGTATTGTAAGGAGAATAATAAAACTCCTTAGAAAATCTTTCTTTATATGGGTTGGTAGTGAGATTTTGTGTAGCCATTATATCAAAAATTGGATTGTACAATGACTCCACCATAAGTGTAGCTAGACATATCCATGTAAATTCTAAAAGCTTTAGAATAAAAAGGCTTAGAGTTCCACAAACTTTGAAAAACTATGTCCAAAGGACAAATGGTTCAAGCTTGGTCTAACTTGGTCGAAGGGGTGGAGCTATATCTCCAATATGGTCTGAAAGTGGAGCTATATCTCCAAAATGATTTGTGTTAAGACTTGGCATAAAACAATCTAACATCAAATGTCTAATGTCAAATGTCATACGCACAAAAGGTTAAGTGTCTGAATAAAAATTGGCATGTCAAAGGTCTAGGTCAAAGTGTTCCAAACAAGGTCTAAACTAGGAAAGGGAAAAGTTGAGTTGCTAAGTCTTTTGTCTAAATGTGGAGTCAAAATATAGGCTCAAACAAATAGGCATGATGTGATTTGATTTAATCTAACAGGTTTGGAAACAACTTCGACATAGACCCGACACACGGAATCAAACATAAACATGATTAGTTAGCATAAGGTATAAGGCAAAAGGATTTTGGAGAAAGGCTATGTTATCCCAAATAAAGGCACAAAGAATGATGAGGATAGGAATTAAACAAACAAACCATAAATAATTTATAAATTTGGGTAATCAATTAACCGAAGTTATGTAACCCAAAAGAGAAAGATCTGTGTATCAGTCTCATGAATTAAGGCCTAAATAGAAATCAATCAATGTTTGAATCCAAACTTGACAAGGCTAATTGAAAACTCAATGTTGAAAACTAGGATTTGACCAAATAGGCTAGACAAGATTGGATAGCATGACAACATAAGACAAAGGTCCAAATGGTATACATGACATGATTTGAAACAAACAATTTTTGATACAAGGTGAAACAAGTCTTAAAATAAATTTAGTAACCTAATGGCGTAAGCATGATCGAATGATGTGGTCAATAATATGTTTCAAAGATTCAAAGGTAAAATGGTTTGACATGATTTGGGTAGCATAACGCCACCCTCTACAACTCAAATGACACACACACAAACAAGCTTAGCAAAAATTCAAGGCACAAGTGTGGTGTAAAATGGCCAACATAATGCCTCTTTAGACAAAAGAGTGACATATAGAAAAATTGGTTTTGACATGTCTTTATGAAAAAACAAACAAGTTTTAGTCTCAAAATATACCAAATGAGATAATGATAAAAAAATATACTAAGTATAATCATCCAAATCCTAGCAAGGGTATGGCAAAATGGGGTTGACTAAAATTTACAAGGTTTTGATCATTCTAGGGGAATCAATTGCATAATGACTTTCACGTCAAATGATGCAAAAAATAAGAACAAAAATTGGGTCCATATCACTTGGCTTATTGCAAAAAGGTCTAGTCCTTTTTACAACCACTACATCCTGCTATTCACTCAATGTAGTGTGATGTCCAAAGTACCACTATGCCCCATGTGAAACTCCAAAGGAGCCAAATGAAGTCAATGGTGGGAGATGAAACCCCAGGTCAAATATTTCCTAAAGAACTTGTGGGAGGTGATGAAGTCCCCCTTGCAAGCCAACTTTGCATAAATATAAAGAAATCATGAAATATAAATACTTTAGGGTCATTTTCAAGGTCACCCAAACATTGACGAGTTTTTGGGGAGTGCTTTAGATGAGTTTCTTTCTAAGCCTTGGACTAGGCTATTTGTAATAGGAATGGTGCTTTTGATTCTAAGGGTTCCCTATAGGGAACAAATGGAAGAACATACACACAACATTCCTCTTTTTTCCAAACAAAAATTTGATTAAACAACTATTGAAGACAAAAATGACAAGTGTGTTTAATTTTAAGCCCAAATGGAAAAAATTGGTGGTGTTCATTTGACCCCTTGGTCTTAGTTACAAACTTTGAAAAAACATTCACCAAAAATATCTAAATTCTTTGTTAAACACCCAAAACAAGGTTCCTAATTTATTTTTAAGCATGTAAAGGTGATTTAAACATGTTTTGAACAATTATCAAGCTTGGTCCTGTATAAAAGTTGTTAGCATGTCCTTTAGCTTTGAAGCTCTTTTTAGCTTGAAACAATGAACTTAAAAAAAGTAGCTCTTAGGTCTGTGTTTTTGGAAAAACATAGTGACCAACGTCGGTCATTACTATTGATGACGGTTACCTTGGCTAACGAAAATCTAATTGATGTCAGTTAAGTCAGGTAACTGATGTCGGTATTACTTGCCGACGTCGGTTACTGTGTAAAAATTGTGGCAACCAAAAACAACAAAATAGAGTTAGAAAATCAATTTGCAAGAGTTTTAAGGGCTCAAATAAATATTTTTGAGTTATAAAATGATCTCTTTCAAGTGTGAGATGTGTCTAGTCCCATCGGGTGTGCCATTATGTGATCTAGGAATTTGACTCAAGAGAGGATGGTTAGTATGGTGTTAATTCCAAAATGAAAACAAAGTGAAATGAACACACTAATAACATAACATATCTAGGCCTAAACACTAAGGAGAGCTTAGTTAACAAAAACAAATGATAAACACAACTAAAAAGCAAAGAATCAAACACAAGAATTCCTTCACCTTCTTTGGATGCTCCAAATGCCTTTGTAGTAGTGGTTTGCTCAACTTGTGCTCATGAAGTCCTTTGCAATGGAAGTTTGGCTACCTCCATCTATCCTTGGCACCTTGTGGATTTGGTTTGGCTTGGCTCAGGATCAATTTGGCATTATAACTTTGCATTATCAAGTCCTTTGAAAATATTTGAGTGTAATAACATTGCACCAAAATAGCGTAGAAATGATGTTATGAGGCCTCCTATTTATAGATTTTTGGATTTGATCAGAATCAACCTCAACCATCCATCTCAAGATTGAGGTGTGTGGTTGAAGATTTTATCAATTTTTAGAATTAAGTTTGTGAATATCCTCATCATGACATTGGAAGAAGGGGAAATTAAGAGGCATGGAGGGCATCGTGGAAGGCATTGATGAGGCATGGAGGGCATGAATCTTGATATTTGTGGCATTTATGGCCTAGTGATGTCTTCCCAAGAAATGAGGTCACTTGATGATGCAGATATTCAATATTCATTTCTAAAAATAACTATTCAACAAGTTTTCATGGAATTATTAATTAGCCCTTGATTTGGGTTAATTAGATCTTAAGCATGATTAAGCACATTGTGCACAAATTACCCAAATTGATCAGAATGCCTTGTTATTGGTCTTAAATTTGATTAGATTAGAATTGGAAGGTGCTATCAAATGCATTGGAATCATATTCCCATTTAGAATGTTACCAACAACAAATAACAAAGGCATGCATCTTGTGTAGAATATTTGATAGGAAAGAGCAATCTAGAGCACATGGGTACACAATTGGAATTTTGACTCAAAATGATCTGATCAAAGTTAGCTGGCTCATAAATTGCATCACCCCATTTAGCGATACCATGGCCAAAATTGGCACTTGAATATGCCAGTTTCACATTATTTAGCATGTTTTAGTGTTTTTATGCCAAATTGTGCCTTTTGGATGGAAATTGGCCAAAAGCCTGATTAGAGGTTATTGGTGGCCAGTTTTAGGTGTCTACAATTTGAAACTAGGAATGAGAGTCTTCTACTAGATTTAGGTGTCTACACACATACCACATTCCATATTCTCTTCCAAATTCCAACATTTGATTGTTATCTATGAATAATTGTAGTAAACTTATCTCTCATACTAAGAATTTGTTATACTCATGGTTTTCCTAGGATCGAAAGACAACATTATGAATAAACATACTCTTATATCATCAAGTGTTAAGTTCATAGCTCAACAAAGCATATCATATAAAAATATGGAGATGTTTTTGAAAAACCCAAAGGTGTTCCTACACATTACTATGTTAAGCATTATATTCATCTAATTCTAAGATCACCACTTTCCTACAATACTTTATAAAACATATTATTTTAGGAGAATGTTGATATTTTAGGACAAATACAATAATTCATTGATAAAAGGAAGATATAACCAAGTTATTCACTTTTTTTGGTAGTCCAATCATGCTTACACCCAGAAATTATGGTTCATGGCATATCTGAATTGAATAACATACACTCAACAAGATCACCATCAAAAATATGTATTGTGCACCTCATATTGATGACATTTTAGACTAACTCAGAATTACACAATTGACTGATCTCAAGTTAGGTTATCCCCAAGTACTACTTAATCCAAATTACATATAAAAGACTATAATTAAAATTAAATAACACCTACATGATTGGGTAGTCTACCTTTTCTTTTGACCAATGTTCTATCCACCTTCATAAGGCTCTTAAATGACATATTGCATCCCTTCATTCTTATTTTTTGTTAATGTCCACTTAAATGACATCCTTAAGTATAATAAGACACTGGAATAACACATTACGCATGTTCAAAAGGTCTTGAACACACTTCACACCAACAAAGTTGCAACAACATAGGTATTTATGACTTTTATGGTGCTCAAATTCAATTTTTTTGGAGAAATAATTGATCACAAAGTAATTCATATGGATATTGCAAAGACCACAAAAATTAAAAAAAATATAGATCCTCACAATTCACTAGGTTTCAAAGCTTTCTTAGGTTCACTGACTTCTATTGGTTATTTTTTTAACGAGTTTCTCACACTGTTCATGGCCATTGAATTCCTCTCTATGAGCCAAATCAATCCAAATCAACATTTCACTATACACTTGCACAATAATAAGAATCCAAAGAGTTCAAGTCCAAGATCTATTCATCCCCTACTCTTACAACCCATGATAATAATTAACCCTATGAAATTTAGAGTGATGAATATGATTTTACTCTTGGTGATGTGATCATTCAACATAAATTCCCAATTGCATATCATTATAAAAATTTCATCGATGTTGCTAAAAAATAATATACTTATGAGAAATATCTCTATGCAATCATCTAAGAATAACAATGAAATTATCTCATGGGTATGAAAACCATCATTAATTTAGATCATAAGCTTCTTTAATTTATGCACACTCAAAAGAGGTTGGATAATAATAGACACATGACATGGATGACCTACTTGCAACTCTTTCTTTTGGTGACTAACCACAAGAAAGGGAAAGACAACAAAGTATTTTAATGCCTAAGTAAACCTCCAATCAATTAAATTCTCACATTTATTGATATTATAGGCCACAACACATTGGGTTGAGTCTTTCACTACATTGTAGATCCAAACTTTGCACACACTATCAATTATGGACAACAATTTGGTGAAATCTATTTACATGATCAAGCTCTCTAAAATCTTATTCATTAGTGCATTCCCTTAGGTACACCTTAAATAATGCTCATCTAGGAAGCACAATACTCTAAATCCTCTATAAATTTTAGATCCATAAATAAATTCACACCAATTGATAAACATTTATATTAGCCTAATGTGAACAATTTTGTTTTTCTCACATCATGTATTTTGTCCCTTAAATCCCTACCAATCTTACCAATCATAAATTGGTCATGTATACACTTATTTTAATACTATCTTGACCATGATAATTTTGCAACCCAAATTTTCTGTCTGGATTACTAACAACTAAACACCAACATGATTGCATTTTTGTGGATGTGGATTATTTCTCAAAAAAGGTAGTCATGGTAGCATGTAAGAGGAAATTAGTGAATCTAAAACAACCAAATTGTTATTTTGATTGGGGCTTCTCTTTATTGTATCTTATTGGGATCTTTGGTTTGTTACTCATTTTGGAAAGCTTTGTAGGATATGCTTGACATGAAACTAGACATGCCTACAACATTTTATCCTTAGATTGGTGGTCATTGAAGTAGTGAAATTCACCCTCACCCAATTGCTCTGAATTTACAATAGTTCTTATCCTCATACTTGTGATGAAAATTTTATATTCATTATACATTCCTATAATAAGGCTCCTCAAATTTATGGCATAGTCTAATACATACATTCTATGTATTTTCAAACACAACACCCTTGGTCATGACCTTTCACACCCATATAATCTTAGAGACTAGGACATGTGATAATTAGGACCAAAATAAATAAGATAAATTCTTCCAACTTTTTCAACAAGTGCACAAACAAGTTCAAAATATCTTGTCTCACCAATATCAAAATGATGGAAATTAGATTCCCCACACCTCTCATGTCGGTGATAAATACTACTTCCATATTTATAAAGAATGATTTAAAGGTCCTTGTTTCAAGATCATACCATTATGTTATGTTATCTACACCATATTCATGTTTCTAGTGATAATTACTTTGTCTTTTACCTTCCTCAATACTTGGACTGCATCCAATAGTTAGCGTAGAACTAGTGAATCCCTACACATGTCCTTTAATCAAAAATTTATCATTCCAAAACTTTTCAAATATTTATCATGTGCATCTCAGTATAACAAATCATTATACAGTCATCGACACTTCCTATTACACCTAACATGATGACCACAAGTTGTTTCAAGTAATAAGGAATAGGTAGTATGCAGACTAGGCCAAGTGGTACACATTTTTACAACTCCAAGTTTAGTTTTTGTAATTAGATACCCACATAATGTGGAATAATTATATTTAATAAATGGAAAATGATTGAATCATCTTTAACACTTTTGGATTAGGTTCTCACCTTCTAAGGATTTTGTACATCTTTCTCAATATCTTCAAGGCAGTCAAAAGACTTTTATAGAGTTATCACAAAATCCTTCTTTGTGATTATTTTCCTTTGTTACAAACCAATTAATTTGTTGATAATCATCCCTTTCATTATGAAGGCTCCCTTTGTTTTGAAGCTTCCTTGATTTTTTTGAGACACACATTCATCTTGAATCTCTGTCTTATCTGTAAATCTCCCCTTCTTTACATAGTTCCCCTTCTTTACAAAGTCTATCATTCACTTCTTGGAAAATATTATCATGAAATAAATTTTTAGATAATTAGCTCTATGTTTAATGTATTAAGGATCTTATTTACTATGGATCTCATGTCAAATTGCAGATAAAAACTTCATCTTCCAATATAGATAATGGTTATGGAAGATGAATCGGTTCTTGTAATTATTTAGGCGTGATGTATACATATTGTAATATATTTATATTTTCCATAGATCAAAGGATAGATAGAGTTAAATTAGATGAATAATGTTCATGAATAAATTTATGCATCATTTTATTTTAGTTTGGTAACAACCTAACACCATCATAATCCTTCTCAAGGTTTGGTATATAAGATATTTGTAATCTCACACTTACATTTTATATTTCACTTCTTTTCCATTGATAAAAATATAAGAGTGATTATTCTTACATTTATTCTATGAATGCATTATGGTTATTTTATATATTTTTATTATATTCCACTACATCTTCTATAATTTATAACTCTGACTAAACAAACCCATCTTGGTAGAATTCTTATCGAGTCAACTACATAAGATTTTTACTATCATAAATAAACTATTGATGACTCCAAAATAATTATACCATGTATTACACTATTGAGAAACCAAACTTAAAAAAAAAATCCAACTTGATCTGTATCAAGCCCATGGGAAATAAAAATGGTGACCCACAACTAACTACTAGATGGGTATGCTTAATCATAGTTGCGGATTATATAACATGTAATGAAATCAAAATAATGAGATGTGGAAACACCACTACACACTTGGGGTTAAATATTATAGTGTGATTTTTTAGTACTCAAAATAAATGTTGAATTAAAATATACGATTCACATGTTAGTGTGTGCCCTATATGTAAAACCTTGGGAAATGTTGTAATGGCATTAGAATGTTTACAAACATGATTGAATCAATGCACAGATCGATGATTGTAGAATATTATCTATATTCATAACTTCTTCTTATGCTACTCTAAGAAAGTAGGAAATACATTACAACATATTATAACATGTGGTCAATTATAAGAACCTTTGTATGCCCATTCAATTCATCTTTCATAATGACTTTTGACTAAGACTTTGACTTAGAAAATTATTTTACTTATTTTTCATGTAGAGCCTATAAGGATGAAAATTTGATCAGTGACCCTTTTTTTTAGAACATGAATTTGTGAACTTAATAAATAAAGTAAGGTACACAAAGAAGAGAAGGGGCATTAATGTAGAAAGGTGTAAAAACAAGGATTGGAGGTAAGCAAAGAGGTGGTTATTAAAAAATAAAAAGTGAAGGCAAACAAAGAAGTATAGACTCCAAATAGAATATAAAGAACTTCTTTATGAAGAGGGAACTTCACATTAAAGAAATCACTTCAGAATAAAATGGGATATTTTATAAGAAGGAAAGACTTCACACAAAAAGAATCACTTAACAATAAAGGGGGAGCTTTGCTATGAAGGAAATGCTTTGCAACAAAAGTTTTTTCTTAGATTTTAAAAAAGGATTAATTTTTTTGTGAATTCCTAGGAAATCTTGGGAAATGTACAAAAATATCTTTGGAAGGTGAGAACCTGACTCCTTAAGGTATTGGAAATGTTATGATTATTCACCCTTTCTTGAAAAACATTGTATGGGTGGCCAACTACAAAAAATTCACTAAGAGCTATATGAATGAGTACCACTTAACTTTATATATATATATATATATATATATATATATATATATATATATATATATATGTGTGTGTGTGTGTGTGTGTGTGTGTGTGTGTGTGTCACCATGCTAAGTGTGGGTAGAGGTAGTATTGACGATTGCATAATTTTTTTTAGAACTGAGATGTGCAGGATCTAGATGTGAATAAAATTGGATTAAGATAAACTTGAGAAAAGGTGGTGTGTAAGGCTTTAGAAGATTATGTTTAGCATTGCATGCATGTGCAATTAATTTTAAAGGTAAATAACATAGGCTTTCTCATCTATAATGTGTAGTATGGTATAAGGATTGTATAATGGTTTTATCTTGCTATGAGGCTATAAAACTGATCCTTATAAAGTAAAATACAAACCTTGTCACCATTGCTACAAATTTTATGATTACCCCTAATGACTTGCAAGTTTTCACACTCTTGTTTTAGGATCATTGATGTGACCCAAGGCATGAGTTACAATTTGTTGTTCTCTTATGTAACCATGGTGGAATAGTAGCATGTGACATACAACCCAACAAGGTAAGTTCATTTGGGTGACCCAAAACAACATTAAAAACATGGATATTTGCAATTCTTTATAATGAATTAAATCTAATAAAAAAAATAAAAAGAGGGAAGGGTAGGGAAAAAAAGAGAAATAAATTTTATTTGATCTATCTTGGCTAAAATAAACATCAGATGGAACACATTGAAAAATTAATTGATATCATCAACCTCAATTTTATAACTTGAATTTAAATGAATACGGTTTAATAATATAAATAATAAATAAAAATGAGTGAATTTCATAGGTGTTATTTGGAAAAGTGATCTAATGTAGAAATAACACATGCACATCCATCCATAAATATTTAAAAGCAACAATAGTCTACTAGTGAAACAATTAGAATAACACAACACAATCTAATCAATAGTAGCATACAATTCCAATCATGAAAACCTTGAACTAAGAAGTCACAAATACTTGTATAATAAGAAAGGGAATAATACAAACTATCATCATATCCACACAAGGAAATCTTCTAGTTGTTCTTCTTCCAGTCAATTTGGCCTCATTAATAAATATTTCTCCTGGATTGTAGAGAGAGTTTATTTTTATTGTATTGCCACAATGAGTTCCTTTCTAATTTATAATAGGCTTGAAACACAACATTTATAATGAAACCCAAGTGGAACAAAATATTCAACATGGCACATCAATGGATCACTGACTTCACACTTTGATATAGGTGATCATTGCATTTCATCAATACCCCATGCCTCTTTACATTTTAATTTGACCACCGTCACTTCTCATTGATGAATCAAGGGGCTTTATGTTTCCTTGTATCTTTAGTGACCACACAAATCACTTTGATTATAACATGTGGCATTATTTGATTACCCTATCTTCATGGAGTTTCAATTATGATCTTATTTGACCTTTTATTTATTGTGATAAATTTCATTGTGACATGTGGCATCCTTCTATATGTTTTCACCAACAAAGTCAACATACTTAGTTTTAGTTCATGAGGTCACCTTTGGATTTGATCTTCACTTGGATCTATTTGATTATTAAATAGTTTTAGTTCATGGGTTCACCTTTAGATTTGCTATTCATGTCAATCTGTTATAATATTCTATCTAACCTAGACTGCCCCATGAGTCTACCCTTTATTCCTATGAAATAAAATTGGTCACAATTAACCTTATAACATATTAAAACTATAGGGATAACTTTAATAAGATTGCGATCATACTAAAAATTTAAAGTGATCAAGTTCATATAAAAGTCATCGCACAAAGAGGACACATGGTATCTATCCACTAATCATGGAGTCACAAGGTTCACAGACTCATAGACTTGTCTTAATGATTAAAGTGACCTCTATTGAAACACATATCCCTTGGAATATATAATCCAACTTTGAACATGGTCATATTCAGGCCTTAACTCAAGTTTGAATATAAAAGGCCATGAGAATCATGGAAATATGAAAAGGGAATCATCAATATATAGTGACCTTCATGTATCAATTAAGGTGGTTGCATTTAAAATGAACCCTAAAGGTAAACAAAGGGATAAAAATAAAACTTAGGATATTGTGTGGCCAATTTAATTAAATAAAGACTAAGTCACTATACAAAAAAGCTTGACATGCATTGAGACTATAAAATTGTCCTAGTTTTCACTCTAAGATAAATGATCCCTATTTTTGAAGAAATAGGATATGTTGACCACAAAAAATGGATACATTTGTGGGAAAAAAACTACTAAGTTTTTAGAAATTAAAATTTCTAGTTTTCTTTTGAAAAATAAACCAATAAGTCATGGAAGTAAATTTATATTTTCATATAAATTTGAAAATTGATTTTGGGTCCACTACATAACATACTAAGTCTAATACATTTTGAAGATTTAAAGTGAATGAATGTGATTTATTTACCTTACATTGATAATTTTTATATGGTTTGAGATAAATCACTAACAGATCTGAAGGTCCCACCCCCCCCCCCCCCCCCCCCCCCCCCCCCCCCCCCCCCCCCCCCCCTTTTTGATTTAGAGAATGACTTAAGGGGGGAAGGTTGGGCATCACTTTGGTGCCATCTGGGTGTCTAGGCCTAAAAAAGTTAACATTTACTCTACCCTAGGCCTTTCTCCACTACCATCAAGGCATCCATAGATCCAATGGAGGTTGCCCGAGTAACCTCTTAGGAGAAAATTTCAATTTTTTCTGAAGATATCATATTTTCCCTTACAATTTTTTACATTTGATTTCTCAAGGGGTTGGGAATCAATATATCCAAGTATAGGGATGGTCAGAAATGTTCAACCACAAATGATCTCTCTTTTGATTTGTCATGTATCTCAAGGTATTATATAATGTGATAAAAATGTAGTCATGACTCTCCTTAATGTAGAGATATTTCTTTAATTATATGATTTATCTAACAATAAATTTTAATCCTATATGAAAATATAACTAAATTAGACATGACAGTGATAACCATTTCAAAAGTTCACCTTTTATTCTAATTTTTTTCAACATTTAACAATGATCTATACTATTGGAAAACATGGATTTGGACATAAAGAACACAATGAAGGACTTGGAAATGATCAAAATTTCTCCTTAATCTATCTTTAGTAGGATTATTAAACTATAAACTATGAACTAATCTAAGAAAACATGATAACTAAACTAATCTAAGAAAACATTGAAAGTTAAAACTAAAAACTAATATATGAAAGCATAACTAAAATCAACCAATCTAATTTTAAACTAACCTAAACTAACAATAACTCACAGCCAAGGTGGGAGGGTAAGTTTGGAAACTTGGTGTGAAACATCTCTTATTTCTTGGTAAAAGCAAGGTTTCAACATTTACAGTTCTCAATATTTTAGGAACATATTTGTATTTTACCAATGATTTCATTAATTTCCTCCCATGAAATTTAAATCAAATTATATGTTTATGTTACTAAAAAATAAAATCACAATAAGCATAATATTTAGATATATTTACCTTAAAATTAGGCCAAGTGTACTCATGAGAATGTTTTACCTATGATTCTGTGATATTTGAAACTATAGGCTTGATAAACATGAAATATTAATAATTTATATTTATTATTAATGTGACATCCTCCTTTAATTATAATTTTGGGATTCAATTTCATTTATAAACATCTTTTGTTATTTCATAACTCAATAATTTGGCCCCTAGAGAATCTTTTTGAGTAAATTCCTTGCAAGCCTTTGTTTCCTAATCATTTTCCTATGATTTTTGTGGTACATGACCCTCTACATCATCACTGGAGTTATAATATATTTGAGAAAAATGTTCATAAGCAATACAATATAAGGGTTCAAATTTTTCAACAAGTGGATAATCAATATCAATAAAATTCTAATCTTTGTCACAAACCACAAGAAAATTTAGATTTTGTCATGCTTGGGAATCTTCTAGAATGACTTATTCTTCTTCAATTGTGTTATGACTCATAAAAGTATCTAGTTCATGATCAAATAACTCATACTAAAAAGGAATAATGATGAGATCTTAAACTTGTTAGTTTCTTTGATCATTTGGCGTAATGCTTTTAAAATGGAATGGGTCCTCCATTCGACCTATATATTGTAGAAACATATCTAAAACTAGTTATCCACTTGAATAACTTCTACACATGCCAAAACCAAAGTATATATTGTAGAAACATATCTAAAACCATTATTTCATAAGGTCTATGACTGATTTGGATTCTATTGTACTTTGTTTGAAACTGAAAAAATAAAATCCATAATTAACTCATGAGTTTATCTTTTAATCATAATATTTTTTTTAATAAAACATGACCATCAATCCTTTAAACAAATTGAAATAAGAATTTATCTTCAAGATTATGCTGGTAGATAGTGATAAAATCAGGAGTTAAGTCTAAAAAAATCATAAGCTTTTCTTTCTAAAGTAAGAGGGAATAATTTGTAAGCCATCCTCATATTTCACATTCAAAACACTCATGGCATATTTATAATCAACAAGATGTTGTTTAGTAGTTTTTTTGATATTATTTTGAAAATTAGTAAGGAAATCAAAGAAATTATTTTAGAGATCATGATGAGTACTGGGGATATTTATGGTTGATTTGCCAAGCCAAGACAATTTTATATTTTTATGATTTTCTATTTTTTATAGGGTTTTTGACATATTTGATAGAAACTGAATTAAAATCGAGACATGGATAGAATTTCATCACAAGGCCTCCCTTCTAGTTCATGATTTATTTTGATGTGTATTTTAGGCACATAATAAAAGAGAGGGATTGAAGAAGTGGGGGTTGTGCAAATTTGAACCACTAAAACCATAGATTAAATAATAAAATGCAACTCTAACCACAAATAACTTATTTGTCCTCCTTCTAGTGATAATTTTTATTGATGTAGGATTTGTGATCGACCCTAACAGTTCATTTTTTTTCATCTTCTCATTTTAGGATCACAAATGTGACCCAGGGCATGAGTTACAGGTTGTGGTTCTCCTATGTAACCATGGTGGAATAATAACATGTAGCCTATGAGTTAATAAGGGAAGTTCACCTGAGTGATCCAAAATGTGGATATTTAGAATGAATATATAATGAATTGGATCTAATTAAAAAACATTAAAATGAAGGGTAGGGAAAAAATAGAATTAGATTTTCTTTGATCTATCTCAGCTAAAGCAAACATTGCAAAGAACATGCTAAAAATTTAACTACTATTCATCCAACCCATTTTACTAACTCAAATTTAAATGATTATAGTGTAAGGGTGTTAAGAACCTAACTCACACAATAATTGAATAATAACACCAATTGACTATGTATTAGCTAAATCACACATTACACACACACAATTCCTTTTAAGGAAGGAATAACTCTGATAGTGGGCCACTTCGAGGGGGATACCTCCCTTGAGCAAGGATAAATTATAATTCTTCTTCTTGGATGCATTAAGATGGCCTCTGCCTATGTATTTCTACTACTTCTAACTATCTAACTCTTCATTCTAATGCATGTGGTACTAAATGACTATTCCTTACTATTCACTATTTTACTATTTATGCTACTATTCTACCCCTCCTAGGTTTATTACATTCCATCCCCATTAACACATTTCACACTCAAAACATGAAAATAATTACATATAAAAATATGGAAGTACACCCATGCATCCATTTTTCTTCCAATTCTTCCTATGTTTTGATAGGAGCATGTACAACAGTAGTGTGAATGGAATCACTGGAACATTATGTGAATTTTCAAAGGGAATAGAGGAATCAACATCAATAGAAAACAAGGCCATCTGGAGGCTATAATCAAGAACTAAAATTTGAAACTTGATGATCATCACCTTAAAGCTTGAACAAGGATGCTCAAAATAATTTGATTTGTGAGCCAATGGAGGATACATGCCATCCCTCTTAACATTGTTCTTTATACACATTTTTTTTGGAGTGGCTAACCCCAGCAAAGAATGCATAATTTTTTTTGAAGCATTGATGGCTATCATGGGCTCATTGGTAGCTTGCTTAGGTGCTTCAGATAATATCATGGGCACTTCTGGTGTTGGCTTAATCTCTTTAATTGTTAGCTTTGGTGCATCCATATGTGAAGTAGAGTCAACCAAGTGATGGAAATCAACATACTAGGCTCGACAATAATCTTCCAAATCTATCCATACATCTATTTCCTCTCCATATTGTGTGGTTATGTGGGAGCAGATCTCAAATCTTTCTAAATCAACATGCATATTACTATTGAATTTATCCATATCATTGCTTAATTGATTAATTTTTCTAAGTAAAATGGAAAGCTCCATAACAACTAAAAGATAAACTCAACAATTAATTTTTTTTAAAAAAATAGCAGTTAGTAAACTATGATAACTTTAGAAAGACTAAACTAAATTAAAAACTTCAAATTGTTATGGAACGGTGAAACTAAGATGTACAAAACTCAGAAATGGTTTGGTGCAATTGTTTACTATTCGAGAACTGTATGTAAAAGAACAATCAAATTTATTGTTTTTCCACAACAGTTGTAGTTACTAAAACTAATATAACTTTCCCAATATTAAATAAAATCCTAAAATTCAAATTGTTATAGAAATTTAAAAATGAGGCGCATAAAACCCATAAAATTTTTAGTGCAATTGTTTCTTGTTTGATAGCAGTATGCAAAAGAACAGTCATGATTTTGAGGGCAAAAACAAAAATCTGCACTTTTATGTTGGATTCAAATTCCAACTGAGACAAGAGAACAAGATGTATATCTAACTTTTGAAAAACTCCAAGATGCAATGGAGAAATTATAATTGCTCCATGAAGCTCTAAATATGCATATACTAATAATACATAAATGACCTTGGAAAAAGCTTTGATACCAGATGTTAAGAACCTCAATCACATAATAATTGAATAACAACATTAATTGACTATATATTAGCTAAATCACACACTCTGATCATCGGCCACTTTGAGGGGTATATCTCCTTTGAGAAAGAATCAATTACATTTCTTCTTCTTGGATGAATTACAATGGCCGATGCTTATGTATTTATACTACTTCTAACTATCTAACTCTTCACTCTAATGCATGTGGTACTAAACTACTATTCCTTGCTATTCATTTCTATTCATTATTCTACTATTTATGCTACTATTCTACCCCTCCTAGATATATTACAAAGTTTCTAAGGAATATACATAAATGAGTGAATTTCACAAGTATTGATTGGTAAAATCATCTAATGTAGAAAATAACATATGCACATCGATCCATATAGATTTAAAAGCAACCACTTTCTACTAGTGAAATGATTAGAATAACATGGTATAATATAATCAACTCATTTATAAGAAATGTATAGTTCCAGTCATGAAAAATTTAAACTAAGAAGTCACAAATACTTGTCTAATGATAAAGGGAAAAGTACAAACTATCAACATAAATGCATAGGGAAATATTCAAGATTTTCTTTTCTCAGTCAATCTATGTTAGGGTGTGGAGCTAAAAGCTTCAACTGTTTGCAGACACAAAGAAGAGGATGTTGAAGAACTAGAAGCATCGGCGTCGGTAGCATGACCGACGTCAGTCAGATGCAGTGCAGAAGGCAACCAGCGTCAGCAGCTAGTCGACCAACGTTGACAGCACCAGGCAAGCAAGGACCGGCGTCAGTCCCCTGTGTATTCCAAAACTGCTGTTGACGAATAGTCAGTTAAGTGAAGCGAGTGTTTGCATGTCAAATGACTAATTATAGTCACGAGCTGCATGTCTAATTATTATAGTTAGTTTCTATTTTTGTAACCATGGGATTCTATTTAAAGACCCATGAGGCATGTATTGTAATTATCAAGAAGGCAAGTAAAAGCATTGAAGCAAGCAAGGTCAAGGAGATCTACAGGTGTAAGGTCAAGGAGATTAGCTGAAGCATTCAAGGAGGGATAGCAACTCAGGTTGTAGAGTTGGTTTTGTGTTGAGCAAGAGAGAGAGGGAAGAAGGTCTTGAGGTGTGGCAAGCCTTTGAGGTGGAGGAAGAAGTGGCATCTTCCTTATTGTATTTTCTTCTAGTAATATCTAATACAAGAGTGTGTATTGTCTCTCAAATTCTTTGCTGTCTCATGTTTCTAGTTACTTAATCATTTTGGTATAATTCCGTGTTTAATTGCTTATAAGAAAGTAATCAATTATGCTTCCGTTGGATAAGGGGTCTCCTAATAGTTGGTATCAGAGCTACGGTTTGCAGGAAGTAGGTTATTTTTTGATTACAGGTCATTCACAGGGTTTTCTGATTGAGTGGGAGTTCAGCAATGGCAGAAAAAAGTAAGCTATGAATGGAGAAGTTTAACGGCAAGAATTAGCAACAATGGAGGATGTAGATTGAGGATTATCTATATCAAAAGGATCTGTACTTACCGTTGGGTGGTGTTGCATGCAAGCCCACAGATATGAAGGATGAAGAATGGAGTGTTCTTCATCGGAAGGCTCTCGGTTCCATAAGGCTGAGCCTTGCATCGTCTGTGATTTCTAGCTTATCACAGTGCAAGACAACGAAAGAGTTGATAAAGTCCTTGGCAAATTTATACGAAAAGCCCTCAGCTTCTAATAAGGTATATCTTATGAAGCAGCTATTTACTTTGCAAATGCAGGAAGGTTGATCGGTACATACTCATCTCAGTGATTTCCATGGTTTGGTAAACCAATTAACTTCAGTCAATATTGTTTTTGATGATGAGGTAAAGGCTTTCTTGATTTTATGTTCTTTGCCTGAAAGTTGGGACAGTTTGGTTATGGCAGTAAGTAATTCTGCATCTACTTTTAAAATCTTAAAAGTTGATGATGTTGTGAGTGTGATCTTGAATGAGAAAATACGCAGGAGAAGCATAGGTAAATCATCAGGTAATGCTCTAAATGCAGAAAGCAGGGGAAGGCAAAGGGAGAAGATTGAGCAAGGGAAATCAAGGTCGGGAAGGAGATCTGAGTCCAAAGGTGTTACTTTCTGGTTTTGTGGAAAGAAAGGACATACAAAGAAGGAGTGTTAGTTGAGAGATAAAGAGAATCAACATGCAGGTATTGAAGAAGCAAAGGATGTAAATATTGTGGTACAAGATGCTCTCATACTTTCTTTGGATAGTCAGGTAGGATCATGGATTTTAGATTCTGGTTCATCTTTTCATGCATCCCCAAACAGAGATTTGTTCCATGAGTATGAACAGGGAGACTTTAGAGTGCTTTATTTAGGGGATGGTATGCCTTGTTAGATAGTTGGCAAAGGGAAAGTGCAGCTGAGATTACAGATTGACAACACATGGGTGTTGAAGGAGGTCGTGCATGTCCCGATTTTAAAGTAGAGTTTGATTTCTATGGGAAGGTTGGGTGATGAGGGATGCACAATAACCCTCACAGCGGATTCTTGGAAGGTTACCAAGGGTGCACTTGTTCTAGCGAGAGGTAAGAAAGTAGATACTCTTTATCTGTCTACTTGTATTGCTGATTCTACTTCTAGTTTATCTACTTCAGCTGTAGATTCGAAGATGTGGCTTAATAGGCTTGGTCATATGAATAAGAAGGGAACAGATGTTCTTGATTCAAAAGATATGTGTTCAGATTCAGAAAGCATAGATAGAGTTTATTGCAAAAAAAGGAAATTTGAGGCTTTTGACAGAAACAAAGAAGCCTTGGTGTCTATAAAGGAGATGAAGGATAGAAATCAGTCACAGGGGATAAATAAATATGAGCAGGGTAGTATGGACAGAGGTTTGATCCAAGATGAGCTCACGGATGAAAAATTCATAACTTGCAAAAAAACATAGGTACCGACGCTGGTGCTCCCATGGCACTGATGTCGGCCAGACAGAAACTGACATCATTCATGTGCAGACCAAGAGGGTCGATAGGTCAGACAGAAGAAGTCTGATGTTGGTCATTAGGACCGACGTCGGTAGGATAGACACCGGTGTCGACCAGGGAAATGATGTCAGCAGTCAGAGTCAGTGCAGAAAATCGACATCGATTGGGAGCAGACTGGGAGATGGCCGAGATCGGTCATTAGAACGAATGTTGGGTGGACAACAAGCTGTCAATAAGTCTCAAACACCCATATAGAGGTTAAAAAAGGTATGTGAACCTCATATTCATTGTTCACCTTCTTTATATTGCTTACTGATAGTCAAGAACTAGGAAGATGGAAGAAGCAATGCAGGTAGAATCTAGAAATAGTGGGAGCTTGACATGGATGAGGAGTGTGAGTCCTTGGAGAAGAACCAAATAGGTATTTGTTGGTAGAGTTGTCAACTGAAAGGAAGCACTAGATAGAGGAATGGATTCCCATATTAGAGAAGAGAGTGAATGGACACGTGAGACAGTAGGCTATGGTATAGGGTCTTGATTAGACTACATAACAATGGAGGTTTGACCATTGTATTTTATCTTTACCAGGTTGGATAATATTAGCTACATTATCCTGTTATTGTATTGTGTTACTTGTTGCAGGGTTTCATATACAGGGAGTTTTTTGAGCTAAGAGTAGAGTTGGTTCAAAAGTATGTCATAGAGAATTTGGGAGCAGCAAAATTCTTGTGGCATAAGTGACAGGTATAGCATCACAAGCTTGCGTGGTGGTTGGTCTTCAATAGTGACTTTGAAGAGGGATACAGAGCCAAAGGAACAAAATAGATGGTGTACAGGTATAAGTACAATAGCAGCTATTTATCTCTAAGTGGGAGATTGTTAGGGTGTGGAGCTAAAAGCTTCAACTATTTGCAGACATGAAGAAGATGATGCTAAAGAACTAGAAGCACCGGCATCGACAGCATGACCGACATCAGTCAGATGCAGTGTAGAAGGCAATTGGCATCGATAGCTAGTCGGCTGACATCGACAGCACCAGGCAAGCAGGGACCAGCATCGGTCGCCTGTGTATTCCAGAACTGCTGTTGACGAACAGTCAGTTAAGTGAGTGTTTACATGTCAAATGACTAATTATAGTCACGAGCTGCGTGTCTAATTATTGTAGTTAGTTTTTATTTTTGTAACCATGGGATTCTATTTAAAGAGCCATGAGGCATGTATTGTAATTATCAAGAAGGCAAGTAAAAGCATTGAAGCAAGCAAGGTCAAGGAGATCTATAGGTGTAAGGTCAAGGAGATCAGCTGAAGCATTCAAGGAGGGATAGCAACTTAGGTTGTAGAGTTGGTTTTGTGTTGAGCAAGAGAGAGAGGGAAGAAGGTCTTGAGGTGTGGCAAGCCTTTGAGGTGGAGGAAGAAGTGGCATCTTCCTTATTGTATTTTCTTCTAGTAATATCTAATACAAGAGTGTGTATTGTCTCTCAAATTCTTTACTGTCTCATGTTTCTAGTTACTTAATCATTTTGGTATAATTTCGTGTTTAAATGCTTACAAGAAAGTAATCAATTGTGCTTCCATTGGATAAGGGGTCTCCTAACAGTTGGTATCAGAGCTATGGTTTGCAGGAAGTAGGTTATTTTTTGATTACAGGTCATTCACATGGTTTTTTGATTGAGTGGGAGTTCAGCAATGGCAGAAGAAAGTAAGCTACGAATGGAAAAGTTTAACGGCAAGAATTATCAACACTGGAGGATGCAGATTCAGGATTATCTATATCAGAAGGATCTGTACTTACCGTTGGGTGGTGTTGCATGCAAGCCCACATATATGAAGGATGAAGAGTGGAGTGTTCTTGATCTGAAGGCTCTCAGTTCCATAAGGCTGAGCCTTGCATCATCTGTGATTTCTAGCTTATCATAGTGCAAGACAACCGAAGAGTTGATAAAGTCCTTGGCGAATTTATACGAAAAGCCCTCGGCTTCTAATAAGGTATATCTTATGAATCAGCTATTTACTTTGCAAATGCAAGAAGGTGGATTGGTACATACTCATCTCAGTGATTTCCATGTTTTGGTAAACCAATTAGCTTCAGTCAATATTGTTTTTGATGATGAGGTAAAGGCTCTCTTGATTTTATGTTCTTTGCCTGAACGTTGGGACAGTTTGGTTATGGCAGTAAGTAATTCTACATCTGCTTCTAAAATCTTAAAAGTTGATGATGTTGTGAGTGTGATCTTGAATGAGGAAATATGCAGGAGAAGCACAGGTGAATCATCAGGTAATGTTCTAAGTGCAGAAAGCAGGAGAAGGCAAAGGGAGAAGATTGAGCAAGGGAAATCAAGGTCGAGAAGGAGATCTGAGTCCAAAGGTGTTACCTGCTGGTTTTATGGAAAGAAAGGACATACAAAGAAGGAGTGTTGATTGAGAGATAAAGAGAATCAACATGCAGGTATTGAAGAAGCAAAGGATGCAAATATTGTGGTACAGGATGCTCTCATACTTTCTTTGTATAGTCAGGTAGGATCATGGATTTTAGATTCTAGTTCATCTTTTCATGCATCCCCAAACAGAGATTTGTTTCATGAGTATGAACAAGGAGACTTTGGAGTGCTTTATTTATGGGATGGTACGCCTTGTCAGATAGTTGGCAAAGGAAAAGTGCAGCTGAGATTGCAGATTGACAACACATGGGTGTTGAAGGAGGTCATGCATGCCCTGATTCTGAAGCAGAGTTTGATTTTTGTAGGAAGGTTGGGTGATGAGGGATGCACAATAACCCTCATAGCGGATTCTTGGAAGGTTACCAAGGATGCACTTGTTCTAGCAAGAGGTAAGAAAGTAGATACTCTTTATCTGTCTACTTGTATTACTGTTTCTACTTCTGGTTTATCTACTTCAGCTGTAGATTTGAAGATGTGGTTTAATAGGCTTGGTCACATGAATAAGAAGGAAATGGACATTCTTGATTCAAAAGGTATGTGTTTAGATTCATAAAGCATAGATAGATTTCATTACAGAAAAAAGAAATTTGATGCTTTTGACAGGAACAAAGAAGCCTTAGTGTCCATGAAGGAGATGAAGGACAGAGATCAGTCACAGGGGCTAAATAAATCTGAGCAGGGCAGTATGGATAGAGTTTTGATCCAAGGTGAGCTCGTGGATAAAAAATTCATCACTTGCAGAAAAACACAGGTACCAATGTCGGTGCTCCCATGGCACCGACGTCGGCCAAACAGAAACTGACATCGGTCATGTGCAGACCAGTAGGGTCGGTAGGTCAGGCAAGAGAAGTTTGACGTCGGTCATCAGGACTGACGTCGATAGGATAGACACCGGTGTCGGCTAGGAAAATGACATCGACAGTCAGAGTCAGTGCAGGGAACCAACATCGATCGGGACCAGACTGGGAGATGGCTTAGATCGGTCACTAGAATGGATATTGGGTGGACAACAAGCTGTCAATAAGTCTCAAACACCCATATAGAGGTCAGAAAAGGTATGTGAACCTCATATTTGTTGTTCACCTTCTTTATATTGCTTACTGATAGTCAAGAACTAGGAAGATGGAAGAAGCAATGCAAGTAGAATCCAGAAACAGTGAGAGCTTAACATGGATGAAGAGTGTGAGTCCTTAGAGAAGAACCAAATAGGTATTTGTTGGTAGAGTTGTCAGCTGGAAGGAAGCACTAGATAGAGGGATGGATTCCCATATTAGAGAAGAGAGTGAATGGACACGTGAGACAGAAGGCTATGGCATATGGTCTTGATTAGGCTGCAGAACAATAGAGGTTTGACCATTGTATTTTATCTTTACTAGGTTGGTTAATATTGGCTACATTATCTTATTACTGTATTGTGTTACTTGTTGCAAGATTTCATATACAGGGAGTTTTTTGAGCTAAGGGTAGAGTTGGTTCAAAAGTATGTCATGGAGAATTTGAGAGCAACAAAATTCTTGTGGCATAAGTGACAGGTATAGCATCACAAGTTTGCATGGTGGTTGGTCTTCAGTAGTGACTTTGAAGAGGGATACAGAGCCAAAGGAACAAAATAGATGGTGTACAGGTATAGGTACAGTAGCAGCTATTTATATCCAAGTGGGAGATTGTTAGGGTGTGGAGCTAAAAGCTTCAACTATTTACAGAAACAAAGAAGAGGATGCTGAAGAATCAAAAGCACCGACATCGGCAGCATGACCGATGTCGGTCAGATGCAGTGTAGAAGGCAACCGGTGTCGGTAGCTAGTTGGCCGATGTCGGCAGCACTAGGCAAGCAGGGACTGGCGTCGGTCACCTGTGTATTCCAGAACTGCTGTTGACAAACAGTCAGTTAAGTGAAGCGAGTGTTTGCATGTCAAATGACTAATTATAGTCACAAGCTGCGTGTCTAATTATTGTAGTTAGTTTCTATTTTTGTAACCATGGGATTCTATTTAAAGACCCATGAGGCATGCATTGTAATTATCAAGAAGGCAAGTAAAAGTATTGAAGCAAGCAAGGTCAAGGAGATTTATAGGTGTAAGGTCAGGGAGATCAGCTGAAGCATTCAAGGAGGGATAACAACTCAAGTTGTAGAGTTGGTTTTGTGTTGAGCAAGAGAGAGAGGGAAGAGGGTCTTGAGGTGTGGCAAGCCTTTGAGGTGGAGGAAGAAGTGGCATCTTCCTTATTATATTTTCTTCTAGTAATATCTAATACAAGAGTGTGTATTGTCTCTCAAATTCTTTGCTGTCTCATGTTTCTAGTTACTTAATCATTCTGGTATAATTCTGTGTTTAATTGCTTATAAGAAAGTAATCAATTGTGCTTTCGTTGGATAAGGGGTCTCCTAACAGTTGGTATCAGAGCTACGGTTTGCAGGAAGTAGGTTATTTTTTGATTACAGGTCATTCACAGGGTTTTTTGATTGAGTGAGAGTTCAGCAATGGCAGAAGAAAGTAAGCTACAAATAGAGAAGTTTAACGGCAAGAATTATCAACACTAGAGGATGCAGATTGAGGATTATCTGTATCAAAAGGATCTGTACTTACCATTGGATGGTGTTGCATGCAAGCCCACAGATATGAAAGATGAAGAATGGAGTGTTCTTGATCGAAAGGCTCTTGGTTCCATAAGGTTGAGCCTTGCATCATTTGTGATTTTTAGCTTATCATAGTGCAAGACAACGGAAGAGTTGATAAAGTCCTTGGCGAATTTATACAAAAAGCCCTCGGCTTCTAATAAGGTATATCTTATGAAGTAGCTATTTACTTTGCAAATGCAGGAAGGTGAATCGGTACATACTCATCTCAGTGATTTCCATGGTTTGGTAAACCAATTAGCTTCAGTCAATATTGTTTTTGATGATGAGGTAAAGGCTCTCTTGATTTTATGTTCTTTGCCTGAAAGTTGGGACAGTTTGGTTATGGCAGTAAGTAATTCTGCATCTGCTTCTAAAATCTTAAAAGTTGATGATGTTGTGAGTGTGATCTTGAATGAGGAAATACGCAGAGAAGCATAGGTGAATCATCAGGTAATGCTCTAAGTGCAAAAAGCAGGGGAAGGCAAAGGGAGAAGATTGAGCAAGGAAAATCAAGGTCGAGAAGGAGATCCGAGTCCAAAGGTGTTACCTGCTGGTTTTGTGGAAAGAAAGGACATACAAAGAAGGAGTGTTGGTTGAGAGATAAAGAGAATCAACATGCATGTATTGAAGAAGTAAAGGATGCAAATATTGTGGTACAAGATGCTCTCATACTTTCTTTGGATAGTCAGGTAGGATCATGGATTTTAGATTTTGGTTCATTTTTTCATGCATCCCCAAACAGAGATTTGTTCCATGAGTATGAACAGGGTTACTTTGGAGTGCTTTATTTAGGGGATGGTATGCCTTATCAGATAGTTGGCAAAGGGAAAGTGGAGCTGAGATTGCAGATTGACAACACATGGGTGTTGAAGGAGGTCATGCATGTCCTGATTCTGAAGCAAAGTTTGATTTCTGTAGGAAGGTTGGGTGATGAGGGATGCACAATAACCCTCACAGCGAATTCTTAGAAGGTTACCAAGGATGCACTTGTTCTAGCAAGAGGTAAGAAAGTAGATACTCTTTATTTGTCTACTTGTATTGCTGATTCTACTTCTGGTTTATCTACTTCAACTGTAGATTCAAAGATGTGGCTTAATAGGCTTGGTCACATGAATAAGAAGGGAATGGATGTTCTTGATTCAAAAGGTATGTGTTCAAATTCAGAAAGCATAGATAGAGTTCATTGCAGAAAAAGAAAATTTGATGCTTTTGACAGGAACAAAGAAGCCTTGGTGTCTATGAAGGAGATGAAGGACAGAGATCAGTCATAGGGGTGTAATAAATCTGAGCAGGACAGTATGGATAGAGGTTTGATCCAAGATGAGCTCACGGATAAAAAATTCAACACTTGTGAAAAGACATAGAGACCGACGCCGGTGCTCCCATGGCACCGACATCGGCCAGATAGAAACTGACATCGGTCATGTGCAGACTAGGAGGGTTGGTAGGTTAGGCAGGAGAAGTTCGACGTCAGTCATTAGGACTGACATCGGCAGGACGGACACCGGCATCGGCCAGGGAAATAATGTCGACAGTCAGGGTCAGTGCAGGGAATCGACATTGGTCGGAAGCAGACTGGGAGATGGCCGAGATCGGTCACTGGAATGGATGTTGGGTGGACATCAAGCTATCAATAAGTCTCAAACAGCCATATAGAGGTCAAAAAAAGTATGTGAACCTCATATTCGTTGTTCACTTTCTTTATATTGCTTACTGATAGTCAAGAACTAGGAAGATGGAAGAAGCAATGCAGGTAGAATCCAGAAACAGTGGGAGCTTGACATGGATGAGGAGTGTGAGTCCTTGGAGAAGAACCAAACAGGTATTTGTTGGTAGAGTTGTCAGCTAGAAGGAAGCACTGGATAGAGGGATGGATTCCCATATTAGAGAAGAGAGTGAATGGACATGTGAGACAGAAGGCTATGGTATATGGTCTTGATTAGGCTGTAGAACAATGGAGGTTTGACCATTATATTTTATCTTTACCAGGTTGGATAATATTAGCTACATTATCTTGTTACTATATTGTGTTACTTGTTGCAGGGTTTCATATACAGGGAGTTTTCTGAGCTAAGGGTATAGTTGGTTTAAAAGTATGTCATAGAGAATTTGGGAGAAGCAAAATTATTGTGGCATAAGTGACAGGTATAACATCACAAGTTTGCGTGGTGGTTGGTCTTCAATAGCGACTTTGAAGAGGGATAGAGAGCCAAAGGAACAAAATAGATGGTGTATAGGTACAAGTACAGTAGCAGCTATTTATCTCCAAGTGGAAGATTGTTAGGGTGTGGAGCTAAAAGCTTCAACTATTTGCAGACACAAAGAAGAGGATGCTGAAGAACCATAAGCACCGATGTCGATAGCATGACCGACATCGGTTAGATGCAGTGCAGAAGGAAACCGGCATTGGTAGCTAGTCGGCTGACGTCGGCAGCACCAGGCAAGCAGGGACCGACGTCGGTCACCTGTGTATTCCACAACTGCTGTTGACGAACAGTCAGTTAAGTGAAGCGAGTGTTTGCATGTCAAATGACTAATTATAGTCACGAGCTGCGTGTCTAATTATTGTAGTTAGTTTCTATTTTTGTAACCATGGGATTCTATTTAAAGACCCATGAGGCATGTATTATAATTATCAAGAAGGCAAGTAAAAGCATTGAAGAAAGCAAGGTCAAGGAGATCTACAGGTGTAAGGTCAAGGAGATCAGCTGAAGCATTAAAGGAGGGATAACAACTCAGGTTATAGAGTTGGTTTGTGTTGAGCAAGAGAGAGAGGGAAGAAGGTCTTGAGGTGTGGCAAGCCTTTGAGGTGGAGGAAGAAGTGGCATCTTCTTTATTATATTTTCTTCTAGTAATATCTAATACAAGAGTGTGTATTGTCTCTCAAATTCTTTACTGTCTCATGTTTCTAGTTACTTAATCATTTTGGTATAATTTCGTGTTTAATTGATTATAAGAAAGTAATCAATTATGCTTCCGTTGGATAAGGGGTCTCCTAACAGTTGGTATCAGAGCTACGGTTTGTAGGAAGCAGGTTGTTTTTTGATTACAGGTCATTCACAGGGTTTTCTGATTGAGTGGGAGTTCAGCAATGGCAGAAGAAAGTAAGCTACGAATGGAGAAGTTTAATGGCAAGAATTATCAACACTGGAGGATGCAGATTGAGGATTATCTGTATTAGAAGGATCTGTACTTACCATTGGGTGGTGTTGCATGCAAGCCCACAGATATGAAGGATGAAGAATGGAGTGTTCTTCATCGGAAGGCTCTTGGTTCCATAAGGCTGAGCCTTGCATTGTCTTTGATTTCTAGCTTATCACAGTGCAAAACAATGGAAGAGTTGATAAAGTCCTTGGCGAATTTATACGAAAAGCCCTCGGCTTCTAATAAGGTATATCTTATGAAGCAACTATTTACTTTGCAAATGCAGGAAGGTGGATCGGTACATACTCATCTCAGTGATTTCCATGGTTTGGTAAACCAATTAGCTTCAGTCAATATTGTTTTTGATGATGAGGTAAAGGCTCTCTTGATTTTATGTTCTTTGCCTGAAAGTTGGGACAGTTTGGTTATGGCAGTAAGTAATTCTGCATCTGCTTCTAAAATATTAAAAGTTGATGATGTTGTGAGTGTGATCTTGAATGAGGAAATACGTAGGAGAAGCATAGGTGAATCATCAGGTAATGCTCTAAGTGCAAAAAGCAAGGGAAGGCAAAGGGAGAAGATTGAGCAAGGGAAATCAAGGTCGGGAAGGAGATCCGAGTCCAAAGGTGTTACCTACTGGTTTTGTGGAAAGAAAGGACATACAAAGGAGTGTTGGTTGAGAGATAAAGAGAATCAACATGCAGGTATTGAAGAAGCAAAGGATGCAAATATTGTGGTACAGGATGCTCTCATACTTTCTTTGGATAGTCAGGTAGGATCATGGATTTTAGATTCTGGTTCATCTTTTCATGCATCCCCAAACAGAGATTTGTTCCATGAGTATGAACAGGGAGACTTTGGAGTGCTTTATTTATGGGATGGTACGCCTTGTCAGATAGTTGGCAAAGGGAAAGTGCAGCTGAGATTGCAGATTGACAACACATGGGTGTTGAAGGAGGTCATGCATGTCTCGATTTTGAAGCAGAGTTTGATTTCTGTAGGAAGGTTGGGTGATGAGGGATGCACAATAACCCTCACAGCAGATTCTTGGAAGGTTACCAAGGGTGCACTTGTTCTAGCAAGAGGTAAGAAAGTAGATACTCTTTATCTGTCTACTTGTATTGCTGATTCTACTTCTGGTTTATCTAATTCAGCTGTAGATTCAAAGACGTGGCTTAATAGGCTTGGTCACATGAATAAGAAGGGAATGGACGTTCTTGATTCAAAAGGTATGTGTTCAGATTCAAAAATTATAGATAGAGTTCATTGCAGAAAAAGGAAATTTGATGCTTTTGACAGGAACAAAGAAGCCTTGGTGTCTATGAAGGAGATGAAGGATAGAGATCAGTCACAGGGGTTGAATAAATATGAGCAGGGCAGTATGGACAGAGGTTTGATCCAAGATGAGCTTGCAGATGAAAAATTTATCACTTGCAGAAAAACAAAGGTACCGACGCCGGTGCTCCCATGGCACCGACATCGGCCAGACAGAAACCGACATCAGTCATGTGCAGACCAGCAGGGTCGGTAGGTCAGGCAGAAGAAGTCTGACGTCGGTCATCAGGACCGACGTCGGCAGGACAAAGACCGTAGTCAGCCAGGGAAATGACGTTGACAGTCAGGGTCAATGAGGGGAACCGACATCGATTAGGAGCAGACTGGGAGATGGCCAAGATCGGTCACTGGAATGGATGTTGGGTGGACAACAAGCTGTCAATAAGTCTCAAACACCCATATAGAGGTCAGAAAAGGTATGTGAACCTCATATTCATTGTTCACCTTCTTTATATTGCTTACTGATAGTCAAGAACTAGGAAGATGGAAGAAGCAATGCAGGTAGAATCCAGAAACAGTGGGAGCTTGACATGGATGAGGAGTGTGAGTCCTTGGAGAAGAACCAAATAGGTATTTGTTGGTAGAGTTGTCAACTGGAAGGAAGCACTGGATAGAGGGATGGATTCCCATATTAGAGAAGAGAGTGAATGGACACGTGAGATAGAAGGCTATGGTATATGGTCTTGATTAGGCTACAGAATAATGGAGGTTTGACCATTGTATTTTATCTTTACTAGGTTGGATAATATTAGCTACATTATCCTGTTACTGTATTGTGTTACTTGTTACAGGGTTTCATATACAGGGAGTTTTCTGAGCTAAGGGTAGAGTTGGTTCAAAAGTATGTCATGGAGAATTTGAGAGCAACATAATTATTGTGGCATAAGTGATAGGTATAGCATCACAGGTTTGCATGGTGTTTGGTCTTCAATAGTGACTTTGAAGAGGGATACAGAGCCAAAGGAACAAAATAGATGGTGTATAGGTATAGGTACAGTAGCAGCGGTTTATCTCCAAGTGGGAGATTGTTAGGGTGTGGAGCTAAAAGCTTCAACTGTTTGCAGACACGAAGAAGAGGATGCTGAAGAACCAGAAGCACTGGCGTTGGCAGCATGACCGACATCGGTCAGATGCAGTGCAGAAGGCAACCGGCATTGGCAGCTAGTCAGTGGATGTCGGCAGCACCAGACAAGCAGGGACCGGCGTCGGTCGCCTGTGTATTCTAGAACTACTGTTGACGAACAGTCAGTTAAGTGAAGTGAGCGTTTACATGTCAAATGACTAATTATAGTCACGAGCTGCGTGTCTAATTATTGTAGTTAGTTTCTATTTTTGTAACCATGGGATTCTATTTAAAGACCCATGAGGCATGTATTGTAATTATCAAGAAGGCAAGTAAAAGCATTGAAGTAAGCAAGGTCAAGGAGATCTACAGGTGTAAGGTCAAGGAGATTAGCTGAAGCATTCAAGGAGGGATAGCAACTTAGGTTGTAGAGTTGGTTTTGTGTTGAGCAAGAGAGAGAGGGAAGAAGGTCTTGAGGTGTGGCAAGCCTTTGAGGTGGAGGAAGAAGTGGCATCTTCCTTATTGTATTTTCTTCTAGTAATATCTAATACAAGAGTGTGTATTGTCTCTCAAATTCTTTGCTGTCTCATGTTTCTAGTTACTTAATCATTCTGGTATAATTCTGTGTTTAATTGCTTATAAGAAAGTAATCAATTGTGCTTTCGTTGGATAAGGGGTCTCCTAACAATCTAGTCTCATAGAGAATTCCTTCTCTTGACTTGTAGAGAGAGAGAGATTTTATTTCTACCGTGTTTCCACAATGAGTTCTTTTACAAGTTATAAAAAGGTCAAAATAAAGAATTTATAATGAAACCCAAGTGGAAAAAAATCCTCAAAAAATCACAACAAAGTATCATTAACTTCACACTTTGATATCTATGACCATTGCATTTCATGAATGCCCTATGCCTCTTTACATTTTAATCTAGAAATCATCACTTCTCATTGATGAACCAAGAGGCTTTACATTTACTTGTCTTTTTAGTGGCTATGTGGATCAATTCTGACCTTTAACTTTGATTGTGACATGTGGCATATTCTAATTTCCCTACCTTCATAGAGTTTTAATTTTGATTTTCTTGTGGCATTTTATTTATTTTGGTCTATTTCATCGTGACAGGTGGCCTCCTTCTATTAATTTCCACCAACAAAGGCCAAGTAATTAGTTTTAGCTCATATGGTTTTATTTCTATTTGTGTATCAAATGAATCTATTAGATTATTAAATCCAACCTAGACTACCCCATGGTTCACCCTTTGTTCTTATGAAATAAAAGCGACCACATTTAACCTTAGAACATATTAAAACTACATGTCCAACTTTAATATAACTATGATCACATTAAAAATATAAAGTGATTAAGTTTATATAAAAGTGATGACACAAAGAGGACACATGGATACTATTGAAAGGTGCCATAATTTTTAATCCATAACATGTTTAAAATGACTATACCTAATAAGGTTATGAAGAGTTTTATTGTAGGTTATCAATAAATATATTGTAACCCAATTCTTTAGCTAAAAAATTTGGCCTTCCTACCAAGACAAAATTTGAAAAGATATATAATAAAAAGGAGTAAGTGTAGAGTGAAGGAAGAAGAGGAAAAGCATAGGTACATGGCAAGCCGTCGTACCCTAGTATGGAAATGTGACTCTCACACAAATAAAAGAACAATCTAAAGAACTCACACACATCTAGATGAACAATTTTTTTAAAAAAGTGTAAAGAAAATATTATTAATCAATTAAAAACTTATAGTCACCAAATGAAGGATTTAACACCTAAATCCAATGATAGTCACAAATCCTTGTTACCAAATGATAGGTAAATGAAAAATATTGAAGTTCTGACAATCAAAGAAGGATAACATGTGAAGTGAGTGAAATCTTATGAGGAGAAAAGAGCTTTGTATTAGATTGTAACACACTAATTAGGTCCACCCATATACAATACCACCATAAATATTATTTATTAATTCTATTATGACAACTATGTTATCATTTTTATATGTGTTAAGGCATTTTTTATGTAAATTTAATACAAACCATTTGCAAATCAGGGGAAATTTTTAGAAACCTATTGGAAAAAATTATAGATTGGATGAAAAATCTTGTTAGAATGGAATTCACTAGAGTGGATAATCCTATGAAAATAGATTTTGTGATTGTGGTGAAATTTAAAAAATGGTATGAATTTTTTGTATATGAAAAGGAAAACCTTGACTAATATTTAGAATTTAGTGAAAATGTTTGGTGAATTTAGTAGTTAAATTTGTAAAGACTAAGTTAAATTGTTGTTATCTTTATATTCTCATTCAAATTTATTAAGGATAAACTACCAAATTTACATAGTCATGGTATACTGACATTTAAAATAAAGGAGGTTGTAGTAAATAGAATTACCCAAAGGGAGCTTCACAAATAAGACAAAAATGGTGAAAAACAAAAAAAAGAGATTTTAAATGAAAATAAAAAGCTATACAATGAGAAGAAAACACTCCATAGATATTAAAAACATTTCATAGAGAAATAAAAGTTGTGTTAAGAAGTAAAATATCCCTAGGGTAGAAAACCAAAAGCACTGTATAATAGAAATCAATAGTATCGTAGACAGAGAAAGAGAGAATGTCCACAAAACTATGTTGGTCACCAAAATGAAGCATCTCAAAAGTGAAAGCTTATTATAACCATGGTACCACCAAAAGATTAAAAATAATAACACATAACCATGACACCTCTGTAAGGTTAAAAATCTCTATAGAGCTACAAAATAAGCTTCATAAAACTATAAAAGCACCGCAATGGTACAAGACCTCCACAAACCAATAAACTCCATAATGAAGGCTAATCAAACATATTAGATAAAAGAGGTAACTCATACTTAGTTGGTGTGATTCAAGGTGGAAATTTTGTGGAACAAAGAGTTAAATTTTAATTCATATGGTCAGTCCATCTAGTTATACTATAAAGGTAAAATGTCAGTTATCTAATTTATTTTTGAACTTGTGTGTGATTATAAATGTATCTCAATTTGGTCAAGTATGAATTAATTTTTCTTAGTCGTTGGGATTCTAAAGTGTAATTTATGTTAGACAACAAGATGTTTTGAAATACTTATGGTGGATATTGAGTTGGTAATTTGAGGGTTATCTAAAATCAATTTATTTTGGTTGGACAAGGACCACTCAAAACCCTGTGTTAGGAATTAATAGGGTAGGATATAATCTCAAATTTATATTTATGTGCATCATGATAAGTTTATAATTGATTGGAAAATTAGAAATAAAAGGGAAATCCATTTAAAAATGCAAATGTTTGTGTAGGCTTGATATATGCTTGTTAGAGAGGGAAATAGGCTTATATTTATTGTATATTTATATGGGACTATTTGGAAATTTTATTATTCCATTGAAATGCTAAACATATAGGCTAACCCATACGAATGATTTGAATTTTAAATGTGACTATTACTGAGTACAGGAGGAAACCATGGTATCGTCTGAGTTTGATGGTTTTGTCTAAGGGACTTGAATAATTATATGATGATATGGAGATGTCTAAGTAAGATAATTAACTAGTTTAACATATGTTAGGGAATCCTTGTTGGTGACTAACAACAACTTTGGAGGGTCAAAACCATAGAAAGCATGTGGATGTGAGAGAATGGCAAATTGGAGTTATGTATGTATGCACAAGTCGTGTAGGGTGAAGGTAGGTTAAGAGTGACATTTCACAGTATCTAATACTAAATTTTAGTATATATAAATTCCCCCATTTTATTCTAGTATTGAAATGCAATAATAATACTAGATTACAAGGGTAAAGAGATGTACTTGAGTGTGCACAACACACTTTGTATTTGGGAGAAGGATCTAAATGTGCATATTGATACAAGAAAACATGCAATGAACATATTAAAATCAATGTCCATATGTAAAATGAAATCTAAAATGAAACTAAAATTTAATACTTAAGAGCAATGAAGGATTACACCTATATGAGGGTGGAACCATGTTGCATTATAGCTTGTTAAATATGATTCTTCTTGTTTGAATCATTGGAGAATGGTTTCTATTACCAAACCTATAATCATTATTCCTCTCACCCTAATTCTCCATTTGATTATACCTATGCTCATCATGCTTATAACCAAGCATCAAGAGACCGATTTAACCTTAAATAATAATTCAGAGAAATTTCTTGCCTTCTTGCACTCTACCTTGCCTTTCCCACACCCCGCATGACCTTACTGTAGCCTATAGAGGCCCTAGAGGAAAATTTGTGGCCTAGGCCACCTGTTTACTTGTTGTTTCATATTTTATGTTGTAACTTACCCATTATAGGTCTGTTTCACTCTTGGTCATTGCCAAATAACTATAAATGGTCATTGTTTGGTGAGCCTAACATTTTTTAGCCCATATTAGTTATAAACTTGCATCACAACCCCTCTCTTTACTCATTCTTCATTTTTTAATATATTTTCAGTCCTCTTGAGCCTCTACTATGATTTCCACCCTACTAGATAGAAATCCACACTTTCACTTGTTATTTGGATTGGATTCACCATTTTGCTCCACAATTGCTCTTGCCTTCACTATTGCTTGCTCTCATGTTGTATCACTTGAAATTTCACCTAATTTATACACTTGGATTGGATGTCACACCTCATGATTGCTCATGCCTCACTCTTTGTCCTAGATTATTAGCATCAGACTAGACAAAGCTCTTCTTGTAGCTTAGTCTTCCTTTTAGTAGGTTAAAACTTGAACTCTTATTTGGTAGTTTTGTGCATTGTTATTGGGCATGATCTTAGGGAACCATACTTTCAAGGAGAAATAATGCTTTTAGCTTAGTGTAATGTTATTTTTAGGGTTAGAGAATACATGCTAGGGTTATCTTCATTTTAACAATAATTTAGCATAAATTATGAAAATCTTATGCATTTCCATTTGAAAATGTCTTTCTTTCAAAACCATCTTTCATACCCCAGGGTTGCATGTTTTTGAATCATTATTTATTACTAATATTAATTATGTATTTGTATAGATTTGCTTTCCTCTTTAAAACACATTATTTATTTCCTTCAATTATTTGCATTATTATGGTTAAACTAGTTAACTTGATACCTAATTTTCTTTGAGATTGATCATGCTAGCCTAACCTTGTTTTGTAAGTTCATATTTGGCCTAGTGCAAGCCAAGAAAACATATAGCTACCTTAGACATTTAGTGGCTTCATGTGTCCTTCATCTAAATATGTGTTTTCTTCTTACCCTCTACCAAAGCCTAATGGCTCATTTGGATTATTGGAGATACATGTTGGCATACCCAATGGGACCTTCTATAAAGTTTCATTATGGTTATATCCTATTTAGATCTCTCCTAACCCATTTACCATTGTTAGTTGTAAGGTTTTATTTTCAAATATTTTTTGGCTCCCTAATTGGTTGTTTGATCTTGCTTTCGTTTTGTGTCCTCCTACCCTCTAGTTCTCTAATAATTTTCCTCTTTTATTGCTTTCCTAGTTGTTCTTATTTCATGGCACCCATGCATGGCCTCCCACCTCTAGGATTCCATTCCTGCTACATTCAAGGGAAACCCTATGAGCTTACTCTTGAGTAAATTGAGACTATAATGGAAATATAAAGCCTTTAAGATCCAAGAGGTAATAATGATCCAACTTGGTGACCATGACCCTCTCATGTTACCCATTTAATGAGATTGACAAGTGTATAACCATTAGGCTCACTCACCTTTGAAACATTCTAAGATTTACTAGTTTGGTGATGCCTCCCCATGACTTCATACCATTCTGAATTCACCAAAGAAAGGTAAAAATAACCCCCTTTCATGTTTAATGCTTTAAGAGTTATGTGTGATCATCAATTATTTTTTTAGACATCTTCACGTGAATGCCAAACATCATTCTTCCCATAAGAGTAGGTGGTGTATTGTCTTTGGAGATAAAATCAACAACCATTCTTGTTCTAGTTCCTCTATTAGTTCTTGTTTGAGTTCCCCAACCCCTTCCCAATGGGAGACTCTATAATGAGAAACCCTATCATCCTTGTTGAGGGATGTAGGCACTGGATCTAATGTGACATTTATGTTATGCAAAGCATTCTCATCCTCTTAGTCCTTCATTTATGGTCCCAAATGACTGCACTAATTTCAATTACTATTTATGGGCTAGGGATCCATGGGATGCTTATCACGAGCATCAAAACCCTTGGGTGGACCCTTATCTTACCATATTCATATGTCATTATGGGTTTTTGGTTCTTTGTGACCCTTTATGTGATTGTGCTGCATCACCTTATCAAGAATGATACCTTTCTTGCAGTCATTCACGATCGTGTGTTTGGGAGGATCCCTATCATATGTTCCCCCCACCTTAGGAGCTAACTCAACATCTCCAACATGCCTAAGGTCATGATGACCCATACCTACATAAGAAACATCATGGTCCCCACCGACCTCCTTAGGGAGCTCATTGCCAACTAGCCATCAATCGTGCTTATCAGGATCTCCATAGAAATCCTCTAGCCCCTTGGGTGTGCATTATTCCCCTTCCCACTCCTATCCATGAACTTTATAAGTTTAAATGGAAGTTGATACACTAGTCTCATGTAGCATATCATGATGTTTTCTATGGATTAGGAACATGATGTTAAATCTCTTCGCTCGCACCCTATGAGCTGAGCCTTTGGTGTGGTTTTAAAATATGCCACCAAATTTTATATCTATTTTCCTTGCCTTTCTTGATGATTTACTCTAATAATTTGATATCTCTAGACCATTCAACCTTGGCATCCAATCACTAACTTCCATAGTCCAACTAAAGGGTTAGTTGAACTTAGATTTTATGCCTAAATGGCATTCAATTATCCACATGTGCATGACAAGCTTCACAAATGATCAACTTTATGATATGTTCATCTAAGCATTAAGACATGAGGTTTGCCTTGGGTTCCTCAAACATGAACCCACCTCTTATGATGAATCTATTAATAAGTGTCTAAAGATGACAGTCTTTAAGGTGAATGTGGGTATTAGGCTTGTACCTTCTCAAAATTCATCCTCCTTATGCAATTACAACCATAATGTGACTAATGATGGTGCCACTGATTATCCATCTAATAAGGACACAAAGTATGGTTGTGAGGTTAATTCTCTGAGTAAGAACAAAACAAAAAAGAAGGGTCTTGACAAAAGTTTAGGAAGGTAGTGGGTGTTGTATCCTTACGATCCTATCGAGTTTTACAAGTTTTATCAAATAAAGGGCCATTCAAATAAGGAATGTGTTTCTCAGAAAGATGGTGCTAAGAAATCATCTACTCCCCAAAGCTCTCCACTTGGTGAGACTATCCATAAGTTATGTGTGTTCATGGAGCCTCTTCCTGACCAAAACAAGGAAAATAAGAAAAAGAAATCCAAAGGTAAGGCCCATCACTCTACTTTTCACTTTTACCTCTTTTGATTCATCTTCCTTGGCTAACCAGGAAGGGAAGGATACATATGATAGTAGCAAGGTCATTGATACTATTGACATAGCCTCTACTAGCTATAAGTGCTTTGTCAACATGTGCTCAAGCTAGGCAACTAACCCCATTGGAAATACTAGTAGATTGGATCTCATAGGCCTACCACGAGGACATGGAATCCCAATGTTACATTTGAATTTTAGTGTAACATCCCTCCCTAGGATAGGTATCACCCATACTAGAGGATATATAGTCCCTCTCTGCCAAGATAAATACTTAGTACCTTCTTTGCTTTTAACCTAAGCAAAGGGCCCTCATCTTTAATGATCTTAGTCTCTCCATAAAAGTGACACTACATGATAACATTGAGTTGTTGTTTAACTTAGATATCCTTGATCATCATTGCCCACCTACCTTGTCCTTTAATTTTGCCTCCTTGCAAGATCCTTTCATTCTAACATAGAGGATAGATTCCCACTCTACATTGAGACCTTGATCAAATATTTATACATTAAGAGATGCATCATCAATGAGGGTATTGATTTAAACATCATACTTTTGTGAGTGTTTAATGAGTTGGGTATTATCCATAATAAGCTTCATGAATCTCACCATAATTATGTTAGCTTCAACAAAGGCATAGTCACATCAGTGGATAATGTGAAGCTTTGGGTCAAGTTTAGAACCAAGAAAGTTAGAATTGAGTTATGTGTGTTATACTTAGATATCTCATACAACATGATCCTTGGCCATCATTACACTACTGCCATGTAAACCATTGCATATAAAATGTTTCATGTGGTCCATTTTATGCATGAAATTAAGGTTCATACCTTGGATGCTGACCTAGATCCATGGACATTGCTATATACTAAGATAAATTCCTCTGATGAGGCTTTGGCCATCTCCTTGTGGGGCCTTATTGGCTCACCCCAGGTGCCTATTGATGAATATAATTTTTTAAAGGATGAATGGTTTGATCCTTCTAACTATCAATTGACATTCACTCCTCTTATGCCCGTGACACACTCTTCATTTCCCCTTCCTCTTTTAGGTATCAAGATGGATCTTCACTCTTATGAGACCTCTTTTTAGATGTCTCCATGACTATCAAACCTCATCTCTCATCATGAATTCTCCATCGTGGCATCATCACTCTTAGTGTCTCCCCTACCATTACCTTTATATTTTTTGACTTAGATCTCAAGTACCATTTCATCCACATACAACACTAATTATTAAAGGATAGTAAGGCTTACAAGAATCTTATGATGGTGTCACAAACACTACCACCCTCTCACTTGTCTAGGTTTAAAGATATCTCTCATTAATGATGGACCTACGCCTAGTGTTCCCATGGTTTGGATCTTGATTGTTAAGATTAAGGAGTTAGATTAAGAACTCCCCCTAATTTTGATTATTTCAAGGAAGGAAACACCATGAACATTGAAGGTTCCATTGATGTCAACCTTGACACCTTTGCACGACCAAATATCATTAACATTAGTGCTAGTATCTTTGTAAAGGGACATGATGTTTTAGTTACATTATTGAGATAATTTTTGGACATATTCACTTGGGAATACACTAATATGCAGGGCATGGATCCTAATGTTATCCTACATAATCTTATTATAAAGGATGGGGTTTGTCTTATCTACCACAAATAATGATAATGGATGTTAAAGTCTCCCAATAAGTCAAGGTAGATATTTAGAAACTCATATGTGTTAGTTTCATCCAATTTATTAAAAATATTTGATGGGTTTCCAACATCATCCCCATCCTTAAGAAGAATGGATCAAAACATATCTGCATTGATTTCCATGATCTCAATTTGGATTGCCCAAAGAATTACTTCCCTGCTCCATTAATTGATAATTTTTTTGATTCCACTATTGGATTTGAGATGATGTCCCTTATGGATGGATTTTTAGGCTATAATTAGGTTCATGTTTCACTCAAATATCCATATATGATGATGTTTTTTTACTCCTTGGGGAACCTTCTATTACATCATTATGCCTTTTGGTCTGAAGAACATTAGTGCAACATATCAATACACCATGAATCACATGTTTCATGACCTCATCCAAAATATCATTGAGAGTAATGTCGATGACCTCCTCAATAAATCCTAGAAATAGGTGGAGCATGTGTGAGACATCATAATCATATTTGAGGGCCTTAAGGAGTTTCACATTAGTCTCAATCCTATGAAGCACATTTTTAGAATCTATACCAAAAACCTTATCAATTTCCTCATTTCATAGCAAGGCATTGTAGTGGATCCTAATAAGAACAAAGAAATCCTTGAGATGCCTCTCCCATGTAAAATGGTCTAGTTTTAGTCCTTCCTTGAAAGGCTCAACTTTCTTAGATTATTTCTTGAGGAGTATGCACACAAGTTGACACCCTTCATGCATTCTTTCATAATAGTGCTCCATTATTGTATGCCCCTAAAGTCCAAGTGCCCTTCAAGGATTTTAAGCACACACTTCATAATATTCACATCTTTATGGCACCTATCAAGAGTCATGATGTTATCTTATACACCTCTATCATCAATGTTTGAATTGAAGGCATGCTATGCCAAGGATATCAATGGTAGAGAGAGAATGGTTTACTACATCTATCACATGATAGTTGGCATTAAGATCAAATACAATACCATGTAAAGGTAATGCCTCACCCTCATCTTCACCATAAAGAAGCTATGACATTACATACTAGACATACCATCAATGTAATTATGTAATTGGATTCACTTCACTACTTGTTGGGCAAGACACACCTAACATGTAAGATTAGAAGATGGATCATGATTCTATAGGAGTTTGACATGTACATCATCATATATAAATCCATTAAATAATTTAATATATCTATGTAACTGATGAAATTCCTATTTCCTAACCCTTCTATAGAGCTGGTTGATATTGCCTTTCCTGATGAGATAGTCTACTCAATAGACCAAAGGGAACTCTCTAATTTTGAGTGGTATCGAGATATCATACGCTAGCTATAAGACCAATTTTATCTTGATAATGTTTCCTCTCAATAATGTTATCAGTTTTGTGATCTTATTAGTTACTATGTCATCATTGGTAGGATCTTGTTTAAGAGAGGCCTAAATGGGCTTTTGATGCAGTGTTTCACATATGAGGATACATCTCTTGTTTTACAAGAGTCTCATAAGATTACTTGTGGTGGTCATACAGGAGTGAAGACCACTACCCAAGATATTATCATGATGGGATACTACTATCCCACTCTCATTAAGTATGCCATTTGATGTGCCAAAGGCTACAAGATTTACTAGTTGATTGGGGATGATATTCATTCCCTTGATAGAATTTTACATTCTATTTTATCCCCTTGGCCATTTTATGTTTAGGCTTTCAAATTCATAAAATATTTCAAACCCTCTTCAATTGATGGACATCGTTATTTCATCACTACCATTAATTACTTCACCAAGTGGGTGTAAGCCATGTCCCTTAGTGGAATGACCTGAAAGACTCATGAAGTTTGTCTTAAACCATATCATCTATCATTTCAGGGTTCCCATCCTAATCATGGATTTGGATTCCAAAGCCCCAAGATGCATGAGTATATCAAACTTTTTAGTTTCAAGTTATGTTTCTCCTTCACCTATTACTCATAGGGTAGTGGGTAGGCTAAAACTTCCAATAAGACTTTGAAGAAAATTCTCCTCCATACCATTGCTAAGTCTAGGTGATACTAACATATCATGATCTATCTATCCCTTTGGGATTATCTAATTAGTTTTCATATAGCCATGGGGGAAACCCCATATGCACTCATCTATGGGTCTAAGGTCATCCTCCCTCTTGAGGTTTTAATGCGATCACTATGGGTTAAGACCTTTGGGTCACTTCTAGATGAGGAGGAACATGCTGCTCACTTCACCAAGCTTGAGAAGTTGGGCAAGCATTTAATTGATGCCATTGATCATAATAATACTTATTAGAGTTTCTAGCACCAATAATTTGATAGACTGGGGTAACCTCATCCTTTTTAGGCAGGTGATGTGGCGATCATCTTTAATAAAGAGTACCACAAGAAGGAAAATTAGATTATAATTAGTTTGGCCTCTTCATGATCACCACTTTCTTAGATAATGGTGCTTATCACCTCTCAGACCTGAAGGGTAAAGCCCTATAACACTTAATTAATGGATTCTACCTCAAGACATTTCACATCTAAGGGTCGACATAGATCTTCTAAGAAACCCACCTACAGTGATATGCCATACCTTTCCTCTCTTATCTCACCACTAATCCCTATGCCACATGTATATATGTGTATACATGGGTTATTTATTAGCATTTTATATGTTAATCAAATGTATCTAGTAGTATATAAATCATGAAACATACATATCACACACTAATCATATACACATGTGCCAATAATGAGAACATATGTGTGTGTGTATGAAAATATAAATGATTTCTAGGTACATCATATGGATTTAGTTGAGCCTGGGCTCACAGGATCCAAAACTTCCACACACGTGGCTAGATACACAAAATCCAAGTCATCCTATGATTTGGTCCTCAATCGAGCTATACCCCTAGTTGGATGATCCTAGTCACTCTTTGGGGGGTAATATTAATCTTTCCCTCTAACCTCCCTATACTACGGTGTGTTTTAAGGATTTTAGCTTCATCTATAGACCCATTAGTGTTAGTGCTCCTTTCATACCATCTCCTCTCATATGTGAAATCTTAGCCTCAATTGACTAGATCCTTAGATGCCTCCTCCCTAGCTCCACCATTGCCCATGCACTTACCCTCTAGTAATGGACATGTAGATGCATCCTAGTTGATACATGTATGAATTTCTCTCCTACTAGTCCTATAATGAACTTTGGGAAGAATTCTCCTAACAACTAGTCTACGTAGGGTCTCATCTAACTCAGATGGACTCCTGCACACACACACACACATAGTGAAGTATGTCAGCCACATATTAACTCTTAGTAGCATAACAAAGAAAGTAAACATTTGTTAAAATAAACTTTAAAAATTGTACTTGCTTGCAGTGGTGTAAATATCTATGGTGGGGTCACTTCTAGTTTTTATACTCATGGGTATGGTCTCATTTGTGGTAAATACATTATTGCATATGCTACCCTCTAATGGGATAAGCTTAGTCTATTTATGAAGTCCTTAGAGCACCTTTTTTTGCTCCCAAACCCTCTTGACTTTATTGATCCCTATCTTTGTGTTGTTGTTGGTGCCTCTAGTGCTCTCTTACTCCCCCTATTGGTCATGTTTGGTCCCTTTTCTAGGCCAAATTCTATGGCCCTAGATGCATGTATGCCCCTTATAAACCCTAAAAAACATGATCTCTGAGGAGGACCTCTACTACTACATCTTCCACCTATACCACAACCATATAAGGGTCTCAAATATAGGATGATTTCACATCTAATCCTAGGTCATGGTTCTATCTAGGCCTCTCCCTATAAACATTGATTCCTAAACAACATTGGCTAGTAGATTTGGATAATATATTGCACTTAGGCATGTCCTTAATCATAGTAGTGGTAATTTTATACACATAATATTTTCAAAATTTATCAATTACTAATGCTTTCTCTCTTGAAAGAACTTATCAAGTCTCAATCTCTCTAAATGCATTCCTTGAAGGGTACATCGGGAAAGGGGTTGGAAGACCATTAGTGATTTATAAGATTGTTGTCCCCTATACCACCACTTGCAACCAACACAAACCTCACTTACACACTCCAAGAAATTCACCCCTTCAAATAGACCCTACCCAAGCCAGAAACTATTTTTGACATTTACTCAATGAATTCAGTCTAGGTTGATCCTGTACTTAAAATATATTAGCATGTTATCGGTATAGTTGGCTTCAATTGACCTGGTTTGGGACCTAAATTGATTTTATTAATTAACAATGCAAGGTTGATTGGACTGACTATGTTGGCTAAACTTTTAGAAGGGTTTATAGATAGATAAAACTATATATACACATCCTTTCTACCATTTCTTAGAGAGATAAAGAATAAAATCATTATTTGTGCATTTACTTATTCCCCATTTTACTTGAGGATAATTACTTAGGGTTTCAATACTAAACTTGGAGATATGAATATTGTCTTATGGAGAAGTCTTTTGGATTCATAGGATAAGTCATGTATCCTAGAGATGACCTATCTTTATTATCCTTACATACCACAACAACCTCTTACAAAGCACTTTAGCCAAGGGAGAGATTGAGGCTCAATGAGTTCATCTTCAAATATAATTCTTCCTAACTATTGCCCCTCGTTAAAGTAGATAGATTTGAATTTTTTAGATTATATGATTCTCTCTCCCATGTATTAGGATTTCCTCTACATTGGATTAAGTAGAGATATTCTATGCATGTTTAATTTTATGTTTATTACCCCCATTTTTTACCACAAGCTTTGGTGAGAACTAGGTTAGATTTTAATTTACTTTATATTTACTTTGTGAATAATAAAACATAGGACCTAGCTAGGGTTATTATATGGTGTTGCTTGACTAGAGGCTTTAGAACCATCTCTAGTAATATTACTATGATAAGGGACCCTTTAGTTAGGTTTAGCAAATCCATCTTGGTTATGACCCTGATTGTCTAAATGTACCAATAAATGGAAGGGTAAGTGTGATATATCTTCTCCAAGATAGGACTGATTTGTAGATAAACTTTACTTTCCCTTGTATACATTTTGGTGAACCCAATGTGAACTAACCTTTGTAGGTTTTATTTCATGCATTCACTTATTATCATATATTATATATTTTTATTTCTATAGTACTGTATCAAACATGTCGATACAATCTAACATTCTATGTATATGTTTAACACACAGTTGTTTCATTCAAATATGTATTTCTCTATACATGTCTTTTCCAACAACAAGTAAATGGATAAATCAACTTGACTCAGTTATCTTTTTCAAATATAATTTTGTAGACTCAGTCAAACCATTTGTTGGTTCTTGGTTTCACACTACCGTCACTCGACCTCATATGCCCTAGAAAAAGGGGGGGTGCAAGTTGAAGGTGAGAAGTTCAGAACTATCTGAAGCACTTTGGTACCCTTCAACTAATGGGATGCTAGAAAACAAGGGGTGCATGTGAAGAGGAATAAATTGATCAGGTCCTACTTGATAGCCTGAGCCCTTACCCACAATAGGTTTCCAAACTTGTTTTCTTTTGGATGGGACTTTCAATTTAGGACAAGTTATTTTGAAGGATTCTTTCAAAAAGAAGATCTAGTACCCTCCAATTTTGTAGAGTTTAAGAGAAGGTTTAGAGACAAAGGAAGGTAAAAATAACAGGCACTAGTTCTCTAAACCTATGATAGAATAGAGTCATCACTAGAAAGAAGGCTTTTAGACCAACAAAACTAGGCACAACTTCAGAGAGATGTTAGTTTTTACACATTGATAAAACTCTTCAAAGATGTTAAACATATTTTCACAAACAAGGGTAAATGTTCTAAATAGAATTATGAGATTACCAATAGAACATAGGTGATCAAATCAACTTGGAAATAGGGAAAATAAAACAATTAATATTCTCTGATAACTAGGTCCATAACAAGGGTGATAAGGTCCCCAACAATGGTGCCAGAAAAAGCTTATTGGTTGTTAGTTGTACGTCATTTTATTTAAACCTTACATGCCTTAGAAAAAAGGGGGGGGCACAAGTCAAAGGAGAGTAGCCACTTGAGATGTTGTTGGAGCTGGGGAGGCCTCAACACCTTGAAAGAACTGAATGGAGACAATGATCAGGAGGGGCCCAACAAAGGGGACGATTAATTCCCTACTGCTGTTAGCTCTACTTGAACCAAGGTAAGAGGACCTATGGGGGTAGCTCATTATGATGAAGGGAATTTGAAAAATCAACCCATATGGGGATTTGTCATTAGGGAAGAGGGGGTATGACCAAAGCATAACCAGACTCACACACTTTACTTGGGAAGGGCTATCACATGAAATGCATGAATGCCTTATGTCATATGAGAGCTACTTAAGATAGATGAGAAAATGGTTGCAATATTCAATGTGGATATTGTTTTTGAATGATAAATAATAAATGAGGAATGTAGTGTTAGGATTTTGAGCACACAAAATGAACACACTTTAGGTAAACAAAGTATAATACATCCGTTGGGCAAGCAACACTTATGGTATGTGAGCTATATGCTGTATGCAGGGTAGAACATGGTACAACAATGTTTATATGAATAGATTGATAAAAATATATGGAGGGATAATAAATGAACATGGAGGGATTCACATAATCACAATATCATATTTATAAATAGATGCTTTCTTGATTTTAGAGATAACTAGGAAGAAACTATGCTGGAGGGATTCACACAATCACAATATCATATTTATCAATAGATGCTTACTTGATTCTAGAGATAACTAGGAAGAAACTATGCACAAATGGTCCTTGAAGAATTGTGAGCAACACTGCAAGTTACCCATCAATAATTCTTTCTTGTTGTATTCATGAGCCTAGGAATACCCTTAAAAAGGCTATCAATGCTTTATTTCCCCAAACATTAAAATATAAAGGATCTCACATTCTATTTGCACCTTCTAAATGACTACCACAAAGAAACATACACTAGACAACTAATTTATTTAGCTTGTGAAAAGAAACACTACACTTAAAAAATAAGATAGAATGGAAACCATGAACATATTTTATTCATTCACTGAGAAAGGATCAATTACAATATATTTCTTGAAAAATTGATATCATGAGACACTGTGCAGAATGACTCTGTAATAAGGGAACATCATGGATGATCTCAAAGCTTGCCAATGATTTTACAATTGAAATCAATTTGGCACTAGGGCACTACACAGGGATGGATCTTTGAGTTATATCTTCAATACTCAAATTTTAGCTAACCTTTGTCAAGGGACATACCCCCTTTACTTATACAATTTCATAGCCACACTTAGCATATTCTATAAAGATACCCTAGCTAGAAGATTCCTTTACAGGCTTGGGGTTGGTTACAACTAACTTGATTCCATAGACTTGCAGTTGTGCTCTCATGATGATGAACGATATGATTCCCCACTACAAAAGAATATTTACAGTTATGTAAACATGAAATAAACCCACAAGGGAAAAATAAAACTTTTTCCTTTTGTGCAAAGAAATAAAGATGTCCCTTTCTTAAACAAAACAAACCCTAAAAGGGACGTGCCACTATTGGGAAAGGTACAACAGTTTTCCAATGGGAAAAGAGATAAAGGGAAAAAAATGAGAAAAAGACAAGGAGAGAAAGGGAGTTATGGAATGATTTTATTTTGGGAAAGAAATCAAGGGCATCCAATCATAATTCAAAATCCACATTGACGACTGTGTCCTTTGTTAGCTTATTCTTGTATGTAACAAACTTTGTAATCATAGTGATGAGTATCTTCCTATCTGGGCCCACTTGATATTTTAATTTGGAATTGTTTTCTTCTATTTAATTAGTGGTCCTCTAGAGCAGTCCTTGTTTATTTTGTACCAATGCCTTTAACTGGTTGTAGGACATTTCAGGTGATACTTGGTCCCTTATCTTTTGGCTCTTGAAGGCTCCATGGGGTGTATTGATGAGGTTCTTCAAAGCATCCTCGACTAATTATTTTATCAAGTTCACTACACCATCAAGCTTCACCATTGCTCTTAGAGTGGCCTCAATTTCTATCCTCATAGTCTTGAGAGACTACTCTTCTCCTTTTATATCAAAGGTGCCATCCTTGAGCATGGCTAGCCTGTGCTTTATGGCCAACTGGCATTCTTTGAGCATTTTAAGATCATCTGAAGAGACAATATCTTCTACTACTAAACTATCTTTTCCCATATTACATATCTCACCTATTTTGGGCCTTAGTGCTTCCCAAATCTTGATATCAACATCATATACAAATTCTAGGGAGCTACACTCTCCTCGTCTATCTGTCTCATTATCAAGCCATTCCATGGCTATATTGATGACTTCCTTGGCTCAGGCTATCAAGTCTTATTGATAATCTTTTGTTTCCCATCCTTTGGTCTTCAAATCATTATCATAGGTAAAGTCTAGTGATCCAAGGGGGATAAGGGAAGGGTTGAGATCCTGGATGGTAGTTGGAGTTACTTCCTGAGGCTTATTTAGTAACTTTTGCAAGTACTGGATCATATCCTAGTTTCTCACCTTTAGCTCTTCCATGGTGTCTTTATCTTTTTTCATTCTATGTGTCACCATGTCAGCCAAGACTTGTGAAGTATGTTTCGATTCCTTCCTTTATGGCTCCTCAAGATTGTAACTTTAGATGGAGTAGATTTCTAGGGGAGAATTCTTTTTCAGTACATCTGGAAGAGGAATGGCTACTTCAACACTTCTTTCCCACTTGTTAGTGAATGTCATTTGGGTATGCATTCTAGCCTTCTTCAAGAGCTTAGCATTTTATTTTTGAATAATTTTTGCTATGTCAATATTCCATATCTTGCTTATCACATCCTTCTTTTCCTTGACTTGGTCTATAACCCAAAGAAGGGGCTTGGTCTAAAAACCTACCGAAGTTGCTGATGTTAAGGATGGCCTTGTGGTAGTGATGAGTGGTGCCAGTGAGGAAACAACTACCTAAAATGCCACTAAATTGGGAGGAGGGCTCAACACAAAATTTTTTTGTCCTCATCATTTCCTTGCTTTTCCTTTTCTTCCTTCAGGACTGGTTCTAAATGCTTCAAAATTTCAAACTTAGACCCAGGCTGGTGGGACTGCATATGAAATTTGTCAATGGAGCTCACCTTTTCCATGGGTTGGATGGAGGATACAACAATTTATTCTCCATATTACTTTGGGTTGCTAGGTCCGCAAAGGCTATGGTGACTTCCTTGTCATGTTTGGGTGACTCTTCACCAATCATGGCCTCAAAACCTTTATTTTTCTCTAGGTCATGCACCTTGTTGGTGGGGAGGACCCATCGAGGGACTTCAATTGAAGTATCACCCTTGGGGGATCCCTCTTTGGCACCTTTATTGACCTCTAGAGTTGTGGGGGTAACCATTTGCAGTCTTGAACCCTCATCTCTTCCTTTATCCTTTTCTTGCTCTTCCACCTTTGCACTACTAGTGGGGGACTGGATGTCATCCCTAGGTTCACCCTTATCCCTTTCAACTAGCTTTGAAATGTATTTGACTTCATTAGATTTGTCCTACCCAAGTGACTTTGAAATAACATTTTGGATAAATGCCTCTATCTCTGAGGAGTGGGGCTCTTTTTCAACAAGGGATTCTACTTGGGTAGCTACTTCAACTCCAACCTCCACAACATCATCAAAAGATAAGGGATCATCTGGAGCTTGACCCATTCCTCATCACCTTCACCTTCTTCTATTGTAAGTTCCCCCTTTATAGATGCTACCTCCATCAAGATCCTTGATGGGGAATGATGCTTCTCCCTATGGGTTCTTTGCCCAGTTCTTATCTTAGGGGGAGTAAAGGTACATTGTTTTTTCATTACTTCTACTACAATCCTTTATTCATTTGAGTCCCCCCCCTTACTCATATCCCTAACCCTCAGCATGTAAGAATATTGATCTTCTCTTCTCTTTCATGGGAATGATTTTTTGATTTAGTCTTTGAAAAATACTATCCTCTACTTGGTTAGAGACTTGATTGAAGGTTAGATGGCCTTCTTAATTCTCTTTTGCTTTGGTGGATCCTCTTGTTCCTTGCCTCCTCCCTTCCTTGAATATAATTTTAGAGAAGGCTCAATTGTAGCCTACTATGTAGGTAGGATAGTTTGGATTGACACTTGACTGGCCAAAGGGGGGCTATTGAGATGGCCAACACCATTAGAGCTTCCCTCCCTAAAATTGATATGGGAGTGGCACTAGCCAGTGTGACCTACCCTGTGAGAGTTTTATCTTAATTCTTAGCCAAGCTCATTATTTTTGAGAAAAATAACCCAACCTTAGATTCTGTTGTGGTCATCTTCTCAGTGTCTACCAATTTGGTGAAGTCAGTGTCTCTGAGCTTTCTTCTCCCCTTGCTTACTATAGATGATGATGGGGATGGAGGGTCACCACTGTATGTAGAGAAGAAGGAATTTAATTCATTTATATTTTTTAAATCTTGAAGGGTATGGGTGTCATATGTACTGAGGTTAATTGTATGTTATTTCAACCATCTGAAGGTTCTCCTCATTATCCACATCGCTCATCGAGGGGTGGAGTCATCTTCTTGTACAATGAAGTTTGGCTGAGTGATGGATTGGGATTCAATATTATTCTTATTATATGATGAGGAGAGTGTCATCTTATCATCTACCATATCCTTGGGGATAGGAGTGATGTTATAGGCTATGACCTCTTGCACTATTAGCCTCATATATTCTCACTTTTGGATGTCTTCCTCAGTGGTACAGTTGGACCAAAGGTCTTCATAGTGAGATCGATGTAATATTACATTTGTTTCCATGTTCACCAACTAGTTGATGTCATAATTAGGTTGAGATGACATCATTCAAATGTATACATGCTAATTTCCTACTCCAACCCCTTTACCTTGGCCACTGAGGGGCATGTGTAATACCTAATTTTCAAAGGTAATTTGAAAGGGTTGATCTTTTTGGTGGTAATCATCTCATGCAGAGGCACCACTTTCAGAGCTCAATGACCACCAATTTGTCATCCACATATCTTGGGTGCTTGTGAGGTGCCCCCACGTAGCCACTAACCCTGATGTATGTGAATGTCTGAATTTGAATGTATGTGGCCCCATATTTTTCTATTACTTGCTTGACCATAGTGGACATTTTGTTTAGGCTCCATAGGGGGTAAAACACACTCATCATGGAGGTGAAAAAGTAGTTATACACCTTGAGAAAACTATTCCTAGACCCATCTACGGTTACCTTAAGATACATCTCATAGATTCTCATTCCTATGGGATTCCTTGTAAGTCCCTAGAAAACCCTGTTGTGTACCAAGATATAGATTAAGTAGGAAGACATATAAAATGTAACTTTAAATTCCTCTTTGGAGAGGATGGCCATTTGAAGATACATCATTTGTGCATGCAAATTTTCATTGAAGATGGTGGCCAAGTCAATCCTCCTTTTCCCTTCCATCACACAAAACATGATAAAAAACATCCATGTCTCAAACTTCTCAGCAGTGGGTACCGCATATATTCTAGCGGCCATGGCTATAACATACTGAGGTAGTTCATTGAAATCTTCCAATTTTAAGTTATTTGACATCCTTGAGACCTTTTGTCTCTTCTTGGCCAGCGAACATGAGTTCATGACTTCTTAGATGGTTCTCTCATCTTTATTGATGTATTACTGACATTCCTCAACATTGAGTATGATACTTTTTAGTTGAGGGGGAATGCCAAGCATGGTGCTGAGGGCTTAAGGAGTAAATGAGCATACCACTAAATGATTACCATCGATGATGGTTCTAGTATCTAGTTGATAAGCTTGAGCACATGCTATGATGAGCTCTGGGTATGGAGTAGCTAGGGGAAACACTATCGCTGGTGCAATGTAGCTCATGTCAACATTGGCAATTACTTGTGGGGGGTTGGGATTCTACAAGACATTTAATAGGGCCCCAAAATCTAAATCCATTATATCAATGTCCTTGATTGAGTCCAACATTGATATGATGTTTCCCTTGGATGTTTTTGAAGAAACTACCATCCTTTTTAAAGTCTCTTATTACTGTATTAACTTAGAAATAAACTTCTTTGCACTAAAAGACTTCTTGACTGAGTTCTCAATTACCTCTCAAAGCACTATATAACAAAGTTTCTAAACACTTACTGATGTTATTGAAGGCTGCACATAGGTGGAGATGCAGATATTTTGAAACTCATACTCTGATTCACTATATTCACTTTGTTCTTCACTTTGGCATACTTAGTCACTTGGAAGCACAAATCTTTGGCTTTGATTGTGAAGGGTGAGTTCAAATGAAAAATAACACTTAATTATAATCCTTTGCATTTTAGAATTAGGGTTACCATTAATGCTTTAAGATGAGGTGGCTAATCAACACCTACCCCATTAATTACTTGAGCCTCATTCGAAATATAGAGAGAAAATGTAAAGCCTTCCCTTATGTGTCAAGTGACCTTCCTTTTATATAACGTGGCAAAATATGAGTGAATCATAGATTTAAAACATTCTTTTTGGCCTCTCGGGGACTTTCATACCTTTTCACTTGTTATGATCCTTATTTTGCAAAAAATTAGGCATTCAGGCCTTTGAGGATCCTTTGGAAAATGCCCATAAAAGTAAGTGAGGCAATCTCCAAAAATGTCCCAAAGTTGACAAACACCTAAGCGCCTCCACATGGCACAAATATTCTTTATACAATTAGACATCTGAGCCCTAGAGATTTTAAGCATCATTCCCACCAAAAAGGTAAGGGGAGTAATTATTTAAAGAGGCCCAAAATTTCCAAGGGCCCAAAACTCTACCATATGTCCAAATTAAAAATGAAGCCGGGGTCGCGGCCACTTCTACCCTTTATACCAACTTTCCTCAAAAGGGGAGAAGTGCAAAATATTTCCATCCCCTGAATCTTACTTCTTGGGGTCCCTTGACTCAAATACATATCTTTCATTTAGTTCATCAAACTAATCCTCACCTTAATCACCAAAACACATAAGTGCAACTTGTTACTTTTATCTGAGACACTGACATATCTCCTCTCCCAAGCATGAAGGATCCAAGCTTGGGAAAATACTTGGTTACACACTCATTTGTTCACTATAAATTCTCATGACATATGATCTTTTCTCCACATGACATAACTCTTTAATCTCTCTTGAGCATTTTTGGGGTATTTTCCATTTTTGATAGATGTCCTTCTAGACTCATCTAATCAAGATAATAGACATGATTGCTCAAACTACATGTCCCAATCTCTCCTCTTGATGAGGGAAGATAGGAAACTAAAACATTGAAGCTTACTTAGATCGGGCATAGGGAATTCATCCTAAAAAGACCCAAATTGCTCTAATGCAATTTTGGGCACTACTATAGGCTCCTACTTGGGGATGGATACCCCCTATAAGAACATAGAGAACACTAGATTGACACTTATCCATTAGGCTATGGAGTCAATAAGAAACATACCATGGGTGAATCACTATTTTAATAAGGCAACCAATCAAATAAAAAAGGAAACGGATAGATAAAAATACAACATGATCACATTGACCATAAGAGAGACACTTATATACATATGCACAGGGGAAAACAAAGGTTCAATCTAAGAAATGCTTGAGATGTCTGCCATTTATTGGTAGCTCCAAAATCTCCCCACCAATATCTTTGAGATAGAAGGCATGATTCCCTATCTGAAAGTTGATAGTGTAGGGACCCATCTAAAGGGAATCAAATTAGCCATGCTTCCCTTTATCTTCATGTCTATTATCCTAGAGTAGAACTAGATCATTGACCTGTAAAGTTCATGGAGTAACTTTTAAATCAAAAATACTCTCAAAACACTCCTTAAAATTTGTGATTTTCATGAGTCTGCCTCTTAGATTCATCAAGTTTAATGATCTGGTCAATTATCCCTTCATAGTGGCTTATTTATGTTTGAAACTCAGTCATTTATCACATGAACTGGTACCTAGGTAATTGTAGATTCAAAGAAAAAACAACTTGGGTCCCATACACGAGAACAAATGGGATCTTTCCAGTGGATCTCTTTGGAGTCAGCCTATCCACCCAAATAACAAACTTTAACTACTCACCCCATTTTCTTTTATTATCAACCAGAGTCCTCTTGAGGATTTTTAATAGGTTTTTGTTTTTGGACTCTATTTGTCTATTTCCTTGTAGATTATGGTTGGAGGCATATGCTAAATTAGTCCCATAATATTCACATAATGCATTAAACTATTTATCTCTAAAGCACATAACATTGTCATATACAATCTCGACTGGTACCCCAAATCAACAAATGATATTGTTCAATAAGAAATCTATGACTACCTAGTGGGTTGATCTCCTGGTAGGAATTACTTCAACCCATTTCATGAAGTAATCAGTGGCCATCAGGATCCATTTATGACCAGTGATCAAGGAATCTAAGATTTCACCCATAAAATCCATCCCCCATTGTCTGAAAGGTCCCTCAATAGATACCAGCTATAGGGGAAGTCATTCAGATGCCTTCATTCTTCTAGAGAACTGCTAACATTCTTCACATTTTCTAACCCAGGTAGTTACATCTTTGAATAATGTAGGACACCACTATCTAGCCTTCAAGATCTTGTGTGTAGTGACCTTTGGGGAGAAATGGCCACCACACACACCACTATGCAATTCTGTAATTATTAGAGAGACCTCACTTTCCACTAAGCATCTCAGGAGAGCACCATCTAAGTTTTTCCATGTGAGGTCATTCTATAACAAAATATACTTTTGGGACACCAAATTCAATGTCCTTCTTTGATTATTCTCTAGATGAGGAGGAAAACTCAGAGTCTTCAAGTAATGCACTATGTCTCTATACCATGGGGATTTGCTATACTTTGATCCATAGTTATCCACCACTATTTCAGCATTATTCACCTCCACAACTTCCAAATTTTCCTTGGTCATAAAATTTGCTAAACCCATGCCCATGATGAGCTTAGTGGTTTGTATCTCTAGGTCATATTCTTGCATTTTATTGACCCATCAACACCTCTTATCAGTAGTTTTATTTCAAGTTAATATGTCCTTCACCATAGTGTGAGGGACATAGGCAATAATCTTTGAACTTAAAACGTAGGACTTGAATTTTTTGATAGATTTCAAAAGAGTGAAATATCTCTTTTCCATTATGGTATATCTAAACTCAGATCCTTGAAGTGCCTTGTTAAAAAAGGTAATTGGCCACTCATGACCTTTGTCATTCTTTTGCAGCAACACTACAATAATGGTATGTGTAAAGGCAAATGAAAATATTTGGAACTCTTTTCTATAGTCTAGGCTAATAAGAATTGGGGTCATTTTCAAGGCTACCTTGATGTCTTGAAAATATTAAGTAGCCTTTTCCTCCCACTTTATAGTTTGACCCTTCTTCAACATTGAAGTGATTGGTAAAGTAATCTCTACAAAACTGGAAATAAACCCTCTAACAAAATTAATTTGGCCAAAAAAAGATTGAATACCTTTCTTGGTTTGTGGGATGGGTAATTTGTCAATTGCCTCCACCCTCTCAGGATCTATCATGACACCTTGCTGGGAGATAATCTGTCCTAACAACTTTGCCTTTGTACCCAAAGTAGCACTTTCTAGGATTAAGGGAAATGCCAAACTCTCTGCACCTGACTAGCATTTGTTCCAAATACACCAGGTGGTCACTCCTCTTTTCAAAGTACACTATAACATCATCCTAATATATAGAAATTAACCAGTTGATTAATTTGGTTTAGGCTACATCCATAGCTCTCTAGAAAGTGGTGCCTACATTCATCAAACCAAAAAGAATTTAGATATACACGTAGGTACCCCATGGGTTGGTGAAAATAATCTTAGACCTCTCAGAGTCCTTTAAAACTACTTGGTTGTAACAAGAAAAACCATCTAAAGTTGATAGTAGCTCAGATCTAGTGACATCTTGGATCATGTTATCCATGTTAGGCAATGGATAATTATATTTTAAAGACACCTTATTTAAATTTATGAAATCAACACAAAGCCATATGTCTCTGTACTTCTTCCTGACAGGTACTGGGTTTGCCACCCAAGATGAATATTTGATGGATTAAATGATCCCACTATCTCTTAATTTCTTCAACTCCTCCTACATCTTAGTGGACAAGATGGGGTTGATGGGCTGCTACTTCTGGTAGAATGATTTTGCATTGGGGTCAAGAGGAATAACATGTTGGAACAAATCTTCCTGATAAGCTTTCAACTCTAAATATGACCATGCTAGGAAATCTTGGTACTTCTTTAGTAACACAATAAATTGCCCCTTTTCTTTGTCACTTAAATGAGTGCCTAGCCAAATCTTCATTGGATTTTATTCTGTCCCAATGTTAACCTTAGTTACATCCCTTCACATGGAAATGTTTCTAGATTTGACTCGATCAGCTCCATCAAACACTGACTCAAGACTAACCAATCCCATAGCAATGGTGTTAGTTATAAGTTGGATTATTTCCTTCCTGTACAAGGTTTCCTTCCCATCATAGACCTAGATCACAGAATCTTAGTCTATGATAGTTCCCTCAAATTCCTCTATGCAACATAGGAACCTTTTTATGTGGTCATCATCATCAAAGACTTGCTAATGATTAATATTATCTAGAACAGAGGGCCTTACCAATGTTTCAACTTGATATTCACAAGTGGCATTTCTAGGCTCAATCTTGAATTTTGTATCTCTCTTGGTGAACACATCTGCCAAATGATTGAGCTCTTGAGCATGGTATTGGATGTTGAAAGCATCAAACCATTCCAGATAGTCCCAAATAGTATTTTAGTACTACTTCAACCTCTTTTACTTCATGGTGTAAAAAACCTTAACCTATTTAACCACTAACTTAGAGTCACCGTTTACTAAAACCCTTTTGTATCCATACTCATGAGTGATTTGGAGGCCTATCAAAAGTGATTTATATTCTACAATATTGTTTATGCACTTAAAAGCTAACTGAAAAGAGAATTAAAAAATTTGGCCCTCAGTAGTATAGAAAATAGCTCTAGCACCATTTCCAATATTGGAACATTCTCCATTAAAATTGATAATATAGATGGAGTCTTCATCTTGGATACTGACATCAGGGGGCATTTCTATAAGCTTGAGATTTCCCACGAAGCTATCAATATCTATGTCTAAGATATGAAGCATTTGTGGTTCCCAATTAAGGAGAACCATTTTCCCATCCAAAGGTATTATGGCATAAGACAAATCCATCTGAACACTACCACCAATGCTAGCAGCCCACTTCTTGGAGAGAAACATACCCCACTTAAGTGGACAGTCTACAACAATGCCATCCATGCTCAAGAACTTTCTAGGGTATTGTGCAAGTTATACCACCAACCCTTTTACCACACTGACAATAAGTACTTATCTAGAATCCATGGCAAGGCATCATCCATATGCTATATTTATTCTTATGCATAATTCATTTATTACATCTAGTGGGATGATGTTACAAGATGCATCTAAATTAAACATGCAATTATGGATGATCAATCCACTAATCATCAAGGTGGTATATAATGGGTCAACATCCATTTAACTCTCTAATAGTGTCATTCCTAGGTACACTTCCAAGTGATACTCAAAAGATTTTGAGGTGTTCTTCTTTTCTCCAAGGAGAATGAAAGGAGGCTCTGCCTCAACAACTTTATTAGCAATGACCTTTTCTATAAACCCCAAATATTTAAAATCTCTCCTTTTGTGCTCCAAGATCCTAAGCAGATCCATAAAAGGTATTGTGATATTCAACTAACTCAGTACATGGGCAATGTCAAAAACACCATATTTAGGTAATGGAGTATTGGTGGGTAAGCTTGTGACATTTTCACTTGAAATATACCCTTCTAGTGCTAAGGGCACAAGAAACAAAAGGGCCACTACTTTTGACTTCATTCTTAAAAGGAGGCTTCCTAGGCTCATCCTTCTTAGGAATGTTAGACAAAAAAGGGGTTCGATTTTTGGCTTGGGTACCTCTCAATTTAGTGTGATAAGGTGCAGGGCTGGGCTTAACAAGATTTTGGACCTCCTTAGTTCCAACGATTGGTTTTTCCTTGGTCTCTGCCTTAAGAGTAGGAATACCTTCATCTTTTAGGGGAGTATTTTGATACTTGCTTCTCAGATTATACTTATTTTCTTGGGAAATTGTAGCATGAATCATCAACTATCAATATTCGATTGATGGGGGAGAGTCCCCATACTTCTCTTTCATCATCGATCTCAAAAATTCAAAATCATGAACTGGTAACTCATATTCATGCATCATATTGATTTTGCAGACAAAGTCTAGGGATAGAACTCTTACCTTTTCACATGTATCCCAGAATTCTTGAGTAGTGGTAGCACCCATTAATTATATTGATGGAGAAGGAGCTATTACACTTGATTCATCAAAACTAAAAGTGAAAAAATCATATGTTAGGGTGTCCTCATAGTCTAAGACTAATATGGTACTTACCCCTTCTCCCCTGAAGATGTAACTCTCCACCTCCTAGAAATCTACTATGTATATGTCATATTCATCAGATGCAACTTCAAAATCAACTACCTCTAAACCACCTTCTTTGTGCTACATGGGGGATGAGGGAAAAAACACTTATCACACCAATCGATGTCAATATCAATTATGTGATCTGGCACATCCCTTCTGTCCCCTCAAGTATGATTCCTATCATCCCTTGCCAACCCCTTTCCTTTATCATTATTTATATTTTAAAAATGTGCCTTGCCCTAACCTTGATCTTAGGGATTATTCCATTGCTCTCTCTTATGTTCTCTCCTATCATCGTGATTAGAGGTACCTTGGGACAATACCTTTTCAACTCTAGCCAACTTGTAAGTGATTTTATTGACCACAACAGCCAAGGTCTTCACTATTTCTTCCAAGTCCACTCATTTATGGGAGGTTTGAATTTTTTTAGGGTTTACCAGCTTGACATCAATGCTTTTTTTTAAAGGCTTACCCACAACTTTGATGTTATTTTTTATTTGAACAACCAAATTGAAATCCATCCTCAGATTTGTGGGAGCCTTGTCTCTAAGATAATAGGCCACTTTCTTATCAAATGCATCATAATAATTAATTAGATAAGTGGCACCATTGGGCTTGATATCCTTAGGGAACCTTCTTAACATCTTATTGAACTGTGAATTGAAATCCTTCACACATTCATTGGGGTTCTTCTTGAGGTTTTGAAACTCTGCATTTAGGAATTAGGGGTCTATACTCTCACCAAACTACATCTTGAATGCATCGATCATTACTTTCTAAGCATCTATAGATCCATCAAGGAGGGACTTGAACCACTCTTGAGCCTCATCCTCAAGTGTGTTGATGAAGAGCTTTATACACACATCCTCCAATTCAATCTCATAGTATTCGGTAACATTTAAAAAGGCTTTCAAATGTTGCTCCCCAGAAACCACATTATTTCCCTAGAACTTAGGTAGGACATTTATAATCTTGAAAGGGACCTCATTGGGAAAATTAGGCATACCAATGAAATTGATGGGTCTAAATCTTGGGATTATGAATGGTCTACACTGATTACCCAAATCTTGATCATCCTCTCCATCATTTTCATTATCTACATTAAACATCCTCCTTCTTAAGTCATGATCTCCCATTTTTGAAACAAATGATGAAGGTGAACTGGGGGAAAGTTGAGAATGAACACTATTCAAAGAACTAGAAAAAGGGGAAATGCTTCTTTGAGCAGAGGGAGCTTGATTCATAGGAAGTTAAGAACTATCTGAAGCACTTTGGTACCCTTCAACTAATACAATGTTAAAGAACAAGGGGTGTGTATGAAGAGGAACAAATTTATCAAGTCCTACTTGATATCCTGAGCCCTGACCCACAACAGTTTTCCAAACTTGTTTTTTTGGATGGGACTTTTAATTCAAGGACAAGCTCTTTTGAAGGATTCCTTGGGAAAGAAGATCTAGTGCCCTCCAATTTTGTAGAGTTGAAGAGAAGGTTCAGAGACAAAGGAAGGTACAAATAATAGGCACCAATTATTTAAACCTATGATAGAATGGATTTACCACTAGAAAGAAGGCTTCTAGACCAACAAAACTAGGCATAACTATGGAGAGATACTAGCTTTTACACATTGATAAAACTCTTCAAATATGTTAAACATATTTACACAAATAAGGGTAAATATTCCAAAGAGAATTATGAGATTATATATAGAACATAGGTGAGCAACTCAACTTGGAAACAAGGTGAATAAAACACTTCATATTCTCTGACAACCAAGTTCATAATAAGGGTGGTAAGGTCCCTAACAATGGTGCTAGAAAAACCCTGTTAGTTCTCAGTTGCACACTACCATTGCTCAACCTCACATGCCCTAGATAAAAGGGGGGGTGTAATTCAAAGGTAAGGAGTTGATTGAGATGTCATTAGAGACAAGGAGGGCTCAGCACCTTGAAATAACCAAATGGGGATAATGACCGAGAGGGGCTCGATAAAGGGGATGGTTAACTCCCTACTACTTTTGGATTTGCCTGAACTAAGATGAGAGGACCTAAGGGTAGCTAATTCTAGTGAAGGGAATTAAAACCTTAAACCTTTATGGATATTTTTAATTAGGGAAGAGGGGGTATGATTAGAGCATAACTAGACTCACACACTTCACCTGATAAGGGATGTCACACATATTTCATGAATGCCTTATGTCATATGAGAGCTACTTAAAATAGATGCAATATTCAATATGGAGATTATTGTTGAATGAAATAAATAAATTAGGAATAATATTAGGATTTTGAGCACACAAAATGAACATACTTTAGGTAAAAAAAGTACAATGCATTTGTTGAGAAAGCAACACTTCTGGTATGCGAGCTATATGCTGTATGCAAGGTCGAATAGGGTAGGACAAAGTTTATATGAAGATATTGATAAAAATATGTGGAGGGATAATAACTGAACATGGAGGGATGCACACAATCATGATATTATCTTTATTAATAGATGCTTACTTGATTCTAGAAAGAACTAGGAAGAAACTATGCACAAATGGTCCTTGAAGAATTATGAACAATACTACAAATTACTCCTCAGAATAATTTCCTATTGTATTCATAAGCCCAGGACTACCCTTAAAAAGGCTATCAATTATTTATTCCCCAAAAATTTAAAATAGAAAGATCTTACATTCAGGTTGCACCTTTTAAATGACTACCACAAAGAAACATACACCAGATAACAAATCTATTTAGCTTGCAAAAAGAAACACTGCACTTAAACAACAAGATAGAATGGAAACCATGAACATATTTTATTCATTCACTGAGAAAGGATTAATAAAAATATATTTCTTGAAAAATCAATATCATAAGACATGATGCAGAATGACTTTGTAACAAAGGAACATCATGGATGATCTCAAAGCGTGCCAACAATTTTACAACCAAAATTGATTTGGCACCAAGGCACTACATAGGGATGACTCTCTGAGCTATATCTTCTATACTCAAATTTTAGTTGACCTATGTGAAGGGACATACCCCCTTTACTTATACAATTTCATAGCCACATTTGGCATATTCTACAAAGATAATCCATCTAGAAGATTCTTTCATGGGCCTGGGGTTGGTTGCAATGAACTTGATTCCTTGAACTTACAGTTGTGCTCTCATGATGATGAAAGATATGATTCCTCGCTACAAAATAATATTTATAGTTATGTACACATAAAATAAACCCATAAGTGACAAAACAAAACTTTGTCCACTTGTGTAAAGAAACAAAGACATCCCTTTCTTAAACAAAACAAACCCTGAAAGGGATGTGCTACTATTGGGCAAGGTATAATGGTTTCCCAATAGGAAAAGAGAGAAAGGGAAAAAAAGGGAGAAAAGGAAAAGAAGAGAAAGGTAGGTATGAAATGATTTTATTTTGGGAAATAAATCAGGGGCATCCAATCATGATGCAGAATCCACATTGATGACTATGTCCTTCACCAACTTGTTTTTATATGTAACAAACTTTGTAATCATAGTGGCAAGGATCTTCATATTTGGGCCCACTTGATATTTGAATTTGGCATTGTATTCTTATTGCTAGTTGGTGGTCCTCTGGAGCACTCCCTGTCTCTTATGTACCAATGCCTTTAACTGGTCTTAGGATTTTTCAAGTGATACTAGGTCCCTTATCTTTTGGCTATTGAAGGCTCCATGGGGTGCATTGATGAGGTTCTTTAAAGCATCCTCCACCAATTCTTTTGTCAAGCCCACTGCACCATTAAGCTTCACCATAGATCTCAAATTGGCCTCAATTTTTGTCCTCATAGTTTTGAGAGACTACTCTTCTCCTTTTATATCAAAGGTGCCATCCTTGAGCATGGCTAGTCTGTACTTTATGGCCAATTAGCATTCTCTGGGCATTTTAAGATCATCTAAAGAGACAATATTTTTTGTTACTAAAGCATCTTTTCCCATATTATATATCTCATCTATTTTGGGCCCAAGTGCTTCCCAGCTCTTGATATCAACATCATATACAAATGCTAGAAAGCTACACTCTCCTTATCTATTTGTCTCATTATCAACCAATTCCATGGCTGTATGGATGACTTCCTTGGCTCAAGCTGTCAAATCCTATTGCCAATCTTTTTTTCCCATCCTCTGGTCTTTAAATCATCCCTATAGGTAAAGTCAAGTGATCCAATGGGCATAAAGGAAGTGTTGAGAGCCTAGATGGTAGTTGGAGTCACTACCTGAGTCTCACTCAATAATTTTTGCAAGTACTAGATCATAGCCTAGTTCTCCACCTTTAACTCTTTCATGGTGGCTTTATCTTTGTCCATTCTATGTGTCACCATGTCAACCAAGACTATTGAAGTATGTTTCAATTCCTTCCTTGATGGCTCCCTGAGATTGTAACTGTAGATGGAGTAGCTTTCCAAGGGAGCATTCTTTTTTAGTGCATCTGGAGGAGGAATGGCTACTTCAACGCTTCTTTCCCACTTATCAGTGAATGCCATTTGGGCATGCATTCTAGCCTTCTTTGGGGGCTTAGAATTTTTTTTTTGAATAATTTTCCCTATGTAAATATCCCCTATCTTGATCATCACATCCTTCTTTTCCTTCACCTAGTCTATAACCCAAAGAAGGGGCTTGGTTTGAAAACTTACTAAAGTTGTTGATGTTGAGGATGGCCTTGTGATAGTGATGAGTGGTACCGACAAGGAAATAACTACCTGGAATGCCACTAGCTTGGGAGGAGGACTCAACACAAACTTTTCTATGTCCTCATCATTTCCTTGGTTTTCCTTTTCTTCTTTTAGAATTGGTTCTACTTGATTCAAAATTTGAAATTCAAACCTACTCCATACAAAATTTGTCAATGGAGCTTGCCTTTTCTGTGGGTTGGATAGAAGATACAACAATTGCTTCTCCTTCCTTATTACTTTGGGCCTCTAGGTCTGTAGAGGCTATGGTGACTTCCTTATCATGTTTGGGTGACTCTTCACCAATCATGGCCTCAAAACCTTTATTTTTCTCTAGGTCATGTACCTTGATGTTAGGGAGGACCCCTTAAGGGACTTCAACTGAAGTATCACCTTTAGGGGCTCCCTCCTTGGCACCATTATTGACCTCTGGAGTTATGGGGGTACCCATTTATAGGCTTGATCACTCATCCCCTCCTTTATCCTTTTTTTGCTCTTCCACCTTTGCACTACTGGTGGGGGATTGAATGTCATCCCTAGGTTCACCTTGATCCCTTTCATCTAGCTTCAGGGTGTCTTTGACTTCACCAACTTTGGCTTGCCTAGGTGATTGAGAAATAACATTCTAGAAAAATGCCTCTGTCTCTAGAGAGTGGGGCTCTTTTTAAATAGGGGCTTCTAATTGGGTAGCTACCTTAGCTCCAACCTCCATAACATCATCAAAAGATAACGGATAATATGGAGCCTTGACCCCTTATTCATCACCTTCACCTTCTTCTATTATAGGTTCCCCCTCTATAGATGCTCCCTCCATTAGGATCCTTAATGGGCAATGATGCTTCTCCCTATGGGTTCTTTTCCTAGTTCTTATCTTAGGGAGAGTGAAGGCGCATTATTTTTTCATTACTTATGGCCTTTCTTCATCTAAGTCCTCTCCTTCACTCATATCCTTGACCCTCTATGTGTAACAAGCTTGTCCTTCTCTTCTCTTCAGTGGGAATTCTTTAGCGATCATGTCTTTGAAAACAACTATCCACTGCTTGGTTAGAGATTAGATTGAAGGTTGGATGGCCTTCTTAATTCTCTTTTGCTTTGGTGTCTCCTCTTTTTCCTCACCTCCTCTCTTCTTGAAATATATTTTTGGAGAAGGCTCGACTATAGCCTACTGTGTAGGTAGGATAGTTGGGATTGATGCTTGATTGGACATAGGGGGGCTATTGAGATGGAAAATACCACCAAAGCTTCTCTCCTTAAAATCAATATGGGAGTGGCAATAACCAATGTGACCTACACCATGATAATTTTATCCCAATTCTCAACCAAGTTCATTATTTTTTAGAAAGACAACTTGGGCTTAGATTGTGTTACGATCATATTCTTAACATCCACCAGTTTGGTGAAGTCTTTGTCTCCAAGCTTTAGTTTTCCCTTGCTTGTTGTAGATGATGATGGGGTTAGAGGGTCGATGCTATGTGTAAGGAAGAAGGCATTCAATTCCTTTATCTTTATTAACTCTTGGAGGGCAGGGGTATCATATGTCTTGAGGTTGATTCTATGTTCCTTCAACCATCTAAAGGTTCTCCTCATTATCCATATCATTCATTGAGGGATGGAGTGATCTTCCTGCATAGTGATGTCTGGCTGAGCAATGGACTAAGGTTCAATATTATCCTTATTATATGCTGAGGAGAGTATCAACATGTCATCTACCATGTCCTTTGGGATAGGAATGATGTTGTAGGTTATGACCTCCTGCACTGTTAGTCTAATATATTCCCACTTTTGGATGTCTTCTTCCATGGTGTAGTCAAACCAAAGGTCTTCATAGTGAGACTGATGTAATATTACATTTATATCCATGTTCACCAACCACCTAATGTCATAATTGGGTCAGGGTGGCATCTTATCAAACATATACATGCTCATTTCCTACTCCAACCACTTTACCTTGGCCACTAAAGGGCATGTGTAATACCTAATTTTCATAGGGAATTTGAAAGGGTTATTAATTTTTTTGATGGAAATCATCTCATGTGAAGGCACCATTTTCTAGCTCAGTCAACTCCATGATGACCAATTTGTCATCAACATATTTTGGGTGCTTGTGAGGTGCCCCCATGTAGCCACTAACCCTAATGTATGTGAATGTCTAAAATTGAATGTATGTGGCCCCATATTTTTCTATTACTTATTTGGCCATAGTGGACATTCTGCTTAAGCTCCATAGGGGCTAAAATACACTCATCATGGGGGTGAAAAAATAGTTATGCACCTTGTAAAATCTATTCCTAGACCCCTCTAGGGTTACCTCAGGATATATCTCATAGATTCTTATCCCTGTGGGATTCTTGGTAAGTCCCTGTAAAACCCTATTGTGCACCAGGCTATTTATTAAGTAGGAAGACATATAAAATGTACCTTTAAATTCCTCCTTGGAGAAGATGGCCACTTGAAGATACATCATTTGTGCATGCAAATTATCACCAAGGATGGTGGCCCAGTCAATCCTCATTTTCCCTTCTAGCATGCTGAGCATGATAAAAAACATCCATGTCTTAAAATTCTCAGCAGTGGGTACCCCATAAATTCTAGTAGACATGGCTATAACATACTGATGTAGCTCATTGAATTCTACAAATTTTAAGTTCTTTGACATTCTTGAGACCTTTTATCTCTTCTTGGCCAGCCAACATGAGTTCATGACTTCCTAGATGGCTCTCTCATCTCTGTTGATGTATTACTGGCATTCCTTGATGCTGAGTGTGATACTTTTTGGCTGAGGGGGAATGTTGAGCATGGTGCTAAGGGCTTCAAGAGTAAAGGATCATGCCACTGAATGATTACTATTGATGATGGTTCTAGTATCTAGATGATATGCTTGAGCACATGCTATGATGAGCTCTGGGTATGGAGCAACCAGGGGGAATGTTGCCACTAGTGCAATGTAGCTCATGCCAACATTTAAAACTACTTGTGGGGGGTTGGGGTTTTGCAAGACATTTAATAGGTCCCCAAAATGCAAATCCATTACATCAGTGTCCTTGATTGAGTCCAACACTGATACAATTTTTCCCTTGGATGTTGTTGAAGAAGCTACCATCCTTTTTCAAGTCTCTTGTTACTGTATTAACTTAGAAATAAACTTCTTTGCACTAAAAGACTTCTCAACTGAGCTCTTATTTGCCTCTCAAAGCACTATAAAACAAATTTTCCAAACACTTACCGATGTTAGCAAAGGCTACACATAGGTGGAGATAGAGATCTTTTAAAACTCATACTCTGATTCACTATATTCATTTTGTTCTTTTTTCTGGCATACTTAGTCACTTGGAAGCACAAATATTTGGATCTGAATGCGAAGGGTGAGTTTAAATGAAAAATAACACTTAATTATAATCCCTTGTGTTTTAGAATTAGGGTTACCATTAATGCTCCAAGATGAGGTGGCTAATCAGCACCTACCCCATTAATTACTTGAGCCTCATTTGAAAAATAGAGGGAAAATGTAAGGCCTTCCCTTGTGTGCCAAGTGACCTTCCTTTTATAATATGTGGTGAAATATGAGTGAATAATAGATTTAAAACATTATTTTTGGGATCTCAAGGACTTTCGCACCTTTTCACTTGTTATGATCCTTTTTAAAAAAAAGTCAAGCGTTTGGGCCTTCGAAGACACTTTGGAAAATGTCCATAAAAGTAAGTGAGGCAATCTCTAAAAGGTCCTGAAGCTAAAAATCACCCAAGCACCTCCACGTGGCACAAATATTCATTATACAATTAGACATCTAGGCCCTATGGATTTTAATCATAATGCCCACCAAAAAGGTAAGTGGGGTAATTCTTCAAAGAGGCCTAAAATGTCCAAGGGCCTGAAACTCTACCACATGTCCAAATCAAAAAAGAAGCTGGGGTCATGGCCACTTACACCCTTTATACCAACTTTCCTCAAAAGGGGAGAAGTGAAAAATCTTTCCATCTTTTGAATCTTACTCCTACAGGTCACTTGGGTCAAATACATATCTTTTATTCGGTTCATCAGACTACTGCTCACCTTAATCACCAAAATACATAAATGTATCTTGTTAATTTTTTTTAGGACATCGACATATCTCTTCTCCCAAGAATGAAGGATCCAAGCTTGGAAAAATACTTGGTTACACCCTTATTTTTTCACTGTATATTCTCATGCCATAGAATATTTTCTCCACATGCTATATCTCTTCAATCTCTCCCAAGCCTTTCTAGGATATTTTCCATCTTTGATAGACACAATTACTCAAATTACATGCCCTAATATCTCCTCCTGATGAGGGAAGGTAGGAAACTAAAACATTATATCTCACTTAGCTCAGGCATAAGGAATTCATCATACAAAGACCCAAATTTCTCCAACATAATTTTGGGCACTAACACTAGTCAAATCTGTTAGCAGGTCATTTTTAGCATATAGGTTTTGTAGACTTTAGCAACCCAATCAAATTTGTTAACATAATAAAAATCATCATTTAAGTAACACAACATAAAAATAATAAATTAAACATCTTAAAAAAATATTAGGTTCATTCTTACCTTCTTAGTCCTTTCTATTTTTCATTTATAGCCCTGTTTGTTATAGTTTATAGTCTATATAACTGTAACCCTATAGTGAATTAGGTTGCCTGGATCAACACAATTATGTAGTTTGCTTTCCTATCTAGAATAATCAGTCAATTTATTTGACTATGTTCTTTTGGATCTTGCTTCCATAAATAACATCAACCCTGTTGACTCTATTTTGTACTGATTGCATAAATTGTCACCTAAATTGACTGTGTACTCTTCAAAAAAATAAGGGAATTAACCTATCTTGCTAGTAATTAATTAAATTTTCATTTTTTTTGTTTTATTTCATAGAGTAAAAAACATATACTAAATAAGAGGTTTTTAATTTACCAATTTAGTCATACTATTTATCTTTTTCACACACTTCCAAATCACATAACACCAGAAAACATTAAACAATTTCTTCCCAAGATCTACCTACTTGGATTTCATCACCAAGGGGGAAGTTGACTTGGTTTTATGGTCAAGTATAAATACGTGGTTGATGGTATATATTATAAAAACACCTGACACCCTTATCACTATGGGATTATGAAGTGAGGGGATAAGCCCCAATACCAAGTCAATACCATCACCAATACATATCTATTTTAGCCTAAACTAATTGAAACTATCCATAGATTGATTTTATAGTTCCTTCATACAACCAACTCCCTATCAAATTAATTTCAAAATTTATTATAACTTAAAAACATTCAAGAATGACCACTTAGATTAGCATTTACATTTTAGTTTTTCTACTTGATCTTTACAGATTACATTTTGTATTTCAAAACTTGTACTAGCTATCATTGGTACAAGGTTTATGTTGGGTGCTATAAATAGATCAAACACATTTGATCTAATTGTTCATGTGTTCAATTGAATTTTCTTAGTTATTACATTACAAAATTTTTACCTATCTTCAAAACATAGTTAACCCTATCGATTTAGTATCTTAAAAATTGCCTATTTTATCTATCTTCAGTACACAATCAAAGTATCTGGCTATGTGTATTTAAAACTCCTTTAGTTTCTCCATCTATATCACACAATCAAGTAGTTTGACTATGTCCTTCATAACATACTTTATTTACTATCTTACAGAACATTGTCGAGTAGTTTGACTCTGTATCTTAGTAGTTGATCCTTATTTTTACCAAGTTTTTAGTTTCCATCCTTCATCATGAATTTATTATTTAATGATAATACATAATTGAATCAATCATATATTATGAGTCTTACCAACCCTAATAGGTTCCTTAAGATGTATCTTATGACATCTACCATACATCAAAACAATGTCTATGTTGCCACTCATACTATCAACTATGGGACTCCTCCCCATTCATCCTCAACACTTAAACATTTGTTCTCACTATAATATGAGCATGATTTATATTACACAACTAAAATGCCCTTTTCCATTAATTAATACACTCAGCATAGAGGAAAAGATCCTACAACCATCTATAATCTTATGATGGGTCATCATTTAGGAGAACCCTATTCACCCTCCCCTACCTTTTCTCACAGATTTGAGGGAACCAATTTCTTTGCATCTCAACCATTCCCTTATATTATGTCTCCTTTGCATAGGGTGACATCATCTTCTATGTCTTCTTCAACCTCCATGCCCAGTGTTTTTACCAACATGATAGGTTCAACTTTTAGTGGGCCTCTTTAAAAGACTCATACCCTTAACCATGCTACTAGTGCTTCTTTTACTACCAATGCTACTCATGTCACTAGTGTGACACATGCTACTACTTCATCCCCACACTCATAGTGCAACTCAAGCTATTAATACTAACACCAATGCATCACATATTACATCCACTAGTCAAAATGATTCTCAAATTAACCAAATCATATTAAAAACACTTAACCAAATGCATACCTTTCAAACCAATAATGAAAATCAGATGATGTAGATTCAAAATCATCTCATTAATCTCCAAAACCACCCTAAATAAGTTTCATTATGAGCCCAACATCCTAATTCCCCCCATCCCCCTTAGGTATTCCCATGGTAACCTTATACCACAGCCACCACTCATCAATAAAAACCATCAAGCATCTACAAAATGAACCTCTAATACCTCAAATTGCTAACATTGACATATGAGGTATCACATCCACCATAACCTATAATGGATCCACTGATCCCACTTTGCATTTAAAAACATTTGGTAACCTTTATAAAGATTGGGTTAAGCTTAACACCTTCTTTGCTACCAAACTATTATCTAAAACACTCTCAAGAGATGTTTTAGATTGGTATAATCAATTAAAAACCCACTCTATCACTAGCCTCAAAGACTTGGTCAACTCATTAGTCCAAGAATTCCAAACTAGTGATCTTCTTGAGAATAACTTAGCCCACTTTATAAATTGCAAACAACTCAAAACTAAAATAACACAAGCCTTCATCAAATGATGGAAAAAATTGTCTCACAAATGTGAGAATAATATGGTAGATACCAACCACTTCCACCTATTCACTAATTCTTTATACCCCAAATTACAATATTAGGTTAGTACGCTCTCTCCAAAAACCTTATAAGAATATCTTGACCAGGCCAAATGACAAGACTTCCTCATGCATAAATTTTAACCACCATAACCTATAATGGGCACTCACATGGTCATCAAAAATAAAAACCATAATACAACATATGATGGTGTTACTGACACCTATGACTATGCATACCATCCAAGAAATTAATCCTAACAATGCTATGGAGCATGCTTCCCCTAATAACAACACTCCTATGAAGCTAATACTCATCTTGCTATCTAAAAAGATCCTCTTCTTAACCACTAAGATAACATTGAAAAACCTACTCCTACTACTAACAATGTTGAAAGTCTTATAGACCTTACTATTAATGAATAAAATGTGGTTAATATGACTAACATGAGAAGAGTGGTTTCTTTTATTGACTCAAATCCAACACCTATGCATCACAACTGTAAACCATTCCACATCATTCAAGACACTTCCTCACCTCATCTAATGAAATTATGGCAAGAGGAATCTATACCCATTCAAGCATCACTCTCAACAACATAACTTTATTATACCTCTCATACTATTTTTAATCTTCCCCAAACATCCACACATCAAGATAACATACCCCAACTTCAAATAGTATTTCTTCTACCCAAACACAAGAAATACTTTAACTAACCACCAAAACACCTAAAGTAACTCAACCCATTTATAATCAACCTAAACCAACCATACCCTATCAATATAAGTTTAATTGTACCTTCAACCCTCCTTTTTAGGAACTCTTGTAACACTATGCACCTATATCTAAAAATATTCCCATGGGTTATGATGAATGGGATCCTATTGCATAAATTTCTCATCTCCCATCTTAAAAACCCTTCTTATAATTCATGATAACTTCTCCCTATCATCGAAACTATCTAATGCAATTATTGTTGGAAAAGAACATCCCTTGTCCTCCTCTGGTAGAAAATGAAGCTACCTTATCTAGATCTAAAGATAGTATACATCAACAATGTGAAGAGATGTCCATACATGTTGATGAAACAATGGATACTTCTCTCTCACTTAATTTATCTATCACTTCCATGATTCTCAATGAGAAGTAATTCATGTGAATGATCCTCATCTATTCATTAGCATCCAAATTGGTGATATCCAAGTTAAGTGTGCCTTAATTGACAAAGGTTCATGTACCTATGTTGCCTCCCTTAACTTTATTAAGACACTTGGATATTCTGAATTCAAACTCAAATCTACATTTAGTACATGTCAAGGATATGATAAAAGGTAAATTCCTCCTCTAGGTTGTGTTTATCTTCCCATTATCATTTCTCCTGTCACCATCCATGTGAATTTTATGATCTTTAACTTTCCACTTTCTTACAATATATTACTTGAATGACCTTGGAATTATCATATGAGATCAATCACCTTATCCACATGCCAATGCCTCAAATTCCCTCATAATGGAGCTATCTACAAGATTCAAGGAAACATGAAACCTTGGAATTTTTAACAATTTTAAGAATGTGGTGTCTTTAAAATACCTACCCTTGAACCCCTGCCTAGTGTCCCATTTTGGGAATCCTAAATCTTCAAATATACAATTGATTCAACTTGAGGCAATAATGGTTACCCTAAATTAATTAGGAACATTCCACATAACCTTTTATAATCTGATGATGATGAGCCAAATGAGATAATCCTCAAGATCAAAAACTCTAATCTTTCCCCTCACATCATTTCCCAACTTCCTCCTTTGCAACTTTGATCCTATCAACCACCTTATAATGACATACCTATTATCTTAACCAAAACTAGACACTCTATCCATCACACTTCCTCTGATGAAAAAGTCATTCCTACATCACCATCGACTTGAATACACTCAATTACAATGATGGTTATGCTTTGGATGACCCATTTTAAGCCAAATTCATCCAAGATAAAAATATAGAATTTCTTTGATATCACTCTTCTTTATTTTAGTCTTTTCATTCATATTTTAGCATTCCTTCCTTTATAACACCTAATAGCACCTAATACCAATATTTCTACTATTTGTCATAGGGTAGTGATGGAACACTCATAAGGTATGCCTCTAGTCATAATAGATCCCCTTATGAGTATGCTCATATATCATGCCATGACAAGCCCTTATCACTTTACCAAATACCATGACCCTTATAGTCTGTTTACTATAGAGATGCTAGCCACTGTACTTAAACCTATTACATAGCTAAAATTACCTACTGATGAGCCTAGTCTAATTTTTTCTCCAACCCCACCTTTCCTTGGTGATGGCCTTCTTCCCTTATTACAACTTATTCCCATGCCTATAAAATGGGTAGATAAACCTTATTTTAATATCCATAAAGTTGTCAGTCATTGAACCAAAGATTGCCATTTATATCAGTTTCCCTAGGCTTCTCCTTCCACCCCTTCATTTATTAGACCCCTATAGTCTATTAATAGATGTATTTGTCATTTTTATGGGATAAACAACCACTCTTACACCCATCACCAAAAACTTAGGTAGTATATCGACACATTGTGCCTAGTCATTACTTATCCCAAAGATAAGACCATACCTCTTCCTAAGTTATTACTATAGTTTATCCCTAATATGGGGAACTATACTATCTTTCACATTAATATGGTTCACATCATACCATTTTATGATAAAATATACAATAACATATTCATGACTTCCCATAATTGACACCCACACTAGTCATTCCTCCTTTTACAGGTTGCCCACATAAGAAGGCTCCTCCTTCTCCATAGGTTGCACCTCCTTCTAGCCCTATAGATACTATTCCCATTGAGACATCCATTCCTCACCTTGAGTATAGTATGCATGAGATATCACATGATAATTACTCTTCATCAAATACGCCTACCTTTTCAGTTGAGATGATAAATAAGAAAGTCTTTGCATAAATTTCCATGAAGATTGATGAGACTCTAGCTAGCATCAAAACTCCAATTCATAGAGATGTTTCAGATGTTATGGATAATATTTGTGGTCAAATATATCAATATTTGTGATCATGTCATGGTTTTCTTTTACATTATTCTAATTTATGATTTGGATTGGATATGTGATCCATATTCATATCTTTTATATGCTTGACTATGTGTCAAATTTTATTTCACTTATCTATTTTACATGGATCATTATATTATACTTTATGTGTTTTATATGGTTTCATTTACTTTCACCTTTTCTTATGGATCCTTATCATTATTTTCATGAATGTACACTTATAATAATGAATCCACTTCTTTCATGGATTCTTTTATTTTATTTTACAATGATTATTTGTTATCTTATTTTTCTCAAAAACTAGATAATTATTATTGTGACTTGGTTATACAACATTGATTCTATTAGTATTCTATCTTACCATATGATCATTTAGAAAACAAGACTTCTCATTGTACTACTACCATATACTGATCTATTTTGGATCTCCCTTTCTTACCTTATTCCCCTTTCACATACTAAGCATACATATGGTTGAAATTTGAGATTACATACTATTTCATAAGTAAGCCTAAGTGTTTAGTCAGTCATAATAATTTAACCTTTTTGGGTTTAACTATGTAAATCCTATGTTTAGATCAAAGGGATGAGATGTCTAAATTAGTCAAATAATATGCAATAATTAATTACTGATTTATTATGGATTTTGACCTTCTTTTAATTTCTAAAAATAGCAATAAATATTCTTAAATAGAGACTTATCTAAAAAGTGACTATTGTAGATGATTCGGGTTCTAAAAACTAAGTTCTAGACATAATGTTGTCAATAGGGTCCTGGGATCTATTTGCTCACTAGACAGTAACACTTTACTTGGAAAATAGTGCCATGTTGTTGTAGTTTCCTCAAATGGGTGCTAGTGTCCTCTTTATAGGACTATTCCTATTTTATAGGAGCACCTACACCCATGTTTTTAGGTTCTATTCCTGTGTGAACAAAATCTAGAACCTATGCTATGCCTAGAAAACCTAATTTAGTGTGAAATCCCTAATATTCCTTTCAATTATGGCATGAGAAATAATTATGTATTCATTATTAAGATAGGTTGGACATCCTCAACACCCTACTTTGAAGAGAGTTACTTATATACCAATACTCTGAAGAGGGATCAATCCCGATGTATTTCTCTCACTTAGTGCTTGATATAAGTGTAAGTGAATGCTAGAATGAGAGTGGACTTGGATGCCTTGAATGTGATTGATATTTGGAATTTGGGTTTAAGGATGATGTAGATGGTAGTATTTAAAAGAAGGGAAAAATAGTGATCAAATACCTTAATTTTTCTCAACTCATCTTTTGTTTAAATAGGCTTTTGCATCTCTTTTACATCTAGTGAATATAGGTCAAATAGACTTGTATTTATAGAGATCTGTAGCTTGTGTAAATATGAAAATTTACTTAGGCTAACCTTAAGAGGGGAAAATATTTGAAAAAGGATCTGTTCAAGAGAGTTAGGTCAAAGGACATTAACACCCAGTTGGGGACACTAACACCATGTGACCATAGTGTTCCAAATGTGGTACTAATGTTCACCTAGTAGACTATTAGGCAAAATGAGTTAGGATCTGGGAAAGGTATATTTAGACTATGCTTGAGTTGACTGTAGGTGTTTGTGGTCTGCACAATGACTAAAAAAATGTGGCAAAGGCTCTAAGATAGGTTTAGGGTTAAGCTAGGAATAGGCTAAATCAAGACACACTCTTATCATCTAAATACCATTATTAGATAATTACATTTGTCCACGCTTTATGCTAGAATTGGAACAAAGTGAAATGACTATTATAAATGAAAAATAAGTGTAACTAGACTTACCTTTGAAGTGAAGCCCATGTAGCTAAGTCTGGGTATGTGAATCTAGGTTCATATATTGGAAACATGATCCAAAGACATGACATGCAATGAAACATGTAAACATCATTTATCACTTAAGAGATGATTAAAATCAAAAGACTATGCTAAATAAATATCTAAGTAAAGCTAAGTAAAGAGAGATGAAATGAATGAATACATCTTGTTGGGCACACAAACCAATGCATGAACCTAGTGAAAACCTATGTGTGTGAGTGTACATAGTGATCATATCATTAAATATCTTGGATTAAGATAATATCTTGATCAATCCTCATATGGGTGGACCAATAACTAAATCTAGTTTTGACTCCATCATTTTCCACCCCTGTTCAGTGGATCCTGATTTGTGAATAACTTGGATAAGACTATAAATGTGTATAACCCTCTCATGTGGGTGGATTAAAAACTCAAGTATGCTATGAATACATCATTTCCCATCCATGTGAAGTAAATGAATCTAAAAAATAAACTATGCAAAGTGATAAAAGTATATAACTAATTATATTTAACTGTGTATGTTAGCTCCATGGCCACACAGGTTTATTAGGTGGATTAGGGCCACTCAGGAATGCCAACCACTATAGATGGAGTAAGGAATGAATATGGTGAAAACCTAGAATGTGATAATAAGTGTATACAACATAGATAATTACATGGAGTTTTCCATTTGATCAACATATGTGTAGCTAAGTATATGAAAACTATGTGATGTGCACATGCCTCCAATCTGGTATTTGAGCATACTAAATCTAAATTGAGTATGTAATAAATATATTTATGTAATTGATCTAAATGTGGGAGTGATATTTACATGCATGATGTCCCCAAATTTGAGTAATTTGTATGAATATGTGCTAAAATGAGTGTATCTGAGTAAAATCTGAACATAATTATCACAGATGTGATTATATTTGTGCAAATATGTATTGTACATGGTGTACTAGTCTATATAGTATGGACTATCCTAAAGTTAGGGATACTAGAGAGTAGCACATTGTAGTGTATAACATCACCCTATGGTGCTAATGTCCCAATTTGGGTGTTAATGTCTGTCTGGTCCAAAATTTGGATGACTAGAATACTTTTTGAGTTCCTATTTTTTCCTGTGCTTGACTTGTGTCTAATTTCTAAAATTGAGCATGTGTGCTGAAATTTATCTATGAATAAAAAAGTAGGAGCCCAATCTCTATGACAAACCCCTATAAATTCCCACTCTTTTGAGGGTAGTTTTGAAACCTATGTATGAACTGCCCTCAAAATAAGTAGTTCTATAAAATGTGTTAGATGAATAATGTGCATGATATTCTAATACAATGTACAAACATAACGTCAAAATGTAAAAGTATTTGATCATAGTTAGGTAATGTAGGATGTATGTTGTAATATATAATGTTAGGATAGACTTAATCAATATGTATAGTATAAAATCTAAGTAACTACCTATGGATATGGGGCATGGTGTCCATCATGACACCCAAGTAGGAAGGGTAGATGCACGATGTCTCTCATGGCATGAAAAACTAGTGTGTGTGTGTAACAATAAAATACAAGTGTCATGGTGAATAAGCATACATACAAACACATGAGACACATAAAATTAGGCAAAAGGGACACAATACATGGGACATGGGCACATGCCACTAAATCTAAGAATGGAAGACATAAAATAACATGTTCAAATGTCCACATACGCAAGAAACAAATAATTTGGTTTAGATCCATATAGAAGGACATGTTCAAATGTTCATATATATAATGTAGAAGGACCTTGTTGACTAATATTATCAACTACGAGAATAGGAGAAGTGATGCCTTGGGCCCATTTTCCCAAACCTTGACCATGATAATCATACTATTATAGATAATTTTGATTAAACCCATACCATATTGAATGTTTAGCCTCATTTTAGAGAGGTTGATTTACTTGATTTATCTGTGCTTGTTTTAATTTTTCTTGTTGTGATTGTGATTTTGGAACCTTTGGTTGTTCTGAATTATGTTTTGGTAACCATTTTTGTATTGTTTCTAAGTTTGACTAGTTTTGAATTGGTAGATTTTTCATTATATGTGTTGACCAAATTTTAGCCCTTCAAGCCAAAATTGGGCATCCCTATTTGAAAAATTATCTAAGTCTATATCTTTGGCTAGGTCTAGTACTTAACTTTTCTTTGGAAGGAGTGTTCTTTGACAAAAATCAACACAAATTTACAAGTCTAATTATTTTAGAGGGTTTATTTTCATCTTTTTCTAGGTGTTTATTCTTTTAGAGGTTTTGTCTTTAGGTTTTTATCTTTGAGTTTTATTATTTAAGTGCCGAATTCTTTTAGACAATTTGTCTAAGATAGATATTTCAAAGGGCAACTTGCAACTTTTTTGAAGAAATTATTTTAGATATTTTTTCTGAAACAACTTTATTGAAGGGTATCTTTCTTGCAAGAAATGGTCCACTTCAATATTTTTAAAGGAATTATTTCAGACATTTTGTCTGAAACAAATTTTTTGAAGCGTATGCTCCATTTTTCTGAAGGGTATCTTTTGTCAGGAAAAGGTCCACTTCAGTTTTTCTGAAGGATCATTTGTAACTTTCTTGAAGGGTATTTTATTTGGAGAGTGGACACTTACAACTTTTTCGAAGGGTCACTTGCCTTTTTTTTGAAAGGGCACTTGCATTATCAAAGGATCATTTCATTTTTATGAAAGGTACTTCTCAAAAGGTTCAAAGGACAACTACAATTTTTCCAAAGGACACTTACATTTTTGCCAAAGGATACCTTAAAATTTTTCTAAAGGACACTTGCCTTTTTGAAGGGTACCTTACAACTTTTTTGAAGGGATGTTTTCAACAAGCCGAAGGGCACTTTCATTTTTGTGGAGGGCACTTAGCAAAAAATCCAAAAGAATTCTTTCAAGAAAAAAGGCAAAAGAAATTACTCGATAGAAAAGTCTGAAGACAAATGGCTGTGGACAAATTGTCTGAAAGAAATACCTGAAAGGTGCCAGCCCATAGAATGTCAATTTTAGACTATGAAAACTAGCCATTAGAGTTTAAAATAAAGGATCAGTGGGAACCTAAAGGTGAGGTAAAGAGATAAAAAATGGAAAAATATAATTGAGGCTTTGGTTTAGTTGTAACAATTGTAACTAATGCTTTTGGTTCAATTATAACTCATTGTAACTGATCCATTCAGTGACATGGCATAGCTCACCCAATTCTCTCCCATGAAAATGTAACTGATTCTTTCAAGATGACACATGTCTAAGTGACCCTTGGACATCCTTTGATTTCTCTACCTCTCAAGGCTATATATATATGCATTCTCTTGGCTCATTTCGACATCCTATGCTAGTTATTGGGGAAACTCTGGCCATATTTAAACTTGAAGAAATCTTGAAGAGATATACAAGTTTAATTACCTCTAATATGCTGTAATATTAAGGGATGAATGAATAATCATTGGTCTAGTCTAGTCAAAGATTATCTTTTCTAGCTTGTACTTTTGATGGTCTACCAATTTGTAGAAAAAATATTATTGCAGGTCTTTGCTAGTATTCTTTTCTAAGTGTGGAGATATCTTAAAAGTGATTCATGAATGTATCTTTATTTGGATCATTCATTTCCCTCTTAAGAATCATATACCTTCTCTAATCTAGCATATGAAATATTTATGTAGCTATGGTTCCTGCGTTGTGAGTCTTATGCAAGAAAACACCTTGTTTTGTTTTAAAAGTACTGGTTTCAGTCAATTGGGAGGATATCAAATATTGGTGCATCATCATTTTGTTCTTAGTTATTTTCCTTAACCCTTTTAATACACAATTGATAGATTAGAGAGAGCTTTAAAGGTGCATCAAGGGGAGATAACCCCTAATCTAGAGATTCATCTTAATGAAATTGTCACCCATAGCAAGAGAGATGATTCCATTTTGCCACTTGGATGAAAAGAGCTAATCATCTCCTCAAGGGTGAAAATACAAGCATAAATACTATGTATGGATGATGTGTCACTATGTGAGTCATCTATATCAATTATTTGTTGTATTTTCATTTTTAATGCTAAACAAGAATCAGTGTGGTGCACATGCATTCTATGATATGCATAAAAATATATAGATCTCCTCATTGGGTGTAGAGGATGTAGGTTGATCAACTTAGATTTAATAATTTTAATTAGTGTCCCATTTAAACTCTTATTTGACCTTTGAATGCTTTTTGAATCACTAGTTACATATGTACTTTGTTGTGATTTATGCTTTGGATTTGTAATCTTGTTTACCACAAATTGACTAGGTGAAGATGCATATACATTTACACTATTATTCCATGGAGGCCTTTGTCTTGTAAATTTATTTTCCAATGTTTTAATATTTGCATGGAATAGTTGATTATAATTTTTTAAACCAAAATTTATCTTGCTCATACTTATAATTTTATCACATAGAGTCTCGCAAGTGCAAACCCTAGCTGTTTTTGATTGAACATGTAAGCACATACCCTATAGAGAAGAGGTGTGAATAGGCTAAGTAGAGGGATTAACGACATTAGTATAAGATGATTCATCTCATGGATAAGTGATAGCATGGACTTGGTTAGAGGAAAAGTTTCTATCACCCTCATGGAGATGAGGAGGAGAAGGAGATTCTTTCATGTGTATAAGGTATGGCATTGAAACTTGAAACATAATTGTTAACTTATGTGCTAAATACTCTATGTATATGGGTTTGATTGTTAATAAAATTCCACATAGGATAAATATAACATAATATGATATATGATATATATTTCAATTGATATAAAACATCATCTATACATGTGTTTATGTCTTTTTTGAGTTTATTCCAAATTAAAAGGAACAAACATGTAAATGAATGTATGAAACTTTGTAACAAAAAGTGATTAATTTATTCTATCATTATAATCATGATGATATGCATTAGAATATATATGAATCTAAAATATGATTATATATATATAAGATACAAACCTAAGTGTGTATAAGGTCAAGATTTTTTGAATTCAGGGTTTCTTTGCAACAATTTAAATTAAATTCAAATAGATTGAAACCTTAATATGAAATTGATTTAATTTAGCTAAGTTGTCTTAAAAAATAAAAAATCAGAAGTATGCAGCCCTGATTTATTATACAAAAACATGGAAATAATGCAAACTAGAGTTTGAAGCAATATTCAAAGTAAGTCTAGTTCACCAAATGATTTAACCTCTTAGGGTTTTACATGTGTAATACGCATGTTTAGATTAAAGGGTTGAGATGTTTAAATAAGTAAAATAATATGAAATAATTAGGTACTAATTTTTTTTATGGATTTTGACTTTATTTGAATTTTTAGAAATAGTAATAAATATTCTTAAATAGAGACTTATCTAGAAAGTTACTCTCATATATGATCTGGGTTCTAAAAACTGAGTTCTCGATGGGTCTGAGTGTTGTCAACAAGGTTGTGGGATCTATTTACTCATTGGATAATCGTGTCCCACTTTGATAGTAGTGACACATTATTGTAGTGTCCTCAAATTGGTGCTAGTGACCTATTTTTAGGAGAACTTGTGCCTATATTTTAGGTCCTATTCCTATGTGCATGAAATTTGTAACTCTATGTTGTGCCTAGAAAACCTAATTTAGTGTGCAAGCCTTAATCCTCCTTAAAATTATGGCATGAAAAATAATTGTGTATTCATTAGTATGATAGGCTAGACATCCTCAACACCCCATTGTGAAGAGGGTTTCCCACACACCAATACTTTGAAGAGGGATCAAGCCCGATGTAGTTGTCCCACCTAGTGCTTAATGCAAGTGCAAGTGAATGATAGAATGAAAGTGGACTTGGATGCATTGAATGTGATTGAGCTTCAAAATATTTGAAATCTAGGTTTAGGGATGATATAGATGATAGTATGTATAAGTAGGTTATAATAAGGATCAAATACCTTAATTTTGTTCAAATTGTATTTTATTTGAATAGGATTTTGCATCTCTTTTCCATCTAGTGAATAGAGGTCAAATAGACTTATATTTATAGAGATCTATAGCTTGTGTAAATAAGAAAATGTACTTAGGCTGACCTGAGGAGGGACACACATTTGAAAAGGTATTTGTTTAAGATATTTAGGGAAAAGGACATTAACATCATGTGGCTATAGTGTCCCAAATGTGGCACTAATTTCCACATGGCAGATTGCTGGGCAAATTGGGTTGGGATATGGAAAATCTATCTTGAGACTATGTTTGAGTTGATTGTAGGTGTTTATGGTCTACACAATGACTAAAAAAGTGTGGCAAAGGCTCTAGGATAGGTCTAGGGCTAAGCTAGGGATAGGCTAACTCAAACAACACTCTGAGCATCCAAATACCACTTTTAGGTGATTACACATATCTCTAGTTACTTAGCTTCTTTTAAACCAAAGTCTAAAGTTAATTATTGAGTATCAATTTTATCACTCATGTTGGTTATCCCAAATTCATATGGAGGAGGAATCACAAAATCCATAAAAAATTTAAAATCCAAATCATTTAAATAAAAAACAATGATTCAAAAGGTAACATACAAATTCAAAAGTCTAATCACATCAAAAGACATGATTTATAACACATCTCCTATTTTTAATAAAAATATCAAACTCCATAGTTGACCTCATGATAGATTTGAGGTCCGTTGGGGTGTAGTAGGTCAGTAGATTGGGATAGGAAAATGAAAAAAAATCTATAGTTCTACCTACTTTCTCAAACAAGTACCCAATCTTCATAGTATAATGACAGCTCTGTAAGAGGTCCAGAGGAATGGGGAACATGTTGTGGGAAGGTAGGTCCATTTTAATTTTATTTTTCATATAACCCTCATGATTTTATCTTAGTATCTCACCTATTTTCCTATACAACATTGCACTTATTGTGAGTAGGTATCTTTTATATTTTTATGGTCACTAGACTCTTAATGTCTCTTATTTGTACCTAGTATGCCTCATGTATCTTGAGGTTTTCTCATAATTTCCTATGTCATGTTTTTTATATTCCATATTTTGTTAAAACAATCCTAATATTTTCCCTTGAGAAATATTGTTTTGTTAATTGATCATTCTCCCTAGATTTTCCTTTGTGAGTTGCAGTGTAAGACCATAGATAGGACTAGGCTCTCCTCACAAATTATCATAATAAAATATTTCCTTATTTTTAACCTTATTAACATTCACCTCATTGATGTTCCCCTTGTGAATTGTAGTGTAAGACCATGGATAGGATAAGGATCTCCTCACAAATTACCATATTAAAACATCTTTATAATTATTCACACAGTTGTTTCCACCTCATTGGTGTTCCCTTTGTGAGTTGTAGTGTAAGACCTTGGATAGGACCAGGTCCTCATTACAAAATATTCCAATACCCAATTGATAATATAACTAAGTGATACTAAAATTACATGCTTAAAATTTGAGATAATTTGTGTTACATTATAATTTACACATTGTTGACATACTACCCATCTTGATTTAGTATGTTTTATGCTTACTTCATAAACACTTCATTTTTATCTTCTTATTTTCTGATTGCATGTATGTTTACAACCATTTTATTAAATTTCACATACTTCCCATCTTGATTTAGTATGAATGATTTGATTTACAAGTATATTTTGTTTTTCTTTTCATACTTCCCATCTTGATTTGATATGATTGATTGACTTTATTATTACTCATTTTTATACCATTTGGTTTTCACGCATCTTCCATTTTATTAATTTTTTTCATAATTCCCAATGTGATATAGTATGACTTTTATTTATTTTTAATTAAGTGAAAATATTTTTACATGGTTTAAAAACATTTGTTACCCTTTTACTTTACCATTTTGGTTTATGATATTTATTCATATTTTATTTTTATACATTTCCTATTATGATATAGTGTGCATTATATTTGTTTTGATTATTTATACTTTTCCAAATCATTTAAGCCTATTATTTTAACCATGCATGTATATCAAATAATTCTAAAAAAGAAAACATACATCACATAGTTCCCATAACATATACAAAAAAATAAAAATACATGTGCTAGAAAACAAATATATCCATATGTCCATACACATACACATACAAATCATAGATCAATGAAATGTCCATATCAATATATATACCATGAGTTTGATACAATACAATTACAAATCATAATAACTATATCTATAAGGTTGTGCTCTATCATGCCTATCCTGTGGTCTATCCATGTTACCCATCAATGCCTATGACTAACCCCTCTAAATGGTGCAATGTAAGGAGGTAGTCTAGGATCTCAAGCCAGTAACCTAACCCTATAGATTTTCCACCTAGGCCTATACCTGTCCTAGATATAGAATGGTCATCATGTAAACAACTCACTCATGTGCCAAAGTCTACCAGTCTTGAGCCTCTCTAACTCCTATCCCTACAAGTGGATGTGAACCATCTCCTCATGCTTGAAGTTGTCAAGCAGTCTCTCCCACCAGTATAAACTAGTTAGCATGAGTTGGGGTAGATGGTACAATAGGATCTACCAAAGTGGAAGGCTCATAATGTGACAATACCCCATCCAAAATATCATGGTGCACAACTATAATTAGGGCTCCCTATCTGATCTCCTTGGTAGTAGTATATATAAAACTAGAAACCAAATATACATCAGATCTCATTTATATATATTTTAAACAATCTATCTATCATAAATAATGATGTAACTAGTGATCTATGTCAAAAAATTAAACCAAAATCATAACATTTCTCACTAGTATTGGTATCACCTACCATGATCTCTTTATCTACTCACTTGCCAAGCACCTCCTCTATTGAAATCCTCCACACAAGTGCAAAATTAGGATTCACCACTTGATCCCATCATGACCCCCTATTTAGTGGCCTCTCTATAGATGATTTGTGTCCTATAGATGCTATAAGATCACCCTATATGATTGCTAGTGCCTATGTCTCCTCTCGTTGATGGTGTCTCCATCTTCAATGAGCTCATGATGGTCACTATCACCTTTGATGTGGTCTTCCTCCTGCTTCTCCTACATCCAAATCTATAACATCATCTCCTCCAACTCATAATATCATTCTTGACTAACCCATGGTATTGCTCATTGAGGCCTAATCATAATTATCTCAATTGATACCAATGTGCCTCCTATGTTTGTCAGCTCCCTAGCATGCCATGCCCAATAAGTAGACACTACTAGAGGGGATGTTAGATGTGGTATCCCCAACTCTCTAGGTACATGAGCCACTGGATGTGGCTCCACCCATAAATTATAGTATCCCATGATCTGCATGCATGATAGACCAATAACAATAATGGCCCAAGAAGACCATATGACAACAATGTGAGTGTAAGGTTACCACACTATTTTTCCTCATGTAATAGTTTTAAAATCTAGAACATGGGGCATGACACATGTTACATGGTTTTGCCTCCATCGAATAACCCAAAATAACCTATCATCAACCCCATGGGGCAACCTAACTAGTGGATACATAAGAAATATCTTGTAGATCCATGCACTCAGTAGAATAAATAGGCTTATCATATTCTACCCTCAGGTTAACATCCCATACATATCATGCATGATTTGTAACCAAATTATATAACCAATATCATATAAGGAACCCTAATCCAAGATGGATTAACATAAGGCTATTGCGTACAATGATACCTTGCCATCCAACTTATGACACAACACTCATGCTGTCACAAGCTTTTATGAAGGCCTTCTAGACATCTAGAATGACTATGATATAAACATAAAAAATCTCACATGTAAACTATTATATATCCTATCCAAGCTTATTGCCCATTGGGCTAAGGCTGGTCACTCATCCTCTAACTTTAGTGTATCACATATCAATAACATTATATCAATAGGAAGTCCAAGCAAGGCATGGACATCCTCAAAGGTGATACCCACCTCTATCATGTTCTTATTTACCACCCAATAAAAAGTGTTGGTAAATTGTTCCCATGCTCCTAAAAATATGAAAGGTGATATCAACACTTAGTGGAATCTGTCTCATCTCCATGATGCCTCCAAAACCCAAGGTAACCAACCAATATTGATGCATGTATGACAAACACTTCATACTCCAAGAAGATTTGGTTAAAGGAGGGTGATAGAAATACTAAATAATTTCACACCTCAGCATCTAATAATCATCAATAGAAGCTCATCATGGAAATCCAAGGGAAGGATGATACCTAGTTCAGGAAGGATAAAGCTATTGAATCCTAAATCATTAACTTTTACAAATCTCTGCTTGCTTTTATTCCCCCCATGATGAGGACTTAGAGGATCAAGTGGCTAGGATGCATCCACCAGATGCCAAAATCTCTGTCACCTCTGCAAAATATCAAACAATAGAGAATGTATTAGATGTCAATGTCATAATAATAAAATGCATTCTTAAATATTCTAAAAAAACTACACATTAACTACTTCATCAAATTATTTGGCTTATTTTTCTATTTGTCACCTTTTTCCTACACAATCAACCTATTTGATACTAAATCAACCGTATCACATTTTTCCCATTCTACATCAACTTTTTGTTACATATTTGGTGCATTCCTATAGATTCAATCAACTTGTTTGATACTAAATCAGCCCTTTTCCATTTTTAGCATACTACATCATCCTCTTGCCACATAGTCAACCTCATTCAATAGACTATATCAGCCACATATTATGTATTGCATCGACCATAAGGTATTATGTCAACCATTTATCATTTTTAACAAGAAAAATGCATTGCTTGCCGTCGACCACCTCCAACAATACTACATTATCCCACTGCTACATAGTCAAACCCTTGGATTTCTCTGACTGTAAAAACTGGGTCGATAAGGCTGACTCTATTCTTAGTTTGTGATAATATTTTGACCATTTACCATAAATGACTTAAGCATTTATTGGTCCAATCTTTTCCTACCCAATACTTTACTTTACCCCTAGTTTACCTATAAATTTCCTAGGGTTATTTTTGGTCTCTACAGTTTGCCTAACATATAATTTTCTATATTTAGCTTAATTTCAATTAAAATTACTCAAAAATTTGAAATTAACACTTCACTTACTTGAGCTACACCTGTCAAAGGCCGCTAGGTTTCCTCTACATTGTAGTTGTCATCTCATCACCATGATCGCTCTCTAAGCTCAAACTGGGTATCTCAAAGCAATATTTTCTTAGAATAGTAAAAATAACAAATGAATTATTTTTCACCCTATTTATATTTACTATTCAAAATTATTTACCTATCAATTATTTACAATCAAATTCTATTTTTGACCATAACTCTATTTCTACTAGCTCTTTTTCAAACCACAAGATGTTCAGGAATCTTGACATTGTAGATAATCTTTTCACATATTCCATGTATATTTTTAAAAAATTTCAATTTTTTGCTTATTTTTATAGGCCTGCCTAATGTTCCTTACGTTGGATGCCTTCACATTTCTCTCACTTCCTCTTCTATAGCACTAAGGTAAGTAAAGGTATGTATTTTTCAATTCTATCATTTCACTTATCTTATTCACTCCTTACTATAATTTATTTAGCTCAATGTTGTGTGTTACTATGTTCTTTTAATAAAGTACCATCTAAGAAGATCCTCCTATAAAAATTAATAAAAATTCATATATAATAGGAATTAACAACATGAATTAAATTTGAAAGAACACTTAAAAATATTGAATTGATCGTAGACCACTTCAAGGGGACAACCTCCTTTGAGCAAGCTCAATACAATAATTTCATGGATGCATTAAATGGCCATAACACTTACTTATATATGAATTCTAACCTAAGAAACTACTACTTCCCATGAATGTGGGATAAAAAAAATACTCACAGGACAACTTACAAAGCATATGCATCCATAACAACTACTAAATGAAAAAAGTAAAGAGAAGAGATTTCATGATTTCATAACATCCCCTCCATCTTAGAAAAAACTTTGTCCTTAAAGCTTTAGATGTGGGAATTGGATTTAAATCTAAAATATGGGTTCCCATGTTGCATCCTCTGGTTTCATTCCATGCCATTGAATTAAAACCTCAGTGATGGAATGGGAGTGAAGTTGGCATGTGTGCAAGTCCAAGATTGCCTCTAGCGTAATAAGAATAGATCTTTAATTACCAAGTTTAGGTAAAATAGTCTGTACTTTGATGTTTGTGCCAAGAACTTCCTTCAGACAAGAGACATGATTAACTAGGTGAACTTGAGAAGAAGGTGGGAGTTCCAACTTATAAGAAAACAAGCTAATCTTCTAAATAACCTTATAAGGCCCATAGAACTTGAGAGATAGCTTATGATACCCTTTGAGTTTTAGGGAGGATTGCTTGTAGGGATGTAAGCAAAGAAAAACCATATCACCTACTTGAAAAGTGTGCTCATAATAGTGCTAATCTACCTATTATTTCATTTGATTTTATGCCATATGAAGATTTTTCCATAGGGTACTGAGGATATGATCCTAAATTTAGAGAATCACGTCGACTATTTGGACTAATGAACTATTAGGGTTGTATAGAAGGAACACTGGTGGTGCTTGACCATATACTGCTTCATATGGAATTCAGTGAGAGGGAGCCACTTTGCTTAATGATGTTATTGTTATGAGGTGAAGAAATGGAAGAAAGTTTCTATGCATTTGTTGATAATTTCAGTCTAGCCATTTGTTTGTGGATGATACCCAGAACTCATATTCAATTGAGTGTCGGTATGTCAAAATAGTAATGTCTAAAAATGGATGGTGAAGGTTGCATCATGATTTGGACAATGGATGAAGGAATGTCATGAAGACAAAAAATCTAGTCTAAGAAAATTTGTGTAATTGTGGAGGTGGTATAAGGATGGCTGAGGGCACAAAAATGACTATATTTAGAGAGGCAATAAACCACAAAAAAGATTACCATTTTACCTCTATATTTATGTAGCCTCTCAATGAAATCCATAAAAATATCTATCTAAATCTTGGTAGGGATGGACAAGGTTTTGAGCAACCCAAGGATGAGTGTTGTTTCACCCTTGTGGCGCTGGCAGGTATCACATTCAACCACCATCTGTTGAATTGCCTTTTTCATTCCCTTTCAAAATAAGCTACGTTGTGCTCACTTATAAGTTTTAAGAAACCCTGAGTGCCATATAGATGGAGAGACATGGAGTTTATAGAATATAGCCTACCATAGATCTATGCTCTAGGGAAGCACTAGATGACCCTTGTATCACAAAGAAGCACCATCCCAAGAATAATATAGTACAAATAAGGGGTTAGTGGCCAAATATTGAATGATTTGAGATAATGAGGATTCATTGACATACTCCTGATGTACAATGTCCAACCAATTTAGAATAGGCATAGAAATAGCTGAAAGGGAAGCTTGATCCAAAAATGTGTGAGATAGAGCATCGGCCACAATATTATCTTTACCTTTCTTGTAAGTTATCTCATAGTCATAATCCATGAGTTTGCTGATCCATTTATATTGTGATGGTGTAGAGACTCATCATTCTAAGAAATATTTTAGACTCTACTGATCAATTTTGATGCAAAAATTGATTACCTAATAGGTATGGCTGCCACTTTTGTACTACATATAAAATGGCCATCATTTCCTTCTCATAAGTAGAAAGCACTAAATTATTATCAAAAAGAGATTTGCTGGTGAATGAATTGGGGTGTCCTTCTAGGAGGATAACAACACCTAGTCCATTTCCACAAGCATCACTCTCAATGGTGAAGGTCTTGGTAAAATATGGCATAACTATAATAGGTGTAGTACACAACTTATTTTAATGCTTCAAATGCACACTCAATAGCTTGTGTCCAAGTAAAAGCATCCTTTTTAAACATAGCTATCAATAGAGATATAATCTTTCCATAATCCTTAAAAATTTTGTGATAGTATCCAATTATCCCTAAAAAACTATGGAGGCTCTTGAGTGTCTAAGGATACAACCAATTTGTCATAGCAGTTATTTTTTTAGGATCCACCTGACCCCCTTGGGATGAAACAATATGCCCAATATACTCCACTTTATCCTAGCCAAAATTACATTTAGACTATTTTACATAAAGATGATGGTTAGAGAGAAGTTAAAATGAAAGCTCCAAATGTTGGAGATGCTCAGACCATGTTTTACTATAGATGAAGATATCATTGAAGAAGACCATAATGAATTTCTACAAGTACGGCCAAAATAGTTTATTCATAAATGCCTGAAAAGTTGAAGGAGAATCAGTGAGGCCAAAGGGCATGACCAAGAATTCATAGTGGCCATCATACATGTGAAAATTTGTCTTAGGCTTATTATCCTCATGAAACCAGATCTGGTGAAATCTAGAGTGGAGATCCAACTTGAAGAAAAAGTGAGCACCGTGAAACTCATCAAGAAGCTCATCAATAATAGGGATCAGGAACTTATCCTTGATTATGAGGTGATTTAGTGCATGAAAATCAATGCATAGGTGCCATGACCCATCTTTTTTTAGATAAGGAGAACTAGGGAAGAATATGGGCTAGTACTAGGGTGAATAATGCCTTGCTGTAGTAAGTCTTGAATGAGCATCTCGATCTTGGTATTTTGCTAAAATGGGTAGTGATAAGGCCTGATGTTGGGAGGAATGCTTCTTAGAAAGAGCTAATTATGGTAGTCCTTTGGCTTTGAAGGTGACAATCCTAATATTTTGGCAAAGACACATGCATACCTTTGTAGAATGGTTTGGAGGTTAGAAGGAGTAGTGGAGACTATTGAAGGTTGCATTTGAATGGAATGGAATTGAGCAATGACACGATGTGAATTATTTTTAAGAAGCTTTTCCATGTGATGTGAACTTATGATGCTGAAAGAACTGGGTTGTAAGCCTTTCAATGTGTGTTTTTTCCCATTATCTAAAAACTACATCCAAAGTTCAATAAAATCCCATAAGAGGGGTCCAAGTGTGTATAACCAATAGGCTCCTAAAATAACATCACATCCATCTAAAGGCAAAAAAAACATGTTCGAGTGCAAGTTATAATATTAAATAGAGATATACACATTGTGACACTTCCATTTACAAGATAATGTGCCCCCATTGGCAATCATGATTTCAAAGTTGGAATAAGGATGGATACAATAATTAGCCTATTTGGTGATTTGAGGGTCAATGAAGTTATGAGTGCTACCCAAATTAATGAGTATTATAAGAGGGATATTTTTGAAGTAACCCTTGACCCACATGGTTTGTGGGGTGGTGACTCCTAATAAGGCATGGAGAGAGATCTCTAGTTGGTATTCTTAAGAAGCAAGTTCCATAATCGACTAAGCTTCTTCTAGATCATCTTTTGTATCCTGAACATCTTCCCAATATTCAATTTTAGGTGGAGAGTTCACATAAAATAAGTAGAGATTTTTCTCAACACATTGATGCCCCTGAGTGAATTTATCATCATAGCTATAACATAGTCCTTTTCCTCTATGAGCTTGCATCTCTACTTCAATCAAATGCTTGATATGAGTGGTTTTGGGGGATGGTGTTGTTTGAGATCATTGTGGAGCTATATTTTTGAATGAAACAAAATTATATTTGAATCATTACTGAGCTATGATCTTGTCCTCTACCAAATTAGCCAACCTTAAGTCTTTTATCATCATTTTAGGCTAGAACATTTTGACCTTAGATCAAATTGCATCCTTTAGTCCACTAACAAAGCAACTCCTGAAGAATTCATCAGACAATCCCTTTGTATGATTGGCTAGTTTTTCAAATTTAGTTTGATATTATCCCACCATTCCTATTTGTCAAAGTTTAGTGAGTGCTCCAGTGAAGTCATCAAAAGTAATAAGGCCAAACTGTTGCAAAAGGAGGGTGAAAAAATTGGTCCATATGGGTTCATCATGAGCCTTGGTATACCAACGATACCATAGAAGGGCTTTAAGTTACAAGTGAAAAGATGCAAGTAGAACCTTGTTGGTATCAAAATTATTATGCAGACTAAAATATTTTTCTACGTTATAGATCCATCTAGTTGGATCTACACCATTAAATCAAGGAAAATTAAGCTTCAACCCACGGTAATTATTAGAAGAATAAAATGTAGTGTCTAAATAAGACTCTGAATGTCATCTGTTGTTCATGGTGGTATGTTAAAGACTGAGGTTGAGAATTTTTTCATCAAGATCTTTGATGTGGGTCTTGAAGGCAGTAATTTCATCTTCCATGGTTTTTTCTCTTATTTGGGTTACTACCATGACCCTAATAACTATTTTTTTTTGGCAATGGATAGGAAAACTAGAGTTAAGACACATTTAGTAAGGAAGGTTTTGAATTTGGGAAAAAATGGAAGGGGTAAAGTGGCTTTTAATATTTTTTTTTGTAGTGGGAGTATGATTGGTGAAGGCAAGGGAAATTTTAGGAGTGAAAATAGAAAAACTAGAAAATTGGTCAAAGAAAGACAAAGGAGTAGAATGAGATGATAAAAATAGTGGAAAAAATTCAAGGCAAATGAACATACATAGAAGTTATGACAAAACCCAAAAAAGGGAAATTTATGATTTATAGGAATTAGGAATGGAATTAGGATATGGTACCTCAAGGAATAAAATGTAGGTGATGTAAGTTTAGGTGTCTGGGTAAATTTTGAAGATACATGGGGATATAGATGGAGAGATATTACAAAAAAAATACTTTTTTTCCTCTTTCTATTTCTACTTCTATTTCTATTTTTGTTGCTAGTTACTGTACTTTGTAAAACATGTGTATTGGGAATATGTTGAAATAAGTTTGTAGATCTACTATGGTGATTTTTTAATACTCTTCTAATATTTCTGATACTCTACTAGTAATATTATGAAATTAATAGAAATGGACCCCAAGTTTCAATGGTTGCCTAAGGGTTTAAAGATATCACTCTGGCCATCAATGCTGTCTAAGTGAGTACTGCTCTCCAAAAAATTTTTGGCCATGGATTTATCTCTCAATGATAGCTCTTGGTTTTCCTCATTAATGGGAACTACTCAATCAAGAATGGGTCATTGCCCATTTCACTGGTAGGTCCTCTTAATGGGCCAACTACTTTGGGGTTCCTGTGGTACTCCTCATAATGAGTTTTAGGGATTTCACCCAAGCACTTCCCATGTAGTCAAGTTTTACATTGATCCAAAAAATATTATTGTGATGTAGAATAGAGTTATGCAGTAGAACAGAGTTAGGAATTTTGAAGAAAAATACTATAAATAAATTATGCAGTAGAACAAAGTTTAAACTTTCTAAAAAAATTTGTGGCCCTAAAAAGCGCTTTGATACCAGATGAGAGGATCCTCTTGCAATAATTAACAAAAATGCATAAATAATAGGAATTAACAACATGAATTAAATCTAAAAGAACACTTGAAAAGATTAAATTGATTACATATCAACTTTGAGAGGGAAACCTCCTTTGAGCAAGCTCAATACAATAATTTTATGGATGCCTTCAATGGCCTCAACACTTACTTATATATGAATTCTAATCTAAGAAACTACTACTTTCCATCAATGTGGGATTACAAAAAATGCTCATGGGATGACTTACAAAGCATACACATCTATAACAACTACTAAATGAACAAAATAAAGAGAAGAGATATCATGTGCTCATAACACCATCTAATGTTACACCTACATGACACGTGATGAGCTTGAGTGGGGCATATGTATACACATAGTATTTTTAAACTTTATCAATTATTGATGTTTTCTCTCTTATAAGAACCCATCATGTGTCAATCTCTTTGAGTACATGCTTTAAAGGGTGCATCGATAAAGGGGTGGGAAGATCATTGGTGCTTCATAAGATTGTTGTCCCCTATACCGCCACTTATAACCAACACAAATCTCCCTTACACACTCCTCCAAGTAATTCACTCCCTCAATCAACCCCTACATAAGCCAATTTTTTTTTGACATTTACTAAACAAAGTTAGCTTGGGCTAAACCTATACTTAAAATATATGAGCATGTTATAGGTCTAGGTCAGCCTTGACTGACCTAGTCTGGGATCTAACTTGGTTTTATTAATTAATGATACAAGGTTAATTGGACTGACTCTATTAGATAAAATTTTAGAAGGGTTTAGGGTTAGATCCAATTATATATACACATCTTTTCCACCATTTCTTAGAGAGAGACAAAGAAGAAAATCATAATCTGTGCATTTACTTATTTACCATTCTACTTGAGGAGCATTGCTCAGGGTTTTAATACTACTCTTGGAGATATGAATCTTGTCTAGTGGAGAAGTATTTTGGATGCATAGGAAAAGTTGTGTAGCCTAGAGCTGACCTATCTTTGTTATCCTTACATACTATAACAACCTCTTATGAAACACCTTGGCCAAGTGAGAGGTTGAGGCTCGATGGGTTCATATTCAAAGGTAAGTATTCCTAAATTTGGTTCCTCCTTGTTAAAGTAGATAGATTTGCATTTGTTAGCTTATATGCTTCTCTGTCCCATCCATTAGGATTTCCTCTACATTGGATTGAGTAGAGATATTCTATTTATGTTATTACCCCCATTTTGTACCATAAGCTTTGGTGTGCACTAGGTTAGATTTTAATTTAAGTTATATTTACTTTTGTGAATAAGAAAACATATGACCTAACTAGAGTTATTGCATGGTGATTTAACCTTTTAGGGTTTAACTATTTAAATCTTATGTTTAGATTAAGGGGTTGAGATGTTTAAAACCGTCAAATAATATGTAGTAATTAAGCACTGATTTATTATAGATTTTGACCTTATTTGAATTTTTTAAAATTTTAATAAATAGGCATAAATATGGACTTATCTAGAAAGTGATTATCACGGATGATCTAGCTTTTAAAAATTTGGTTTTGGATAGTTTTGAGTGTTTCAAAGGGATTCTATAATTTGTTTACTCACTGGATAATATCACCCCACCTAAATAATAGTGCCATATTATTGTAGTGTCTTCAAAGTGGCACTAGTGTCCCCTTTGTATGGATATTATTATTTTTTGGGAGCACTTGCACCTGATTTTTTAGGTCCTAATCTTGCACACATGTAATTTAGAACTTTGGGTTATGCCTAGAAAACGTAATTTAGTGTGCAAACCCTAATCTTCATTAAAAGTACAACATGGGCAATAATTATGTGTTCATTAGTAGGATAGGTTGGACATCCTCAACACCCGACTGTGAAGAGAGTTGCCTACATAATAATACTCTGAAGAGGGATCAAGCTCAATGTAGTTCTCTAAGCTAGTGCTTGATGCAAGTGTAAGTGAATGCTATAATGAGAGTGGACTTGGATTCCTTGAATGTGTTTGATATTTTAAATCTTTCAATAAAAGGATTAGGGATACTATAGATGGTAGTATGTAGAAAAAGGGTAGAATAGGGATCAAATACCTTAATTTTTCTCAACTTATATTTTGTTTGAATAGGAATTTGTATCTATTTTCCATCTAGTAAATATGAATCAATTAGACCTATATTTATAGAGATCTATATCTTGTGTGGATAAGAAAAAGTGCATAGGCTAAACTTAGGAGGGGCAAACATTTGAAAAAGTAACCATTCGAGAGAGTTAGGGCTAAGGATAATAGCATCTAATTGGGGATATTAGTGACATGTGGCTGTAGTGTCCCAAATGTGGTGCTAATGTCTACTTGGTAGACAACTAGGCAAGTTAGGTTAAGATATAAGAAATCTATCTTGGGACTATGTTTGAGTTGACTATAGGTGTCTATGGTCTGCATAATGAATGGAAAAGTGTGGGAAAAGATCTAGGATAGGTCTAGGGCTAAGCTAGGGATAGGCTAACTCAAGCGACACTCTTAGCATATAATTACCATTTTTAGGTGACTACACATGGTGTTGCTTGACTAGAGGATTTAGGAACCATCTCTAGTGATATTATATTATCAAGGGACCCCTTGATTAGGTTTAGTGGATCTATCTTAGTTATGAAACCAATTTCCTAATTGTACTAACAAGTGGAAGGGTAAGTGTGATATATCTTCTTTGAGCTAGGATTGATTTCTAGATGAGCTTCACTTTACCTTGTATACAATATCCTCTCATAAGATCAGGGTAGGAATAGTGTTGTCTATATCATGCCCCCATTCCCTAGTGTACAAATCTAGTTGAGTTGTTGGTATAGTTTGCTTAGAATATACTAGCCTCAGGCATGACTTTGTCCCCTCTCAACACTCTATACCATGCCGATGCACATTAGTGGTAGTGTGACCATGCTCTCCATATGTACACTCTACCTAATAGGCATTATGCTATCACTATCCTCAACCAAGGAAACTTGACTTGCCTAGGAGTGATCACCACCCATGGTGGGCAAATAATTTAGTTTCTCTTATTAGGTAGATCACCATCACTACTTGGTCCTTCACTAACTGCATGACTACCACCTACCCTATAGGTGTTACTCCATATAACCAATATATGTCCTCTATATTGAGTATGACCTTTAGCTTTAGTCCTAAATGAAAAATTTATATATAGGGTTTTATCTCTAGAATAGTGTATTTACCATCTTGCATCTATGAAGCACAAATACTGCATGTGCTAGTATCCAAAACATTTTATCTTATAGTGTACCATACTCGATTGGTGATAGTACATTAACCTCTATCACTAGCTAGGATGGTACTCTCTCATGGTTTGAGACCTTGTAGTACATGGGTAAAGTTTTTAGTGGTTACTATGATGACTATCCTACATTTCCCTATTGATTGGCTCTATCTCGTGTCTCCATCCATGCACATGAAAAAAGAGTCACCAGCTAGGCCAAGCAATAAATATGTTTTCTTGATTTGCACTCTATAACCCCTCTAACCTCTCTCCAAACTTGTATAACACTATTTCAACATCCCTAAGAGAAATATGCAAATTAGAATGCTAATACATGACCTACCATTGTGTCATGCCACATGTGGATATCCTAGGTCATGGTCAGGCAAGCTCTAGAGCTTGCTATAACACTTGGTCTATGCCTCCATTTGATGAGCTATCACTTATATGATGATTATCTCCACTCACAAATGTTTTCATCCAAATTTTTCTCAAATACATCCCAAAATTTGATAAACATCCATAGAAAACCCCCACGGGCCCTCCCTCTAGCTATGAAATAAAAAATTATTATAATTTATCGATCATAAGGCCTATTTGGACCATCATGCTCACTCTCTATGTGATCTTGTGTGTCTGTGCATCCTCTTCATTATTTTATAGGCTCTAGGGTTTAGTATAGAGAGTGTCATAGTTAAAATGACTTGGAAAGTGACCTTTCCATTTTATTTATCCATTGAATTTCCTTCCTTTTTCCATTTTTGGTGGTTCAAGCTGGTAGGGGCCCATTGTTCTTTCGTTCACCATGAAAAATCTATCTTAGAGGTTTTGGACCATTTTGGATGCACTGGTGGTATTCATTTCATTCCTAGATCTTGGATCATACATATTTTTTGACCTTTTGGGTCTCCTTATCCATTTTGGCTTGTGCACTCCTCTTCATATACATCTCAAGATAGAAGTAGAGTGTTTTCCTTCTTTTATTCAATAATGTTACTGCTTGCTCACAAATGATCCTCTATTGACTCCCTCTTTCTCTTTTTCCATGGTCTCTATAGGTGTTTTGGGTTACTAGTTGTGGTTTTTTGGGTCTTGATCTAGTATTTACCTTTCATGGGCCTCTTAGCACCTATCTTTACCTCTCATCATAGCTGGTATTAGTTTCATTCATATGATTAAAATTTTATCATGCTCTTTGTCTCCCTCGTGCAACTTAATTTTTTCATTTCATGCTAAGATAATCCCCTTATGGTTGTGTCTTCCATCCTTAACCCCCATCATGGTACATTATTCTATGGTGATTTAAACTAATGGAATTAGTCAAGGCAACCTAAGACATGCAATAATGACCTAGAATATTGATGACCCATAGGGCTATGAGCTTGATGCAACTAGTTTTTTCCTTACTTGTGAGACAAACAAAATTGTTGAGTAGCAAGTGATCATTGGATGCTTGATCGATGTATGTGTGATAGGTGCATGCCATGTGAAGTTATTCTCTGAGTCACTCTTAGTCATGTCTCAGCTCACCAGGTTTTAGAATGTCCTTAGCATGGAGTTTCTACCCTATTCAAGGCAACATATGATTTGCTCTCCTCCTTTGAGGACTATCTAATCTCCCACATCCCTTATTGGAAGAACACTAGAGCAAATGCTCTAGTGAATGCCACCTTAGATTTTTTAGTTTGATGTCATTTTTTGTCCCTTCTTATGTAGGAGCTAGAGTTGGAGTTGGATTATGTAGAGCTCAAATTTTTACCCACTAGATTATGCCATCGATATTTCATCTACCACTATTCTCATCAAGTGAGTGAAAGTGATGTTATTTATTTTCCTTTATATATATTTCTTGACTTTTGATCTAGCTTTCAGGTACTGCACAACACTCTTTATTATATTGAACACCAATTGCTTATACCTTAGGGTCATATGTATTCATGATTCTTCTCACATGAATCCTCCTTATGATTATATGTCTACTTTTCATGCTTTTTACCAGACACTGAGAGACTAATTCTACCCTAAACAATTATTCAAAGAGATTTCCAACCTTGTTTCACCCTATCAGTCTTTTCTTGCACCTTGTAGGACCTTCTTACACCCTATTAAATCTTCCTATAGTCTGTAAAGGCTTAAGAAGAAAACTTATGGCCCAGGACATTTGTTTTATTGTAGAACCAATGGCCTAGGCCACCTATTTTTATTTTATTTTGTAGCTCAAGCCACAACTTACATATAATAAGTCCATTTCACTCCTAATCATTGTCAAATGGATAAAAATGGTCATTTTTGGTGATTCTAAACTTTAACACTGCTATATTAGTTGTAAACTTGCCTCACAACCCTTATTTTCACTCATTATTTAGTGCTTGATCTATTTTTAGTCCTCTTGAGCCTCTACTCAGATTCCTCCTCCCTCTTGAAGAGAAATCCACACTTTCACTTGCTATATGGACTAGAATCACCATTATGCTCCACAACTATTCCTACCTTCACTAGTGATTACTCTCACACTATATTAGTCAAGATTGTACCTAATTTATGTACTTGTATTGGCTCTTACACCTCATTATTCATCTTTTCTCATGCTCTCTCTTGGAGTATTAACATTAGATTGGATACATCTCTTCTTGTAGCTTAGTATTCCTCTGATCAAGTTCAAACTTGGACTCTTATTTGGTAGTTTCTTGCATTGTTATTGAGTATGACATGAGGAAATATTGCTTGCAAGGTGAAAAAATTATTTTAGATTAGTGTCGTGTTATTTTTAGGGTTAGATATTACATGTTAAGGTTAGCTTCATTTTGAACAAGAATTTATCATAGATATGATTAGATATTACATGTTAGGGTTAAATTCATTTTGAACAAGCATTTATCATAGATTCTAAAAAGCTTATGTATTTCCCTGTGAAAACATCTTTATTTTGAAATCAACATTCATACCCTAGCACTGCATGTTTTTGAATCACTATTTATTCTTTTAATTTCTTACTTATTTAGACAACTTTGCTTTCTTATTTAAAACACATTATTTTTTTCCTTCAGTTATTTGCATCAATGTGGTTAGACTAGTTAGAGATATTTATTTTTTAGTGAGCTTGATTACACTAGCCCTAACCTAGTTCTATAAGTTTGTGTTTAGCCTATTGTAATTTGGAAAACCAAATAGCTAGCTTAGACTTCTAGTATATCAATGATCACTTCTAGGTACAATAAATTGTGTTTATAAAGTAAAAACTATAATAGTGTGTACATGAATGAGTAAGCATCATGCCTCATAGATTAGTGATGACTGACATAGAATGCTATGCATATATATGCTTAATCTGAGAACCTATAACCCAAATGTATGTGAAAAATCATAACTTTTATTCCTATAAAACTATGAACATATGCATTGTATATGTGTCCAAGTATATATGAGTCTAAAACCTATGTTTCCTGTCTTATAGAATTAGTGCATATGCGTGGAATATGCACCAAAATCTATCTAAAATATATAAATATATGTCTCATATCTAAACCAATATGATATCTAAACAACTCTAAATTTTTTGAATCTTGTATTTTATGCCTGTTGACTAATTTGACCACAAGCCAAATTAGGTCAACCCCTATGTAGTTTAAACTTTTCATAGGGTCCTCTAGGGTGTAAAGTGTGTCCCATGGTCTTAAAAAGGGTCATATAATGTGCTTTAACTTTGTCATAGTTGTATAGTTGGTCTTATGTCATCTAGGGGTCACTTTTGGGTCATTTATTGGACTTGTATGGTTTCCTTAAGGGGAAAAGTGTGTCTACATGTAATTCAACATCCCATGTGTCAGTAGATGTCATAAAGACTATTTCATAACTATAAATTTGTATTGTTCCATGTTGAAAATAAAATTAGTTAAAAAGGAAGAGTTTTACGTAGTTGTATGGACTAACAATAATCCTATCATGTGTGATATACTTCAAGGTGCCTTCTTAGATACCTTGAGCTCACTTCCATGCTTGGGTAGCTTTGACAAGCTCAAAAATGGAAAAAACCATCCCATTTCTCTTATTGCTCTCTTTTGCAAGCAAAAATGGTCAACTGGTATTTGCATGGTACAGATAAGAGGAGGTGAATGGGATCAATTTTTTTTGATGAATGATAGTAATCTATGTGTACTTCAAATTCATGGAAAGAGTTGTAGGTTTGGTTGATTTTCCTATATGAAACATTGCTAAGAATGTCAACTCCTCAAATCTACCCGCACATTCCTAACAACTCAATTCTTCTTATTTATTTGCATTATTCTATATAATTCATGTATTTCACATGTTTTGTAAGGGCATGCACATCCTTATCATGTGTTTCTCAATCTGGTTACACATGTGAACATTAAAAAATGATCCTTGACTTTCTCCTTCTATTAGTTAGAAACCACATCATAGTTTATAGATAAGTTTCATCAGTTGTAGAGGTTTCTCTCTCTTATAGTGGTTTCAAAACAAAGGTAACATGTATTTATCACTCATTTCATAGTGATTATCCTCTCCCAAGGAGGTTTGATATCAAAGTCATCTCTTGATGTAGTGAATAATCGGATTATACCAATAGTCAGACTTCTTTATAAATAGTCATCTACAATTAGGTGGAATTGAGTCTTGCACATTCACATTGGTGAGATAAGGAGATTTCAAGGATTTTGAGAGGTTTAAAAATAAAAACAATACTATTGAGCCCATTCAAGTGGTTAGAAATTGGTTTTAAGAACTAATCTAACACATACAATCTTATACCATATCTTCACCTATAGGTTTCCAATAGTGGTCTAATTGTAACTCCAACCGAGGCTTGAGAGTGTTGAAGTGAAGATGGTTGAACTCATTTTAGACATTATTTGAGATATAAGAACATGCAAAGGGTCATGGTGACAATGATGAATCCATTGTATGTAGAATAAACCTAGAAAAATGTCCACAGTCAAGAATGTTGCAAGAGAGATATGTTACCTTAACCTCTAAGAATCACTTTTTGCTCATATAATTGATCTTCTCATAGTAGAGTGCCTTGAGGACTAGATAGTTCTACTTATTTACACCATGTAGCTCAGACCTAGGGGAAATGCATTTGAAAAAATAATTGGTTTATTAACTAAATGAGAGTGGCATTTGGGCGGCTTCTAACTTAGACATTTTTGACCTGAAAGACTCAGTGAATACTACGTTGGAATGACTAAAAGAAACCAACTTGTAGTGGTAGGTGAGACTATGTTTTATATGCATGAGAAGAGCTTATATAGATGAGGAATGATACTAATGATATCATATCAACAAAATAAGTTTATGTATAGGGATTTGGCATAGAACATCACCTACAAGAGTCTTTTGTTTCTCCTATATTGCTATCTATAGTCTAATACATTAGAAAAATGAATCTACGTGAGTGGAGAGAGGCAAGAATTTAAACATGAATGAGTTCAAACAAGTGTGAGATGAGCTCAAAGAATTCAAGGATAACCTAGGCATGATATACAATGTTACAACATGGAAAGATACCTAGAGGAATTCCCTTTTCCTTAGTAAGTAACATAGTTAAAAAGTCTGTAGATTAGCTAGGCTAGTGGGAGATGTAAGCTTAGAAAGGTGGCATAAGTATATATAGCTAGACATGTTGATTTAAATTATAATAATGGTGATATAAACCTCACATGATTCTTAGAGAGAAGATATAGAGTAAATAGGGTTTCAACTCTCAACCCACAACTAGCTCAAAAACCCTACACAGTCATCAACTCAGTAAGTCTATCTTAAAGAATTATGGTGTTGAGGACACTAAAGGAGTAGTATGGCTATGAAAATTTTCATGGATGGTATTTAGGACCTAATATATCCTCCTATAGTATCACTTTGGCAAGAAAAAGAGGGGAGATTCCCTATATTTTGTTTTATATAGAAGGCACTCTCAGATAGTTTGGACTACAGGTTTACCATGTGAATGAGAGAAAAGGGTGACATGAGAATCTTAAATGCATTTAATGATGATTATTGAGGTTTATTTGATGATGGATAAGTATATAGGATGCCATATAGTACTGAGATACCACTCAAAAGTGGTCTTAGGTGATCAATCATAGTCAAGCCTATTAGGCCTAAAACTAAATGTAAGCCCTACAAGGGTCTAGCTTCCATTTATATGACCACAAAACCATTATAAACCATGTGAAGACCTTAAGAGGAGAGCATAATATTGTTCATAGCCATCAATTTATAGAGTTTTATACCAAAATGGTTAAATTGGCTTGAAACCATGATAGGGGTGTCGACTTTTTCCACTGCAACTAAGGAATTATCCTCCAATTTTTTGATTGATATAGAATCAGGTGTGAACTCAACTTGTTTACTAGTATCAAAGTGAGTGATTTGTTAGATAGAAAGAAGGTTAGTTGATAACTCTGGCACACATGGGACATCCTCAAATACACCACTATCAACATCAACTGTACCTTTTCCTATAACATCTACCTTAGAATCATCACCTTTGAGAATATGAGGCAAGGAAATTGGTTCTAATCTAGAAAATTATGGTGTGAAGCACCTAAGTCAATGACCCATGAATTAGGATAATTTTCCAGTGCATATAGTGCCTTAGCTTTCCCTTTCCCTAGATTTGAAGGAATGGAAGAATCCTTTGAAGATGATTGATTGATGTTATTCATTTTGAGAAGATCCTTAAGTTCATGAATCTCTTTCTTCCAACAATCTTGTTCACTATGAAACCCCTTTTTGAAATAAGGGCAAGGAGTGCTAGTCTATTTTTATGAATCCCATTTATTATTAGTGGATTTATAATCTCCTTGTGAGGAATATTGTTGCCCTTTATTTTGATCTTTCTGTGACTTATTCTAATTATTTTGCTTCTTTTTACTTGAACCTGTATTTGATGCTAATGTTGAAAATTACTTATGCTGGGGTTGACTTGCAACTATAGCTTGAGATTTGGATGACTTGATTAGACCCATATCTATTAATTTTTATAATTCAGCCATTAGAATCTTAGAAAATACCTCAAAGGTGGGTATTTGATAAGATATGCCCAATGTGAGCCGATGAGTCTGAAAGCTAGAGACAAAGGATGAATATTTAGGACCTAATTTATGTAAGTCATTAAAAATCAATTGAATATCCAAACTAATGAGTTAGTTGTCAAATTGGTAACCATGAACCTCATCTATTTTGATAAAAAAAGATGCTAATTTATCCCAATCCTCTTTTGGAGTTGTACATTTTTCAAGATAAAAATTCAAATCTAAAGACATGTAAGACCAAATGCATCCAATTACTTTAGTAGTTTCAAAGAGAAAGTGTTGTAACTCTTTTACATAAGTAGGTGGAGTAAGAAGAGTTGTTATGTAAGATGTATATCCTAGCATCATTAATGAATTCAAAGTATTCTATTTCCATGTATTATAGTTGTATGCTGTTAATAGTGGGAACTTAACCCATGATGTAATAAAAAATAAACTATCACAAAGTAGAAATCAAAGTACATAACACACCACAAAACCCCTTAAATTACCTAGTTTTATCCCACCCAGTAATTATTTTTGGCACTTTATAATTGAGTGCAATTACAAGGCTAAATTATAATTTTTTCAGTTTACAAAAATCATTTTTAGGCCCTCTAGTCTAAAAGTAAAAAAAATGCACTTTATTACAAAAAATTCTACACTAATGTGTTGTGCTCAAAGAAATGGGACCACAATTTGAGGTCGTATGTGAAAGTTATGAGCCTCTAAAGTTGAGAAAATGATGACGAGCAAGAGCTACTGTATAAAAATCTAAATTATAGAAAAATCTAGAAAAAAATGAAAGTACAACAATGAAGAGCACAAAATTTTAAGCTATTTCAAAAAAAAAATCACTAAAAAATCCCTGCCAGTGTTCAAATGACAAGCTTCTAAAGTTTCCCTTTCAAATCTACCTAGTGATTTGTGAGGCCTGCCAAAAAAAAAAAAAAAAAAATTGGTATACACAGTTCATACGGTTATACCTAGGATAAAAAAAAAAAATTGTCTTCCAAAGTGATTGTGTCCAAATTGGACAAATTTTATATGGATCTATAGGTTTTGACATCTTTTGAAAACAACCGTGAGGTCCATTTTGCTCAGAAATGCTTCAATTTTTAGGTACCCACTGGATTTGGGTGTGGTGCTTCTGAATCAAACCCTTGCCAATTTTGTCTCCTGTGCCCAATTTGGAAATTTTTTTAGATGATTTTGACTATCTTAGGCACTCTAAACTCAATGGTGAGCTCAAAAATTCTACACAAATCTTCAATTTGTATCTGTATACAAAATCAAAAAATTGATCCTATATATGGATATTTTTCTCTTGAATATTTATCAATCTATAGATTCAAGATAACTTTGGTACCATGTTAGAATTAGTTACAGGATCTAATGAATCTAATATAGAACATAAATAAGAGATAAAATAGTAATAGTAATAAACAATAACTGTATATCTAAGATAATAATAGAAATGAATAAATAACTCAAATATGATGAATTACTCTGATTAATCAATATTAATTTGATATGGATACATAAATAGCCATTGCTTATATAGAGCAAGGTGTGCATGATAAAGATCAGGGAACTCACACATGTGTAGTTCAACTGATATCTATCTACATGAATAGTGGAGTGTAACTCCACATTAACAAGATAGGTGTCCAGCTTATGTAAATGATCAACACAAGTTGACTATTAGTTAAACAATCTTATCTTATCTTACCCTGAATAGTGAAGTGGAATTCCACTGTAACAAGATAAGTGTCTAAGTTAACTACTAGCTAAACAAGCTTATCCTATCTGGTAAAAATTATTAATAAATATAATAAACTAATTATAGTAAATAATCAGTGCACCCAAATAATAAATAATAAATACAAGTAAATGCAATAAAGTAAATAAATGCACCAACATGATATTAAAACATAATGGATACCAAAATAGTGGGATTTATAAAACATGGGCCAAAACCATCTAAACACACCCATGTGTAATTCAGACAACACATTTCAAAAATGATCCCACTATTTGAATACTTTTCATAGGATCATACTGTCATTAATTAAGGCAAGCCATGCCCATTGAAATTATACATCAAGAAAACTTCTCAATACTCGCAATCTTCATCAATGAATCAATAACACTCTCTAAAGTATTACATTTTTCAAAATAAAAATTTCTATAGCAAAATGGTTTTTTAAATTACTATTCTATAACTGTGCATGATAAGTGGGCTTATTTTCCAAACAAATTACACTTTGACCATCATAATCAATCTCACCACTTTTTATATGAAACCAATATTTGAGCACATCCTCTATAACATACAACTTCTTTACTTGTATGATTATCTACCATGTACTTGACTTATGTATTTGATAGTGCAACTACTACCTACCTATTATCCAATTAGTTTACTACTTCAAAAATTAGATTAAACGCATAACTAATTATATATCTTCAACTATCAAGATATCTAGTCCAACCAACATCAACAAATCCTTGTACATTTATTGTTTTGTTCTCCCAAAGGATTCCTTTTTATAAGATTTCATCATTTGAAGTGTCATGCAAATATTCAAATATAATTTTCACAACAATCCAATGTTAATTTCATTATGTTGACATATATCTACTGACAACTCCAAATACATGTCTAATGTTAGGTTTAGTGCAAACCATAACATACATTAGACTTCCACCAACAATTGCATAAAGAAGCCGAGACATTTCCTCAATCTCTTCTTATGTCTTGGGACACTATCTAATAGATAATTTTTGACTAACAAGAAAATGATTACTCATAGATTAATATTCATACATTATAAACCTTTGCAATATCATCTCAACATATTTCCTCTAATTCAACCATAATTTCATGTTTTATTGATCCCTTTGAATTTCCATATCCAAATGAATTTTATAGCTTCTAGGTCCTCCATATCAAATTGAGATGACAACTAATATTTAACCTACTTGATCATTCCTCACTATTACCAACTCAAAACATATCATCCACATATATAACTATGATAACAAAATTATCACCAACATATTTAAAATACACACAATGATCAACTTTGCTTCGTAAAAACCCAATTCACAAAACAAAATTGTCAAACTTATGATTCCACATCCTTGGTGATTTATTTAATCCATAAAATGACTTATTCAACCTACATTTTAAGTCTTCCTTCCCTTTAACCTTATAAATTTTTTGGTTACACCATGTCTATCTCTTCCTCAAGCTCACCATACAAAAATTATGTCTTCACATCCATTTATTCTACTTTAAGATATAAAGCAACAACAATATCCTGTATAATTTAATTTAACATCATGAGAGAAAATATCACCAAAATAAATTCTATCCATTTAAGAAAATCCATTTTTTACCAAGCGAGAAATATACTTCTCCATTGTACTTCTTAAACACCAATTTACAATCAACAAGATTTATACCAACAAATAATTTCACCAATTTTCATGTCATATTTATCCAAGGATTCCATTTCTTCATCTATGGAATTATTCTATTTTTCCCCCACTTTGATTCAAGGGCCTGCCTCACAGTCTTAGGATCTTCATTGGTAATAGATGACAATGATAAAAATATGCAAAATAAAAATTAGGTGGACTATACCTTTTCAATTTCCTTCTAGTTCAATATGATCTTCTCAAGACTAGAGTTAAATTTCCTTCCTCTTATGGTTCAACATCCTAGGATTAATTTGAATCTTCCCCATGAAACTTCATTTCTAGTTCATCTTCTTCAGTTGCTTTGTATTTAGATACATATTGTCCCTCTTCTAATTCAACATAAATTTTGTCTAATTCTTCCTTTGGATGTCCTTCCTATTTTTGAACACCCTTAAAATCTTTGAATATTACAATACAACTATAATTTTTTTATGGGTTCCAAAGTTTGTATCCTTTTACACCATTACTATATCTAATAAAAATACATTTAGATGATTTATATTATAGCTTAGTTCTATTTTATTTTTGAGTATGCATATAAACATCACAATAAAAGAATCTAATATGTTGAAGAGAGGGGTTATTACCAATCCATGCTTCCTATGGAGTTTTATCAACAAGGGTGGATGTGGGTGATATATTAATTAGGTAGCATGTGTCATTACTAATTCTGCTTAAAATTTCATTTCTAGGCCTACACCACTAAACATATGTCTAGCTCTATCCATTAGAGTCCTATTCATTATTTATCTAACTTCATTATCTTGTGGTATATATGGATTTATATTTTACCTCTATATTCCACACTAATTACATAATAGCTCAGATGAATTTAAGCAATACTTCCCATAATTCTCACTCCTTAAAACTTAATCTTAATTTTTATCTAGTTTTCAATGAGGGCCTTAAGCTCCTTATATTTACTAAAAAACTTATATTTATTCTTGATATAATATACCAAGGTTTTTCTTGAGAATTCATCTATAAGAAAAAAATAATACAAATATTTTCTATGTGATGGAACCTTTATATGTCCAAACACATCACTATGTATTAAGTGACAAATGCCATATGTTCTTGTAGCAGTACTTGGAAACTTTACTTGAGTCTACTTCACATATGCAAAATGTTTATGTAAATCAAAATCTAAAGGAAAATCATAAATTATTTCAGCCATACCTTTAGTTCTTAATTCTCAAATGCCTTTTTCTCTGATATTTAGCATCTTTTGAAAGCAAAACATTGTCTTTTCTATTGGCAGCACATGAGTATGATATGGTTTATTTTTCACCTCATGAAAAATAGATCTATTACATACATTGCATCAATCTTGAAAAATGTTCCAATGTAGACTACACTTTATAATACTATGGCTTTAGAAACCATTTTGAAGCTATCCTTATTAAATACTACATACACACCCATGTCATTCATCTTGCTTACAAAAATCAAATGTCTAGCCAAACCTTGAATTTGTTTAACACTAGGGAGCTTTTTAACCCTTCCTTATTTGAGAATCAACTTGAATCTTCCTTAATCTCTGATATTATATGCCAATTTTTCTCCTAAGAATACATTTTATCCATTGATATTTACATGTTCACAAAACCATTCCCTATGGGGATTCATATAAAATGAGGCACCCAAGTCAAGCATCCATGATTTGTAGCATGCACATGTACTTGAAGTCTTTACTAGAGGTATTTATTTATACAAAGTGGGCATCATTAAATGACTTACCCCTTATCACTATAATGCTTATTAAGATTCTCAAATTTACCATAGTTACAACATTTCTTTAGAGTTTATTCGAGTCTTATATTTACATCTAGATTTAATTGTATGGCCCCTAACTTATATTTCCTAGGAACAAGTTGTCATAAATAAAGCATCTTTCATTTGATAATCCTCCATGGATTTCCATCTCATTTTCTTTCATAACAAGTTATGACTACACCCTTAAGCTTTAATGTAGTTACAATAATACTAATGACCACAATTAAGTTATCCCATAATCAAGTAAATAACGTAACATAGTAATACACATTTATTCTTCATCCATTTTAATCTCAACTAAAAGTGACTGACTTATCATAGTGTTAAATGCAATCTAATGCTCAATCATAGATTCATCATTCATACTTAGGGAATATAGGTTCTTGAAGAAAAACAACTTGATCACTAAAAAAATTGTGTGGTACAAAGTCCCCATTTTATCCCAAAGTTATTTAATAGTGGATTATATAGAGAATTCAACAATATTGAATTTGAAAGACACATTGAAATTTAAATATTCACCTTCAGATGCATCTTATCTTAATATTTTACTTTCATACCCATAGGTATAGTTCTTGACACAAAAACCCATTGATCTCTATCCACAAGGAGATCTTCCGACTTGAGCTTACATAACTCAAAATGTTGGCAATTAAATTTTTCAATTTATATCCTTGTGCTTCCCATCATTTTCCTTCACATAAATATTCTCATGCACTTAGCTCCCACTCAATAAAAAGTTTATCATAGGTTGAGATTTATTAGTCAATAAGATAAATTTAAACCCTAGTTTTGATACCAAATTAAGAGAAGTAGATAGATAAAATAACTCATGAGAATCAATTATAACCTAATATAAAACTTAAACATAAAATAAAAATGGCACACATAAATGATACACGATATTTTCACCCAAGAAAACCCTTTCAGGAAAAATCCGAACACTCCTTTTTTCCTTACTATATTAACTCAATTGTTTATAATGAAAAATGTACTTCCAAGTTTTGCTTTATCCTAATGCAAATGTGAGTTTTTTTAGGCACATTAATAATAAACTATTTTAAACATAATTACAATATAATAGGTAAAAAATTCATGGACTCTATAAAGCATTTGCTAAAACTAATCAAATCCCTCTATTCTACACATATATTATATAGGAGTGTAAAGCAAAGAGAGTGTAAATCATGAAAGTTATACAACACATTTCCCACATGGTCTTTGAGGGTGTTGCTAGGTCTTGAGGCTAGATTACAATTACTTCAATAGAAAATAAAATTCTAACAACTGTTTGCAATAATGCACAAATCGAAGAGAGGATTCTACACATCTGATCATGATGAAGGATTTTAGAAAGTCTCAGACAATAAAGATCAATATTACCAAAATCAAAACAAGATACCATAATCAGTATAAAGTTTTCATAATTGACCCACAATTTTGATCTTGAATGTAATCTACAATGATCTATCTTGATCATCTACATAAGACATAATATGAATTATATATTTCAATTTTCGTAACACTTGAAACTTCCTCTCTACATTTCTAGGCATTATCAAAACTCATGTGTTTTTTTTAGCTATTTATCTCTCTTCTCTTTCCTTTCATTGGTAGTGATTTTTTTAGTTCATTGTACTGTCATTCACTATCTTTCAACACTAGATAGATCCAAATTATTGTACTCTACTATATTTATCCTAATTTACCTTTTGCCATAATTTTATATAATTTTTGTAGTGGTTTAAACACTTGTATTTCATTTTTATAAAATATTAATATTATACATCATAGGAAGTTTTATAAATGAGCTATATTTTATATCATGTTACTATGTCATAATTGGGGCACATTTTTTTGTTTCTTGGCTTATTTTTAATTTTATTTATATTAATTAACCAGTCATTTATTTATGTTTTATTATGTAATTTGTACACACTTATATTTTTGTATTTGGATTTAGTTGTGTCCTTTATCTTATACATTGGTTCTCAATGATTAATAGTCTTTTTTACCTTTTACTCCTAAGATCTTATTGATTTTTCATCTTAGAATTTGTTTTTATTTTATGTGATGCCATTTTTATTTGGGATTTCTCAGCTTGTTATTTTCCTTGTAATATGTCATTATGTGCTCTATTTATTATATAATCAGCCCACAAGAGGATTTTTTTTCATAGCCACATGATTTCATCAAGACATCTTAATGTTCTATAAATCAATGGTTTAGATGTTATATTACACATGGTGCATCTAATATCTTTCTTTTAAGATGCGGTTTATAATCTCATTATAAATTAATTGAATTACCACAATGTCAAATTTAATCAAATGCTTTGTCATGGATTTTCCATAATCCATACTTAAGGAATAACTTCTTTTGGAGAAACAATTTGTTCACTAAAGACTTTGTCTAATACAAAGTCCCTAATTTATCCCAAAAATATTTAGTGTTAGATTCATAGGACACATTCAAAAAAATTAAATCTAAAAGACACAATCTGATTGAAATTTTCACCTTCTAATCCATCTTGTCCTAATATTTTGCCTTCATACTCACAATATAATTCTTGACTTAATAACTCACTAATATCTATCCACAAGAAGATATTCCATCTTGAGCTTCCATAACTCAAAATGTTGGCCATTATTTTTTTTGATTTCTATCCTTGGGCTTCCCATAATTTCAATTCACATAAATATTCTCAAGTCCGTAGCTCCCACTCAATAAATAGTTTATCAAAAGGTCGAGATGGCCTAACTCTTTAGATAAAGCTATACCCTAGCTCTAATACAAAACACATAGAAATTGATAAATAAACTAACATAGGAGAAACAATTATAACATAATATAAAGTTATAAAAAAATTAATAATGGCATGCACAAATGATACATGAGGTTTTCACTTGGGAAAACCCTTTCAGGAAAAACCCAGTACAACAAATTTCTTTCTTATTGAATTAGCTCAACCATTGATAATAAAATAATGTACTTTTAAGTTCTACTTTACCCTAATGCATGTGTGAGTATTTGTAGGCAAATCAATAAGAAACCATCCAAATTGTATTATAATATGATGTGTATCAAAACCATGGTATCTCTAAAACGTGTGCTAAAATAAACATACCCCTCATTATGCATGTACAGTTTATATGAGTTTAAAACATCAAAAGTATATGACACATTTATAACATGATCGTTGAGGGTGTTTATAGGTGTTGAGGTTTGAATAGGGTTACTTCAAGATAAGACATAATTATGACACCTACCTATGCTAATTCAAAGCTATGAGAGAGGTATTTACACATCTGATGATGGCAAAGGATCTTATAGAGTTTCAATCAATGAAGATCATATTACCACAAACATAATAAGATTCCATAATTAGTAGAAATATTCCATAACCAACCCATGATTCCAATTATGACTATAATTAGTGGTGGCCTATTTTGGCCATCTACACAAGACACAATATGACTTCTGTATTTTAGCCTGCACAACTCTATAACCTTCCTTTTTGAATTTTTAGGCATTGTTAGACATTAGTGTTTTTATTTCAGTTATTTATCTCTCCTTTTTACTTTCATTGTTAGTGATTGTTTTCAGTTCATTGTAATTTAATTTACTCCAGTTTAGTCCTATGCAGATCTAAATTACTATACTCTATTGTATTTATATTGATTTACTTTGTGCCATTATTTTCAATATTTGACATAATGTTTTGAACACATGTGCACCCTAAAAAATAATGCATATTAAGCAGCTCTAAATATGAGTAATGTCTTATATCATTATAATGTCACAATTGGGGCACATTTATTTTATTCTTGGCTTATTTTTAATTTTATTTATATTTATTGATCAGCCATTTATTATGATTTCTTATGTAGTTTATACTCATTTATCTTTTCCTATTTAGTTTTACTTGTGTCTTTTCTCTTATATATTGGTTTTTAGTGATTTATGGTCATTTTTTATAAATATTTTTCATTTATGAGTTTACTTATTTTTCATCTTAGAATATATTTTTATTTTATATTCAGATCTTATGATTTGGGAGTTCTCATCTTGCTCTTTACCTTGTCATATGCCACTATGTGTTGTATTGCTTCTATAATGAGCCCAAAAGTGGAAAATTTTATCATAGCCACATGTTTTCATAGAGATATATTAATGTGGTATAAATCAATGGTTTAAATGTTATATTACACATTATGCATTTGATCTCTTTCTTTTGAGATGTGATTCTCACAATTTATCTTGAATCTTAAAAGGGTGGCATATATCCCACACATTATATTTATATAGACTCCAACTACTCCTATAAGGTGAGACACTAAGAAAAACATTCAATATTATAAAATAAGGCATTCATATTTAAATCACTCCTAAAAGGTGATGTACTCAAGGAAAGCCACTTATCCCCACAAAGATATATATTCAAGATATTATTTAGCATTGTATTAGATAGTACTTAGGATTTTGTTTAGCTTTATTTTTATTGCTAAAGATTATACTCATAATTGTGTTAAAGATTTCATAGATATTTGGAGATACCTAGCTCCACATGGTATTATACCATCTTTTTACTAAAATTAGGTATATCATTTTTAATTTCTCATATTTTTATCAAATTATCATTTGATAGTCACCCACACATGTGCAAAAAAAGATAGAGTGTTTTTATAGATTGTCATGTGCATGGACCTTGGTTTTGGAGCTCCAGGTACACAAAATTTTATATCCAGATGTATTTATTTACTTTGATATGTATGTACACACACACACACATTAAATTGGGGAAAATGTAGACACTAAAAAATAACACCCATGCATTTATTAATCATAAAATTTCATGATTTAAATTTATCAACATACTTGTCAATTTTGGTTTAAATTATGACTTTTAGGCATGTTTTATCAACTCCTAATGGTTTATGACCCTTATCCCAACCTTCTCTAACTATAATGTTATATTTTACCTAATCTTCCACTATTATGAGTGATTTTAATGGTCCAAGCATATTCCAAAAATTAATGTATGGTCATGGGAAACTTGTGTGGCCCCATGTGGCTAGAGTGAAGTTGATGACTTTGTCCCACATTTTTTGCCCTATGACCATTTGATGTAAGTTTGTGTGCCAATAAGATCCTCATTTGAACTCAATTTATCTATAGATACTCAATAATTTTATATCATTTACATATAAGGAAATGCAAATAATTTAATTATTGTTCCTATAATTTTTAAAGTATTTACAAGCATTCTAGAGGAAAGGAAGAAATCATTAGAGCATTCATTAAAGAACATAAGTTCATGATAGACACACACATTTCCATGTTTTTGATAATTAAGGTTTGTTATTTTCAATATTGTTATTGACTAAGAGATTGAAAAAGATCAAGATAATTTGACTATTATTTATTGTAACTCATGCCCTAAAACACATATTGTTTTCCTTACATTTTCAGATATTGGTGTCTAATTGGGGAAAAAATAAGAACTATATTTTTCAAATGATTGAAGCAAAATAGCAAGAAACTAAGTGACGATTAATTTAGATATCACAACTAGACAATCACAATCATTAATTTGTTTTGAGCATGTATATATTTTTATCCAAAATAACATTATATGGTCTAAACTACCCATGGTATAAGTGTAACATTTAGACTATCAAGAGCGTAAATGTGAGATACATGCAAGATTCTCTAATTATCATCAAATTTTGGGTTAGCTTTTTGTCACTTTTAAGCATTAATTTTGTTGTTTCCAAAATCAGCTTAACCCGTTTTTGGAACAACCCCCTATGAAACTTGTCCGTTTCATCTTTTGTCTCTCTAAGTTTTTTTTTGAGACGCATTTTGAGTTCATTCTCATCTTGGCCTAGGGACGTGAGAGTTGTTACGATCTCATTGTGACCAAGAATCCCTCCCCCAGACTGCCTCTTCCAGAGTTGGTCTTTTCTTCCATTTTCATGCACGGGTGGCAAATTTTGCTGCCAGTGCATTTTTGACCTTTGCAATGCAAGGGTGGCAAATTTTGCCGCCCCTACATTTTTCTTGAAAGGGCAGAAAATTTTGCTGCCCCTACACATGAACTCACTGAAACATGCAAGGGCGGTAAATTTTACCGCCCAAGCATGCCTCGATTTCCATGCACGGCATTTATTGCCGTGTGCGGCAGCTTGTTGGGGTTGTTTTTCACCCCATATAAACTGATTTAAACCCCATTTATTCTCATTGCTTCCTCCTCTCCTCCTACCTTATGTGTCTGGACCATCTGATGAGTGATTTGAAGTGTGTTTTTACAGATTCGAGCTGTGGCATGCGTGACTTTCTAGGTGGGTCTTGTTTTTTCCATTTGTTTTTCTTGTTCTTCCTCAGTTTCTTTGTCATCTTTAGGATGTTGTGGAGGCTTTCTACCTACTGGGGATGGCTAAAAACACTGTCCCTCTCTATTGCCCATAGTCTTGTTCGATCCTGCATGAGTGGCAATTTTGCTGCCCATACCTCCCTCGGGTTTTTTTTTCCCAAAACCCGCAAGGGTAGTGATTTCCACCACCCCTACGTCTTGGCTTCCCCCCCGGTCTTCACTTTCATGGGTGGAAAATTTTGCCACCCGCACTCACTCATTCATGCACGAGTGGCAAATTTCACTGCACGCACACGCTCTTTGCTAGACATGCATCGGTGGTGAAATTCACCACCGAAGCATGTTCAGTATGTAGTGGCGGCAATTTTTGCCGTCCTTACTCTCACTTTTCCAAACTATAGGGGCGATGATTTTTGCTGCCCCTACCTTCTCCCCTATTGTCTCGCACGGGCAATGAAATTCACTGCCTGTGTGGGCCATCCCTACAGGGGCAGTGAATTTTTCCACCCTTACACTCTTTTACTTCTAGATCCAGGGGTGGTGAATTTTGCTGCTCGTGCATCCTCCTCTAGACTTTTCCCAACTCCAAAAGATTTTTTTGTCCTTTCCCTTTCTTTCCCTTTCTTCCTCATTTTCTGCCCCTTTTTCTGACTTAGCCTTTTAAAGTGACCTCCATTGACCAAGATCACTTAAAATGTGTTTTCCCCAATTCATCCACTCTCCCCTAATTTCGTGAACATGTCTGCAGTACCTTCAGAGAACTCTTGCTCATCGACACTTGTCTGACCAAAGTTAGTTCCCATGTCTGAAGCATCTCTAAAAAAGGTGAAGACCATGAAGTATAAATACCAGGGCATCTTCCCGCTCACTTCGGTCTCTTCAAATGTCGATGACATCCGAGACACCAAAATTGGCCATGTAGACATGGCCGAGTTCATAACCCGAATGAAGGCGACTAACCCAAGCACCAGGATAAAGAGGATCGTCGAGAGTAACATCCACCTAGTGGCCACTTTTCCAGTGGTAGCACATCATACAGAGTTCATCCTTCAATGTGCTCGCTTCTACAACAAAGAGACCAAATCGGTCTCAAATGCCAGCGGTAATGTGGTGATTCGATTGTATCTCAAATTCATTGACAAAGTCTTCATGTGCCCTTCAGCCACCGAAGTGACCAAGATCAACTTCATGGATGCCCAAAAAGAATACGATAAAGACCCCGAGAGGGCAAAGAAAGTGATGAACTACAAATGGCTGAAGACCCCTAAGACCAACCTATCCAGATGGCCGTGGAACTTTCTAAGGAGTGACTTCATCGAGGAAGTTGGTGACTTGATCACCCTTCTCAGTAGAGTTCGAGGCCTCTCGTCTTCCTCACTGTTCCGTGAATGGATGTACCCATTCATTAAAATCATCCTTCAAGGCAAGTAGGTCATCTTTTTGGGGAGAGCAGATCAGCAATGCTCTCTATGAGCAGCTAACCAAGGTATAAACTTCTTACAAGTTTTATATGACTTCATACCTTATGTACATAGCTATCAAAATGCAAACTTTTCTGAGTTTGACAACTAAAGGGGATAGAAAGACAACCCTAGTATACTCATTTTATCCCTAGTTGACACTACAAGGGTTAACCCATCATTTTAAAAGGGTAAATGATGCCTTTTTCACTGCATTTTTATGTCTTTTCAACCCTCAGCTTGAGTAGAAGAGAGTATTAGATGAGGCTTAGATAGTGGTCAACAATTACGGCTACATGTTCCTCCAATTTCCCACCTTCTGCTATCTTCGGGTTGGCTTTTTCCAAGGCTACCCCTATATGCTCCCTAGGTTCCCTTCAGATAGGTTGGTACTAATGGAACTTTACCGATAACTGATTGTCATGCATATCAGACAAATGGAGCTGAAGAAACCAGGTTTCAAGTTTCCAATCAAAATTGGTAGGTATTCTATTGCAATAGCAGCCAAAGCCAAAGTCATGGAAATAGAAATGTAGATGGTCACCCTAAAGCAGTTCAAGAGAAGAGATAAATTTGACTATAGGGGAGTTAAGGACAAAATCAGGCATAAAACTCAGTTCCATGAGCCCATGATTGAAGATATCTGGATCAACCTGAGGATGGTTGAAAAGATAAAAAAGATGGATTATTGCAAGCTGACCCTAGACTAGATTGAATATTTGGGGCTTGCAGAGATCCCCTCCAGTCTGGCCGATGATGGGAACATCATCAATAGCAAATACCTAGCTAAAAAAGTTGCTAGCTCCCCTCTTCCTCCAACTCAGTGGTCTTACAAGGAACTGACTTCTCTAAGAAAAAGATTTGAACCAATATTGGCTAACACCAATGATTGGTTAACAACCAGAGGAATCAAACTAAAAGAATTTATCACAGGATCAGAGGCTGAGTACCAAGCAAAGATGAAGAAGGATGAGAATAGAACCAAGAACAAAGGTGATGCACCTTCTCCTTCTAAGCCTCATAAGCCTAGAATCATCTTTGTGTCTAAGAAACCAAAGACTACTGAAGAGCCTGAAGCGGCAACTAAAGGAACTGAAGAACAGAGCCCTCAGACACAGGCAGCTTAGCCAATAGAAATAGATGACCAGCTGATAAGACAGCCAAGCACTAAACCTCTGCCTTCACAAGAAGAATCACAACCACTCAAGAACATCTCTCCTTCTCCACCTCAGTCTCTTGTGGCACTCTCTTCTCCTATCTCTCTGATCAGTGTTCTCTCTTTTAGAGATACCTCTCCTTCCAGAGTCATATTTGGTGATCCTCAGGGTACTTATAGAGGTTCTCCTCGCTCCTCTAGGTCCATCCCAAGTTTGTCTTCTCCCTCTTTCAATCTAGAGGAAAGTTCTACCTAAGAGCTAGAATCAGTAGTTGGTATAGTTTTGCCTATTACTCCTACTGTGACTATTGTCACCACTAGCAGTGTAGAAGTTGCCACAGTAACACCAGCTGAGACAACCATTGCCACAATAGGTACTTCTCTCCTGCCCTGGATGTCAACATTCACCTCCAAAATAAAAAAGTTAGACATTTCTCCAGATGACTTTGACTTTAGCAAAATAGTACTGGTGAAATCCAAGGCTTTGAAGAGGCCAAAGATCCTCTCTAAATTGGTCGAAGAAAAAAGACAATTTTTTTTAGAAATTGCTAAGCCTCCACAGGACACAACCCTTGAGGGTTTCAAAATGAGCAGCTATTCCATCTCTCATGTTGAACTTGGAAAAATTACTCACGAAGGTGCGAAAAGTGACCTTCAGTCTGCTATGGACATCATGGTCCAAAAATTTGATTGAGAGAAGGAGATGAAAGATTATTACAAGGCCAAGACAGAGCAGCTAACGGTAGTAATAAGAAGGTTCACTCTTCCCCTTGAAGTGGCAACTCCAGAGGCCTTCTCCATAGATGACCCTATCATCCAAAAGGTAGAGAAGACTTACTTGAAGGAAAAAGTCTTGGAGGACTATGTTGAAAAAATGCATACTAAGGGAGTTTCCTTGCTATCAGAGGTTGCAGAAAAGATGGACAAGATGAAGAAATTAAGGGCAGAGTTAAATGACTTTGTCTCTCTTATCTCTCAGGAGATTAGTAGTTCATAAAAATATCTTGCCAAATGGAAGGAGATGAAGGATCTGAAGAAGAGCACCTTGATATCTATCAGTGTCATCTCCAACAAGGACTCTTATGTTGAGATCAAGGAGTCGCTGACTTTCAGGATCCAGGTACTCAAAGATTTAATTAAGGATCTCAAAGCTTTCAGGGATGTTGGTGAGAAGAGCGATGTAAGTTTGCTCAATAAACTAGAAGAATTGCCCTGCAACCTAACCTCTACGGAAAATCAATTCCTCTCAGCAGGAGAAATGATCCACAATTTCAAAGAGATGATTCGAAGAGATTTTGAAGAGAAATCTTTCTCAATGTCTTCTATGGATAATATTCTAGACACTCAGTTAACTTTGGAAAATATAAAATCCAAGTTAACTGGTCATGATAAGGCCATCACAGCTTTGAAGAACACATTAATTAGAGCTAGAATCATCTCCAATAACACAGTTGTGCTAGACAGCATAGGAATTCAGGCATCCATTACTATGTATGATGCTCATCTGAAGAAATCTGGCAACAAGATCTGAATTTTTCTCCTCTTTTCTTCTTCTTTCCTTATGCACTTTTGTTTTGTGAAAAGTGCATGCAATTTTGTAAAATATAATTACATGTAAATATTTCAAAAAAATATCTCAAAGTCAAAGATGAGTCATCTTTGACCAAGATATTTTTGTATTTTATTATTTTCTAGTTTTTGAGGATTTTCTCCCTATATATAGTGGAGACCTCATTTGTAATGGGGCTTGGAAAAATTAAGAGCAAACACTCTGCTGAAGTTGAAGCAATTTTTGAGACTTTGTGCTAAAATTTGTAAATCATATTTTGTTGAATGAATGAGAAGCAGGTTTATTTTAGACTTTGTGTTGAAGTTATCTGTGTTGTCTAGAAAATAGTTTCTTATGTTCTCTTTCCTGGTGATCTCTTGTTTATCTAATTTAATAAGAAAAGTGGGTGTATTAATATTATCTGAGAATGCTTTTAAAAGGTAGAGAATAGACTTTGAGCTACTTTTATCTTTGAGATTTAGTCATCTTTTGTAGTTTCATGTGAAGACTTTATGCTTCATTTCACTCTACGGCTACGTCTGTTCAAAATTAGTGAAGAAGACTACGGAAGACTTTGTGCTTGCATAATTGTTCTTATGGACTTTGTTACTTCAGGTGATCTTTTGCTTCCCATTTAATACCATTCTTGAAAGAAGAGGAGTGTTTTTAGCTAAGGATCAAGAGGTCTCTCTTTTGTTCTTCATACATTACCTCTAAAAAAAGAGAGGTAGATGCTGTTATACCATCCCATGTGTTATTTTTTGCTTAATTATATACATATATCCAACGCATAAATATTTATAGGGAACCTCCCCTTGATGAGAGGAGAGATTTACTTCATCCAGATCTGGTAAACCCATATTTTTTGTGGTGTAAATCTCCCTATGCTGTGGTTGATATACCCATTTTGTCTTCAGTTGGTTGATGACAAAATATTCACCCAATAGTTTTTTGGTGAATTCGCTGGGGATTGAACCCACACTTTGAAGCCTCAAGCTTCAACTTGAAGTAGTTTCAGTCCCTTTTCCATTTTGAAACCTGGCAACTCCACTTTACACCAGAAGCCAGAGATCTAAGGGTGTTTTTGACCCCATGTTTAAGTTGGCACAGCAGAGCAACTTTGATCTGTTCCCTCCAACGTCTTTCCTCTAATGATCTAAAAGTCTTCCTCCTGACCTTATTAGATCACCCCCGTAAGGAAGAGCTTCTTTTCCTGCTGTCAATTATGCCCTGGCTATAAATATCCCACCAAGGTTTGTTATCTCACCATTTAATCCTCTTATCATTATGGCTCAAGGTCCGTGGGAAAATTCCTTTGGTCCTCTTAATTTGACTGCAACTTTACATGAACTACCTCGTAGTTCTAGAAAAAAATTTCCTAACTTTTTTGGTGATGGGAAGGTTCATCCCGACGAGCATATTACCGCTTTATCCATAACATGTGGCATAATTGGTGTCGAATTTGAAGATATAACAGTGAGACTTTTCATGGAAACCCTACAAGGAGCTACCGTGGATTGGTTCTATCACCTACAGGCCGGGTCAATAATTGACTGGGATATGCTCAAATCCAAATTCAAAGTCAAATTTAAACCTGCTAAAGATGCGCATGCTTTGTTAGCTCAGCTAACACAGATGAAAAAAAATTCTAGGAACCCATGAGGGATTTCATAGCTAAATTCAATAAGTTGAGAAATTGAATCCCAACTGTTGCTCAACCCACACCTGAGAATCTCAAATGTTTTTCATCAACTCTCAGCTTCCCGAAGTAAGTTTCCTATTGAGACGAGTTGGCCTTATGGATCTAGCCCTGGCTCAAGATTTGGCTACTGAAATTGAAGATGATCTTATTCTGGTAGGTAAGATCAGAAAAGACCCTAGTAAAAATAAATTCTCTTCATCTGCTGAAAGTTCTTCTTCAGGCACTATAGATCCTATGGTGCAGAAATTAACAAATAAACTAATAGCTTTGAAGAGGCAAATAGCTCAAGGTACATCTGCTCCTACCTATCAAGATATACCCAAGAGAACGATCTAAAATCAATAATATTAGGGCAATGCTACCCATAACTAAGGGCAATCAAATCATCGCCTACCTCCCCCTCCAGGGAAATTGGCCATTGAAGCAGTACCTGCCAATTCAATGGTCGACTACCTAGAGGCTGAACACGACTATTCTTTTCAACCTCAGTTGGACCAACAAGAAGATGCTAATCTCTTTAATGAGTAGGAAGAAGAATTAGCTGGTGACTCCAATATCAGTTTCCTGGATTACCAGGATGAAGCTAGAAGTAAAGGGGAGGGTTTGGATGGATCCTACGCTATTTTCACCAGATCTCAAAATCAGTTAGCTTCTCAGATTGACAAAGGAAAGGTAGAGGAAGAGCCCCAACCAATGATTTCCATCGCTAAACATGGGACTCCATTGCCTCCACAATCAAAAGATTAGGTGATTCATAAAAAAGTAAGTTCCTCCAACCACTCCATCCCTTCCACTTCTTTTGCTCAGACCAGTGTCGTACCTACTAAAATTCTAGATGATGGACTCTCTTCCTCTGTCTCAAGTTCTTTTCAATTATTTGATATAATTGATCATGCTAGAAAAACTAAAATTCAAATGACAGAGGTTGAATATTTGAGGGCTAACCCAGAATAGTTTGATAGGTTAGCAAATTATGTAAAAAATAAAGCCATCCCCATAAGACAAGATTCTTTGAAAGCCGTTCATGATCTCCCTAAAGATAAACCAGCCTAAAATAATCTTGTTGTGACTCTTCCTATTGCTCCTAGAAAAATAGAACCTTTCTATGTTTCCCTACTTATAAATGGTTATAAACTGAGTAATTGCATTATAGACTCTGGAGCCTTAGATAACGTCATGCCCACCAAGGTGGCAGATTTTCTTGGCCTGACTTTGACCAAAAATTTTGGGAGGTGTTTTTCCATGGAAAATAAGCAAGTTCCCATCCTTAGTCAAATAAAATATGCTCAATATGCTTTAAGGGAGACAAGTACACTATTGAGCTGGTCTTTCAGCCAAGTGTACCTGATAATCCCAACCATTGGTAGGTATTTAACAATGATGATCAAATCATCACCTTCTTGGAGCAAAATGACAGTTTTGAACAACTGCATTTTGAAGGTAGTGAACTTTGAGAATGTGAAGTAACTCCCAAGTCAAATATGAATACAAGTGAGGATTTCCTACAGCTTAAGGGGAATAAGATTTCCAAAGGCCTAGTTTCACTAGAGAAGTTGTTTGATAACCATGACAGGTTTATTAAGCAATAGCGAACATATTCAAAATCCTCTCAAGATTCTGATCAGGTAAACTTGGGAACCAAGCAAGATCTTAAAATGGTAAACATTGGAAAATGCCGCACTCCTGAGGAGAGATTTAAGCTTGTTATTTTACTTCACCAATACATAAATGTATTGGCTTATTCCTATGATGATCTGAAATCACTCAGGCTAAATGACATTCGCCACGACATTCCTTTGGAGGCCAACTTTGTACCTTACAAGCAAAAATCTAGGAAATATAACCCAAAAATCTCAGGTGCCATTTTAGCTGAGATACAAAAGATGCTTGACGCCTGAATAATTTTTCCAATCCATCACTCAACATGGATTGCCAATATAGTGCCTATCAGGAAGAAGAATGGCAAAATTTGAATTTGTGTGGATTTTAGAAACTTAAATCAGTTGTCTTTAAAAGATAACTACCCCTTCCTATCATGGATCAAGTTCTGCAAATGGTAACAGGTTCAAAAATGTTATCAATGCTAGATAGTTTTCAAGGTACAATTAGGTCGACATCGAAAAAATAGATCAACACAAGACAACGTTCACCACACCTTGGGGCACATTCGCTTATCGAAGAATGCCTTTTGGTCTGATAAATATAGGCACCACATTTCAAAGGGCGATGGATCTCACTTTCAAAGATGAGATGGGAAAATTCATTGTAGTATACCTAGATGATCTGACAGTGTTCTTAAAACATCATTCTGAGCATGTTCACCATTTGTAAAGGATACTGTAACACTGTCACCAGAACGATATTTCTTTAAACCCAAAGAAATCTATTTTCAGAGTAACTGAAGGGAAACTTCTCGAACACATTGTGTCTTGAGAAGGCATTAAAATTGATTCAGAGAGAGTCAAGTCCATCCAAGAACTTACTCTTCCTACCAGCAAGACTGTAGTTCACTCTTTCTTTGGAAAGGTGAACTTTCTACGAAGGTTTATTCTCGAGTTTGCTGAGAAAACCTGTCACATTATCAACATGATGAAAGGCAATGCTACATTCAGGTGGACTGCTGAAGACAAATCAGCGTTTAAATAAATTAAAGAAGCAATCACCCGTGCACCAGTCTTGGTTTGTCCAGATTATACTAAAAATTTCAAAATATATAGTTATGCCTCTGAACATACACTATCAGCCATTTTAGTCCAACAGAATCCAGAAGGTGTAGAATCTCCTATCTCTTTCATGAGTTGTCCACTTAAAGATCATGAGCTAAAATATTCCCTTATGGAGAAGCATGCATACACAGTGGTCAAAGTGGCCAAACACTTCAGGTTTTATATCTTGAACTCTCACACCAAAGTTTTCATACCAGACACAATAGTAAAATCCATTTTGACTCAACAAGAGTTTGGTATGAAGAGAGGTAACTGGATTGCCAAGACTCAAGAGTTTGATTTGGACATCAAACCAACCAAGCTCGTATGGGGAAAGGGTCTTTGCCAGTTGATCACCAACAACATTCCAGTTAAAGCAAAAAGTGAAGAAGTATTGATCGAAAGCATCCCTACGGTCCTCTTTGTTACAACTACTGATGAGTGGTATTCTGACATTGCTCATTTTTTGACATATGGTGAGTGTCTCACTCATCTTTCTTTTAAAGAGAAATAGAATGTTAAGTTAAAAGTAGTTGGTTATGTCCTTTGGGACAATGGTCTTTACAAGAGAAACCTGGACGGGGCATTTCTTCGATGTGTTGACAAGGTGCAATAAGAAAGACTCTTAGAATATTTCCACAATCTGGCCTATGGAAGACATTTTTTTGCACCGGTGATAGCGCACAAAATTCTATGAGCAAGGTATTATTGGCCGACACTGTTCCAAGATGCCTACAAGTGGGTGCATAGGTGCGAATTGTGTCAGCAATTCGTTGGAAAGCCTAAGCTGCCTGCTTTACCTCTCAAGCCGGTAGTAATCGAAGAACTATTTCAGCAGTGGGGTATTGACTTCATTGGTGTCATCAACCCATCTTCAAGTGCCGAACATGATTATGTCCTCACGGCAATAGATTACTTCACTAAGTGGGTGGAGGTCATCTCAACCAAGCACACTACGTCTAAAGTGGTGTGCAGTTTTCTCAAAGAAAATATCATCTCTAAGTTTGGGGTCCCACTAAAGATCATAACAGATAATGTAGCCTATTTTTCATCACATGAAATTACTCAATTTTTTTTCTATTATGGGATTACCCTATCCCACACTTCAAATTATTTTTCTCAAGAAAATGGCCAAGCAAAATCGAGTAACAAAAACCTGGTCACTATTATCAGAAAATTGGTGGACGATAATCAGAGAACATGGCACAAAGCATTGTATGATGCTTTATGGGAAGATAGGATAATGCCCAAAAGGGCTATAGGTATGTTGCCTTTCTAGCTTCTATATGGATTGAATGCAAAAATTCCCATCACCCTTGAACTACCAGTGCTCAAGTTAACTAAAACAATCAAAAATTCAACCTTCGAGAGCTCAATCGACAAAAGAATCATGTGTCTGAATGAGCTAAATGAGCATCGAGCCATGGTAGTGGATCGGATTAAGGAGCATCAAAACCGTGTGAAGGCACTCTTTGATAAAAAAGCTAAGATCCACGAATTCTAAGTCGGAGATCAAGTCTTATTGTGGGACAAGAGGCGAGAACCAAAAAGGATGCATGACAAATTTGACTCCCTATGGAGAGGCCCGTTCACCATTCGATAGCTCTGTGGCAAGGCCAGTTTCTTGCTAGAGTACCAAGATGGAACACCATTCGCACTACCTCACAGTGGGTAGCATCTAAAATTGTTCAATCCCTAAGGCTTGGATAAGTTCATTTGTATATATGTACAGTTTTACGTTTTGTCTATTTTTATTTCATTTTTAGCTTGACTCCGTAGCCCGATGGCTTGGATGAAGGAACTTAGAGACTGGTTTCTACTCCCGCTAATCAATTTAATTAACAAAAGTTCTCCAATAGGAGCCAGCTATTGTTTCTAAAATTATCTCAACCCATTTTTAGAACAACCTCTTACGAAACTTGTCCATTTCATCTTTTGTCTCTCTAAGTTTGTTTTTGAGACGCATTTTGAGTTCATTCTCATCTTGGCCTAAGAACGTGAGAGTTGTTACGATCTCATTGTGACAAAGAATCCCTCCCTTAGACTACCTCTTCCAGAGTTGGTCTTTTCTTTTATTTTCATGCATGGGCGGCAAATTTTTCTGTCAGTGCATTTTTGACCTTTGCAATGCAAGGGCAACAAATTTTGCCGCCCCTACATTTTTCTTGCAAGGGCAGCAAATTTTGTCGCCCCTACACACAAACTCACCGAAAGATATAAGGGTGGCAAATTTTGCCACCCAAACATGCCTCGATTTCCATGCATGGCATTTATTGCCACGCGTAACGGGTTGTTGGGGTTGTTTTTCACCCCATATAAACTAATTTTAACCCCATTTCTTCTCATTACTTCCTCCTCTCCTCCTGCCTTCTACGTTTGGACCATCTAACGAGCGATTTGAAGCACATTTTCATGGATTTGAGCTTGTGGTGCGCGTAGCTTTCCAGGTGGGTCTTATTTTTTGCATTTGTTTTTCTTATTCTTCCTTAGTTTCTTTGTCATCTTTAGGATGTTGTGGAGGCTTTCTACTTGCTGGGGATGGCTAAAAATGCCATCCCTCTCTGTTTCCCATAGTCTTATTCGATCCCACATGAGTGGCAATTTTGCCGCCTATACCTCCCTCGAGTTTTTTTTCCCAAAACCCGCAAGGGCGGTGATTTCTGCCACCCCTGAGTCTTGGCTTTCCCCCCCGATCTTCACTTTCATGAGCGGTAAATTTCATCACCCGCACTCACTCATTCGTGCACTAGCAACAAATTTCACCGCATGCACACGCTCTTTGCCAGACATGCATCAGCGGTGAAATTCGCCATCGGAGCATGTTCAGTATGTAGGGGTGGTGATTTTCACTACCCCTACTCTCACTTTTCCAAATTGCAGGGGCGGTGATTTTTGCCACCCCTACCTTCTCCCCTATTGTCTCGCAAGGGCAGAAAAATTTGCTGCCCGTGTAGGCCATCCCCGCAGGGGTGGCAAATTTTGCCGCCCTTACACTCTTTTACTTCTAGATGCAGGAGCGGCAAATTTTGCCGCTCATGCATCCTCATCTAGACTTTTCCCAACTCCGAAAGATTTTTTTATTCTTTCCCTTTCTTCCTCATTTTCTACCCCTTTTTATGACCTAGCCTTTTAAAGTGACCTCCATTGACCAAGATCACTTAAAATGTATTTTCCCTAATTCATCCACTCTCCCTTAATTTCATGATCATGTCTATAGTACCTTCAGAGAACTCTTGCTCATCGACACCTATCCGATCAAAGCTAGTTCCCATGTCTGAAGCATCTTTGAAAAAGGTGAAGACCATGAAGTATAAATACCAGGGCATCTTCTCACTCACTTCAGTCTCTTCAAATGTCAATGACATTCGAGACACCAAAATTGGCCATGTGGACATGGCCGAGTTCATAACTCGAATGAAGGCGATGAACCCAAGCACCGGGATAAGGAGGATCGTCAAGAGTAACATCCACCTAATGGCTGCTTTTCTAGTGGTAACACATCATACAAAGTTCATCCTTCAATGTGCCTGCTTCTACAACAAAGAGACCAGGTCGGTCTTAGATGCCAGTGATAATGTGGTGATTTGGCTAGATTTTGAATTCATTGACAAAGTCTTCATGTGCCCTCCAGCCACTGAAGTGACCAAGATCGACTTCGTGGATGCCCAAAAGGAATACGACAAAGACCCCAACAGGGCAAAGAAAGGAATGAACTATAAATGGCTGAAGACCCCCAGGACCAACCTATCCAGATGGCCATAGAACTTTCTGAGGAGTGACTTCATCGAGAAAGTTAATGACTTGATCACCCTTCTTAGCAGAGTTTGAGGCCTCCCATCTTCCTCACTGTTCCATGAATGGATGTACCCATTCATTAAAATCATCCTCCAAGGCAAGCAGGTCATCTTTTAGGGAGAGTAGATCAACAATGCTCTCCATGAGCAGCTAACCAAGGTACAAACTTCTTACAAGTTTTATATGACTTTGTACCTTGTGTACATAGCTACCACAATGCAAAATTTTATGGGTTTGACAACTGAAGGGGATAGAAAGACAACCCCAGTATACTCATTTTATTCCCAGTTGACACTACATGGGTCAACCCATCATTTCAAAAGGGTAAATGATGCCTTCACTACATTTTTATGTCTCTTCGACCCTCAACTTGAGCAGAAAAGAGTATCACATGAGGCTTGGAAAGTGGTCAATAACTACAGCTGCATGTTCCTCCAATTTCCCACCTTCTACTATCTTCGAGTTGGCTTTTTCCAAGGCTACCCCTATATGCTCCCCAGGTTCCCTTCAAATAGGTTGGCATTAATGAAACTTTGTCGACAACTGATTTTCATGCATACCAGACAAATGGAGCTGAAGAAACTAGGTTTCAGGTTTCCAATCGAAATTGGCAGGTATTCCATTGCAACAGCAGCCAAAACCAAAGTCATGGAAATAGAAATGCAGATGGTCACCCTAAAGCAGTTCAAGAGAAGAGATAAATTTGACTACAAGGGAGTCAAGGACAAAATCAGGCAAACAACTCAGTTTTATGAGCCCATGATTGAAGATATCTGGATCAACATGAGGACAGCCAAAAAGATCAGAAAGGTGGATTATTACAGGCTGACCCTAGACTAGATTGAATATCTGGGGCTTGCAGAGATCCCCTCTAGTCTGGCCAATGATGAGAACATTGTCAATAGCAAATACCTAGCTAAAAAAGTTGCTGGCTCCTCTCTTCCTCCAACTCAGTGGTCTCAAAAAGAACTAACTTCTCTAAGAAAAAGATTTGAACTAATATTGGCTAACACCAATGATTGGTAGCAGCTAGAGGAATCAAACTGAAAGAATTTATCATGGGATAAGAGGTTGAGTACCAAGTAGAGATGAAGAAGGTTGAGAACAAAACCAAGAACAAAGGTGATGCACCTTCCCCTTCTAGGCCTCATAAGCCTAGAATCATCTTTGTGTCTAAGAAATCAAAGACTACTAAAAAGCCTGAAGTGGCAACTAAAGGAACTAAAGAATAGAGCCCTCAGACATAGGCAGCTTAGCCAATAGAAATAGATGACTGGCTGACAAGACAGCCAAGCACTGAACCTCTACCTTCACAAGAAGAAGCACAACTGCTCAAGAGTGTCTCTCCTTCTCCACCTCAGTCTCCTATGGCACCCTCTTCTCCTATCTCTCTGATCAGTGTTCCCTCTTTTGGAGCTGCCTCTCCTTTCAAAGTCATATTTGGCGATCCTCAGGGCACTTCTGGAGGTTCTCCTTGCTCCTCTGGGTCAATCCCAAGTTTGTCTTCTCCCTCTTTCAATCTGGGGGAAAGTTTTACTCAAGAGCTAGAATTAGTAGTTGGTACAGTTTCACCTATTACTCCCACTGCGACTACTATCACCACTAACAGTGTAGAAGATGCCATAGTAACACTAGCTGAGACAACCATTGCCACAACATGTACTTCTCTCCCACCCTGGATGTCAGCATTCACCCCCAAAAGAAAGAAGTTGGACATTTCTCCAGATGACTTCGACTTTGGCAAAATAGTAATGGTGAAAGCCAAGGCTCTGAAGAGGCCAAAGATCCTCTCCAAATTGGTCAAAGAAAAAGGACAATTTGTTTTGGAAATTACTAAGCCTCCATAGGATGCAACCCTTGAGGGTTTCGAAATGAGCAACTATTCCATCTCTTGTGTTGAACTTGGAAAAATTACTCACGAAGGTGCGAAAAGTGACCTTCAGTCTGATATGGACATCATGGTCCAAAAATTTGACCGAGAGAAGGAGATGAAAGATTATTACAAGGCCAAGACAGAGCAGCTAACGACAGTAATAAGAAGGTTCACTCTTCCCCCTAAAGTGGAAAATCTGGAGGCCTTCTCCGTAGACGACCCTGTCATCCAAAAGGTAGAGAAGACTTACTTGAAGGGAAAAGTCTTGGAGGACTACGTTGAAAAAATGCATACTTAGGGAGTTTCCTTGCTATCAGAGGTTGCAGAAAAGATGAACAAGATGAAGAAATTAAGGGCAGAGTTAGATGACTTTGTCTCTCTTATCTCTCAGGAGATTAGTAGTTCAAAAAAATATCTTGCCAAATGGAAGGAGATGAAGGATCTGAAGAAAAGCACTTTGATATCTATCGACGTCATCTTCAACAAGGACTCTTATGTTGAGATCAAGGAGTCACTGAATTTCAAGATCCAGGTACTCAAAGATTTAATTGAAGATCTCAAAGCTTTCAGGGAAGCTGGTGAGAAGAGCGACGTAAGTCTGCTCAATAAACTGGAAGAACTGCCCTATAACCTAACCTCCAAGGAAAATCAATTCCTCTCAGCAGGAGAAATGATCCACAATTTCAAAGAGATGATTCAAAGAGATTTTGAAGAGAAATCCTTCTCAACGTCTTCTGTGGATAATATTTTAGACACTCAGTTAACTTTGGAAAATCTAAAATTCAAGTTAACTGGTCATGCTAAGGCCATCATAGCATTGAAGGATGCATTAATCAGAGCCAGAATCATCTCCAAGAACACAGTTGTGCCAGACAACATAGGAATTCAGGCATCCATTACTATGTATGATGCTCATCTGAATAAATCTGGCAGCAAGAACTGAATTTTTCTCCTCCTTTCTTCTTCTTTCCTTATGCACTTTTGTTTTGTGAAAAGTGCATGCAATTTTGTAAAATGTAATTACATGTAAATATTTCAAAAAAATATCTCAAAGTCAAAGATGAGTCATCTTTGACCAAGATATTTTTGTATTTTATTATTTTCTAGTTTTTGAGGATTTTCTCCCTATATATAGTGGAGACCTCATTTGTAATGGGATTGGAAAAATTAAGAGCAAACACTCTACTGAAGTTGAAGTAAATTTTGAGACTTTGTACTCAAACTTGTAAATCATATTTTGTTGAATGAATGAGAAGCAGGTTTATTTCATACTTTGTGTTGAAGTTATCTATGTTGTCTAGGAAACAGTTTCTTATGTTCTCTTTCCCAGTGATCTCTTGTTTATCTAATTTAATAAGCAAAGTGGGTGTATTAATATTATTTGAGAACACTTCTAAAAGGTAGAGGATAGAATTTGAGCTACTTTTATCTTTGAGATTTAGTCATCTTTTGTAGTTTCATGCGAAGACTTTGTGCTTCATTTCACTCTACGGCTACGTCTGTTCAAGATCGGTGAAGAAGACTACAGAAGACTTTGTGCTTGTGTAATTGTTCTTGTGGACTTTGTTACTTTAGGTGATCTTCTGCTTCCCGTTTAATACCATTCCTGAAATAAGAGGAGTGTTTTTAGCTAAGGATCAAGAGGTCTCTCTTTTGTTCTTCATACATTACCTCTGAAAAAAGAGAGGTAGATGCTGTTATACCATCCCATGTGTTATTTTCTGCTTAATTATATACATATATCCAACGCATAAATATTTATAGGGAACCTCCCCTTGATGAGAGGAGAGATTTACTTCATCCAGATCTGGTAAACCCATACTTTTTGTGGTGTAAATCTCCCTATGCTGTGGTTGATATACCCATTTTGTCTTCAGTTGGTTGACGACAAAATATTCACCCAAAAAATTTCAACTATCAACTTCTAATGACTACCACTAAAATGTGAAATAAAATAAAATAATACTAAACCTTGTATGACTTTCTCTTCATATAGTTTTGAAATTAGTTATTTAGATTATTACTATTTTAAACATGTTATTTTGCCTAATTAAAAGTAATAGGATATTTTTGTTCCAATTCAATGTAAATAAATTTATCCACATTATAAATTTATAGGTTACTAATTAATTAAAATGGTTGTGCTTAAATTTTTTATATATTTTTATGTTGGGAGTAGTGTCCATAAACCATCAAAATGTTTGTGCTTTAATAATAATTATGTCAGGCTATCCAAAATGGAAAAGTATATAGATACCTATAAATGGCCCGTAGGTATTTATTAATCATTAATTACATAATTCTAGAATGTTTTTGTATTTGTCAATTATTAGTCTAAATTAGGCATTATTGGCATGTTTTATTGACTTCTAATGGTCTATGATCACTCTCCCATCCCCTGCATCTCCAATTTTCTCTCTCCTTTGATTGACAATATTTGTCTATAGTATTCATACACTCATAAGGCCTTATAGATTATTTGTATGCTCCATATGATCTTTTGAGTGACCCCTTTTAATATAAGTGATTTCATCCCTTGCTCCCACCTTTTTTTTATATTTTATTATTAGAGGTAGGTTTGGGTGCTAATAAGGTTTTAACTTGAATTAAATTTATTTATAAATGCAGTTGTATTCTAGTTCATATAGGCATATATCCTCTACCTAATGAATTTAAGAAGAATAAAGTGAAATCAAGCAATTCATTATTCATAGACATTTATCAAATATTTGTAATAATTTTTAGAGAAACTAAAAAATCATTAGATCATTCATTAAAGTATTGAAGTTAATGTTGGAGACAAATTTCACAACATTATATTTCCTAGCTAATGGTCTATGACCCCTCTCTTATCTGCCTCCAACTCCCATTTTCTCTCTCCTCTAATTTCCCCCTAATTAGACCTATTTGTCTAGAGCATTGATATTATCCTAGGGCCTTTTAGAGAATTTGTATGCTCTATATGCTCGTTTGAGTGGTCCCTTTTGGCATAAGTGCATTTGTAATTTTCTTCCAAATTTTATTATTATTTATTGTTGGAGGTCAATTTGGGTGCCATTAAGGTGCTAATTTTAATTCAAATTGTCTTTAAATATGCATGCATTCTAGTTCATCTTATCATTTATCTATGAAATTTAAGAAGAATCAATTGAAATAAAGAGAATTCATTAATCATAGACATTTATCAGCTTTTTTTAATTAATTTTAGAGAATTTAAGCAATGATTAGAGCACTCATTGAAGAATTAAAGTTTATGTTAGAGACATATTTCATAACATTGGCTTTCTTAGCTAATGAATTACCATGATTATTAGTGTGTTATTTTTGATATTGTATGTCGTTGAAGAGCCTAACAAATATTAATACAACTCAACTATTCCATGATATAATTTAGGGTCTAAAATGGATGTTGTTTTTCTTAAGATTAGGCTATCAATTAGGGCAAGAAGAGAAAATTTGTTTTACCAACAATCGAAGGCATGAAAAAATAATCAATGTTATTGAAGGTTAGAATAAGGTGAACATAGTTTAAAAGGATTTCAAACATATATTGATTTTTATATAGAGTATCCATATAGTCTAGGCATTTTCCAGAGCATTCATTATAAGGCCTAAACAACATCCTCTATTTGGAATAATGTCCTAGGTCATCTTTATCTTACTTCAGGGTGTGCACTTTCAAGGTCAAATCTTGAAAACTATCACCATATCTTGTAATATTCAAGATACATGTATAAATATTGCATGCCTTTATATTTATTTGGCTTTGGAAATAATTAATAAGGTTAATTACTATTTATGCATGTATTTATCCTACTGAAATGTTTATAGGTATAAATATTACAATATTAGTGTAAATCCATCTATCCATAATACATTTTAGTGAACTCTTACTCTCTTACACCCATTATGAGTTTATATCCTTCACCCTAGGGCAAATATGAATATATGTAATTTCCCTAGGGTTTGTTCCATGACATTATTTCAATCCAATATCCTTAAATTTCTTGTGTTTCATTTCAAAACTTTGGTTATTTTTTCAAAATATTTATTAAAATACCTTAGGATGCTAGCATGGTGTGTATATTCAATGATTTATCTCATCTTATGCCAAAAAAATAACTACATCCATTTATCCAACTAAGAAGACTTTTGGGATTAATCATGAACCTATTGATTTTATTGAATCCCTTTGGTGAATTATAGATATTACTTGAAAAAAAGGTAATATTCAAATATAGCTAGTGTTGCTCCAAAATTTTTCTTTTTATTGCAATTGATAATGGTATGTCTTTAATTTTTTTTAAAAATGGATCTCAAATTGATAATACATGTGAAATAGATCATGATCAAGATTGACTAGATGAACAAGATAGGTTTGAAAATATTGGTTGCAATGAAACTTACCCAAAATCACAAGATAAAAAATATACACTTTAGAGGCTAAAATCATACCACATTACACCACAAAGACTACAAACATAATGTAATAAAAGTGTGGTATCATGTGGAGCTTTACATCATGTTCTTGAAACTTGGATTAAGTATATATAATAGTTTATATAAATAAAATGGATATATACTATGGTATAGATGCAAATATTCTCTAAATGGTAGTTACAAAAGTAAACAAGTGTAAACCAATGGCTACCAAAAGTAACTATTAGTGAAGAGATGTAACATCTAGATTTTACAAGCTATTTAATGATGTAAAATGGTGTGGGAGAAAAATATTCAATAAATAAGAATATAACATAGAGAGAGTGTAATTGATATGTGATAAGGGAGTACTAAGATAATACATGAGATAAAGAGTATAGTGATAAAGAGTGTAGAGGTATAAAGTAAAGAGACATGAAAAATGTAACAAATGTTTTATACATATATATATGAATAAAGAGAGTTAGAGTAGGAAATACTTGTTCACTATGTAATGTGTATGTGAATGAATGGATAATAACACACCTAATTTAAAATTTAATAAATGCATATGATAATTAAGGATTAACCCCAATAATAACCTCTACATAACATTAATTCTAATTGAAGTCATCTCGAACCACATAAATAGTTGTACCCAAGTCATAATTTTTATGTCAATAGTATTGAACATGTTAGGAAACATGTAATGGAAAACCCTAATGAGATAGTTAGATTAATGAATATATTGAAAGACATTACAAGGAAAACCATAGGTTAAGATTCCCTATACAAGGTTAGCATTTAAGAGATAACATATAAATTAGATAATAAAATATGAACTCCCATAATATTGATCATGCTCCTAAATTTAAAGAGTTTGTGTCCAAACAACTTGATCAATTTACCATCTTAATTAATGTCATTTAAGAGCTTCAACTTATGACTATATATGTATTCATTCTATGTTATCTTCCACTCCTCATCATGATTGAGTTTATATTTCTTATTATGTTTCCATTAGTGTTCCACACAATTCGCCTATTTTTAAAAATACTATGATTCTCAACATGTTCCCATTGTTTCTCAAATTTTTTTAAAATTATCAACATGTTTCAATTTCTTCTCAAGCATTTCCAAAATTTTAAACATGTTTCTAAGATTCATCTTATTCAACCATATCATACTTATAATATTTATAAAATGGATTCAAATGTCATCAATATATTTATTTTTTAAAATAAAACCATTCCAACCTATTCAACTTCTACTTCTATTCCAAATATTAAAATGACTACTATCATGCATACATTACTTGACTTGAAAAATCAAATTAAGGTTCTTTCTCAAATGTATCAAAATCCAAAAGTTAGGGTCACTTGTAATTATATTCATCTAAACCTCTTTTATTATGATGTGCATTATTTGAGACTATGGTTACTAAGATGACACATTAGCTACCAAATAGTGAAATTCAAATCATCTCTGCTCATAGATTGCTTTCAATTATTAAATAAAAATGGTCTTCAACACTTACCAATATATTGATGAATTTTTTCATGCAGTGAAAGACTTCAAGGTCAATATTTTATATGAAAATTTTCTTAAGTATGAGTCAAATGATCCAAATTCTAATGGTTTTAAGTTTACAAAAAATAAAAATTTCAGGGCTACAAGTAATGATAATTCCTTTGAACCTGCGAATGATGAAAATAGTGTGATTAAAGATATATACCAATCATCTAACAAGATCATATTATCTCAACAAAGGGAGAGTAGAAAATATACAAGGTTATGTGAGAGTCCACAAAATGTATTAAAAATATTACTTGAGAGTAATATGATTACTTTACCTTCAATTACAAAATTTTATCATTCAAGGCCATTTCCTAGGAACAATAATGCAAGTGAATTTTGTGATTATCATAGAAGTACAAGAATTTATTTTAATAAATGTATTAATTTGAAATATAAGATACAAGATCTCATTAAAAATAATCAAATTCAAGTGTAAGGAACAAATACAAAACAAGATGAATAAGTGGCTCCACCAAATCAACAATTAAAAATTTTACCAAAAGTCTACCGTATCATAATAATCAACAACAAGTAAATGAAATGTTCATATGATATATAAAAAAATTAAAAAATAAACATCAAATGCTTCTAAATATATTTTAATTTATGGTTGCATTGGTTTGGTTAATGCATTTAAAAGGAAGGGGGCACCTCATTTGATTATATTTTATAATAATAAGATTCCAAATGATAGCTCATATAATAGACCTTTATTCATAAGTGATTTAATAGGTGAAATTAGACAATAAAAAGATGGAGTTATGGTTGATAATGGTTCAAGAATCAATATATGTAATGATAAATTCATCATTGGTCTTGGAATCTATAGAATAGATTTGGCATAGACTTCAACAATTATTATGGGATATGATGGAATTAGTAGATATCCTCTTGGTTGAACTACCTTTCCTACTAGTGTGGGTCCCACCTGATACCCAATAACAATTCTTATAATATTTTTCTTGGTAGACCCCAAATACATAAAATTAGATAAATTCCTCCTATACTCTAAATCAATATTTGGAAATTTGTACATGGAGATCAAGTTACTACAATTTGAAGAGATTTATACTATCCATAACAAGAATCTCACAAAGAAGTCTTTCATAAGGAAATATCACAGGGACAACCAATATTTATGCCTAAGGAAAAATAACACAAGGCTCATGTACATAAGATTGTACCTACAAGGGTATGTTTATCTCAACCTATTGTTACTACAAAAAATAAAAGGGCCTAAAAGTGATCCAATTGTTCAATATAACATCCATAAGAAGGATCATACTTTAATGTAAGAATAAAAAGTAGATTATGAACCTGATGATAATAATAATATTTTATCTTTCTTAGACTCATGGGTACCCCAACATACTGATTTATTTCCTGATGATACACATGTTTGAACTTATATAACTTATGATAATTATTATGGGTCACTTGATTATGTTCGTACATGTGACTTCTATGAATGCCTTATTTATTCTAAGCTTTATTTTATATTAGGTCACCTAATTGGGTTAATATTTTCTCTCCCACTTTACAATTTTAATTTATCATTGGCTTCCCTATAGATCTTTTATTGATGCTCATAATTTTACTTCAAACTTAAATGTTGTGTTAAATTCATCCTTTCTTATTTGATTTCGTTGCTTGATTATGCTTCATTATATTTTATTCATAATGATTTGAACTATTTATCCTCTTTAAGGTCTCAATATTCTCTTGCATTTTGATTTTTATACTTGTATTCCTAAAACAATGCACCTTTTGTGTTTGTACTTATAATTTTCTTAGGTCACCTCTTCTTCTGATTTTATATTACATATCCCCCCTTATTTAAATTTGTTTGTCCCATCAAGAAATTACATGATAACTTGTAGATGATGATGGTACATTTTGATCCTAAAAATGAGTTAAGGCCACTGCATGATAGTTCATGGTTAGTTTCAGGTAACTACCATTTTATAGAAAATTTTAGCAAATGAACTCATCCAAGTGTTAAAGCATTAATGAGATTATATATTGTGAGTTGAGATTTTTGGAAATGAAAATGGTTATGAAATCAAAGCATACCCCATTAGAAAGTTGACCACTCCAAATTGCTATTATTATAAATTCTCATCCAAGTGGATTTATTATTCTTAAGAATTTTCCTATTTGCATACCTATGCATTTAGAATTGCTATTACTAGCTTTGTTTTTTTTAAATTTATTTACTATTATTAGGTTGACTTAGTTATATAATAAGGTGTTAAATTTACCATTGTAATGCAAAGTGGATAATATACATCTCTTCCACACATGTTTTTTTCTTTTTAGAAACTATCGTATTATTTTGCAATAATGTTTTCTTTTATATAGTTATAATTTATCTCATTTCAGTAATGAATAATTCTATTTATTATAATATGATAATTACTAATAATTTTTGTGTTATACTTCAAATTAAATACTCATTCTAGATCAGCAGAATTAGATAAATTTCCAATATTGCATGTATCTTTGAACAAAGTTATGATATAATAAATTTTGGTTGGAGATAATAAATCCATCTATCTTCTTGATAAATGAAAAAAAACTCTAATGGAAGCACAAGGAGGAATAAATAACTCATTTGACCAAAAAAATTATTCGTTGAAGAGGATTTGAAAAATCAAAGGGCTTAAATGACAACTGAATACATGTATATTCCCCATGAAATTCCAAGTATATCAGTAGATCCATAACAGAGGACCTTCCAAGGTTCCACACCTTTTAAGGTGCAAGTAAGTTTTGACATGCCAATGTTTGAAGGTAAAATAAAAGTGGGTGCACTTAAGACTTAGATCATAAAAATATTTTCATATTTTTTTGTAAATAATTTCTCAAGTTCATAGAAAATAATGTTTTCCATGCTAAAATTTGAACTCCAAGCACAACAATAGTGGGATGCTCACCTTGAGAAATCAAAGAAGATGCAGAGTTTGGATTTATAGTCATCATAGATCCCTATTAGAAAGTATTTTTAAAGTTAGTAATGATTATTATATAGAATATTCCTATTAGGACAAGTGCATTTAATCTAAATAACTATGAATAATGAATGACTAATCTATGCAATATAATAGGAACACCTTTAATGATCTAGTAATGAAAGTTGACATCGAGGATTTTGAAAGGCATAAAATTATCTTATTAAAAAGTGGTATACACACACACACACACAAACAAAGATGGGATTCCTAACTGTTGAAACATTTGGAGAAACACATAAATATACAATAAAGATATAAAAAAAATTTAAACAAAATTGGAATCCATTGTAGGAAAGAAACATAATTAAATTATATAGATAAGTGCAAGTATGAGAACATGAAAAAAACCATAGAGGACCAATAGTAGAGGTAAACTCATGATTTCTAGTCTCATTTCTACAATAAATCCCACAACTAAACCTATATAGAAGGATATTGGAAAATCATGTGAGAATCATAAGAGTAAGATGCACTCCATAGATGAATATCATTACAAGAAAACATTTTTTACTAAGGCCAATGAATCTGATATAATATAATAATTTAATTAGGGTAAGCACTTATTTTATTCAACTAACACAAGTAATAAAATTATAATTTTTTTGACCTCTATTCTATTGTTGATAAAATTCATGTTACAACATCATTATCCAAGGAATAAGAACATCTCTTTCATTCACATATATAGGTGAAAAGGTAAAGCTATACACTTCATCATGGATAGTGGAAGTGATAGAATTTTGACCCTTTTATAAATTATTTTAAATATAAAACTAAAAATAACATCTCACCCATGACAATACTCTATTAGATGGTTGAATAAAGGTAGATAGATTCTTGTAACATATTCTACCATATGTAACCAAGCCATTAAAAGATGAGACATTGTGGGTTTTGGAACCCCTAAAGGTTTAAGAAATTTTATTTTATATATCATACATGTGGAAATGAGATAGAATCTATAAATTAAAGAATCATTATGTCATCATCATGCTGGGAAATAAATCTTACAAGATCTTTGAGGTCCCTTCTAAGAAGATAGTGGCTTTGATTAGTGAAAAATAATATAGGAATGTTAATGGTCACCATATTAAGTTTGTGTTAATGTTGCTTAGGATAGATAGCAATTAGAAAATCACTAGAACCACACATTCCATTATAAAAAAATCTAACTATAAAATGATCACAAGTGGATTTGGTCTTAACAAAGTAAACATAAGTCTTCACTACATCTATTGGCGTGTCCCTACATTTCCAAATAACACATCCCATTAACTTGATCCATAAAATTATCATAACAAGTAGACAAATATATAGGTGATAAGTGATATAAAATTAATAAATCAAGTGAAATATTAATTAACTAATCTAGAAAGATCATATTCAACCCAATGCATCACCTTGTGGCAACCAAATTGTATTATTTCAAAAGAAGGATGGGATGTGGCAACACTATATTGACTACAAGTACCTTAATAATATCAATGTTAAAAATATGTATCCACTTCCATGCATTTATGATCTCCTTGACTAATTTAAGGGAGTTAATTTATTCAAAAACATTGGTACGATGTTATGATACCATCAAGTTCCAATTGAGACATATACTATATGGAAGACAAAATTCAAGACTAAATAGGGTATTTGAATGGTTGGTCATTCCCTTTGGTTTGATCAATGTACATTAAATATTTATGAGGATGATGAATGATAACATAAAACCATTTATTGAGTCCTTTATGGGTTTTTACTTGAATGACATGATTATTTTTAGTAAGATATGGGAGGAACATGTGTAAAAGGTTTGGTAGTTCTAGACACCCTATGCAACCATAGGTTATATTTAAATAATGATAAGTTATCCTTTGGTTTTTAGAGTGTCCAATATATAGGATACATAATAAAAGAGGATAGTGTGCACGTTGACATAGAGAAGGTCTAAATTATAAGAGAATGGTCAAATCCAAAAAAAAATCACAAAACTCAAAAGATTATTAGGGTTAACAAATTTTTACCATTGGTTAATGTTTGGATTATCTCATCTTACATGGTTCCTAAATCAAGTAATGGGGAAAATTATATGTTTGTGTGAAACATAAAACCATGATTCTTTAAGGATTTAAAAATGCATATTTGGTTAGCACTAGTCCTTGAGATTGAAGTCAATGCTTTAAAATATGCACTTGGTGAAATCTTTACCAAATATAGGATTATAGTTTCCTACCAAAATGAAACATTAATAGATACAATACATGGGTATAATGCATAAAAAAATAAATCTATGCAATTTTCCATGCATGAAAAAATTAGAAGCATTGCAATCTAGGAATGGATACCATCATCCATATGGATCATAATCCTCTATAATTCATGAAATCTCATGGAAAGTTATAGAATGATAACCATCATAAGTGATCAACCTAATTGAAATAATTTCACATAAATATTAGACATAATAAAGTAATATCCAATTAGTTTTCTAGTTATTTATTTTAACCTCCAATCCTAACGCTATCAATAGTTCATGTGACCATGCGACTTATGAATGGGCCATGTTGTATGGTAAGGACTTTTAATTTTTATACCATAGATAAAACACTAAATAAAGGATAAAAAATTGAATATTTCCATCTATAGGAAGGGATTTTATTTCATATCAAATAACTCTATGTTTTAAAAGTGGAGCAATATAAGATGATCTAGTAGGAACACTAAAATCATGTTTTAAGATAAAGCTTTGAGTGGAGAATGATAGTAATTGTACGCATAAAAAATACTATTGGTTGAAGCTATGTCATGATGTCAACATGTATATTTTATCATTCATAACATGTGTAAGAAAAAAACAACCACTAAGAAGTAGGGCCTTTACATACCTTTATAAAATTCTCATCAACTTTGGGAGTCAATATATATGGATTTCTTGTTAGGTGTATGCACCCAAATTTGGTCAAAAAATGTCAAAAAAACACAAGTATTATGTATTTATAATCTCCTAATGTCACACATATTTTCCTAGTTATGTGTCTTTTCTATCACTCTTTCACATTTATTTAATCATCTTTTTCTAGAGTCTCAGTCTTCCATATTAGTCCTTGTCTGAGTCATAGGAATCCCCGATCTTGTTTTATCTTCATTCTTTAGTTTTACTATTCCCCCACCATCATCCACCACATGTTTTAGAAATATTCTTGATGTAAGTTTATTTTGGGTCTCTTTATATGATTATTTAACCCTTATTTGAGTTGGTTGGCATGTGAATAAGTTTTTAAAATTGAAAATTGGGAGTCTTCTATTTAAAGTTTTCCCTAAGGCATTTTATATCAAGCACTTATCATTTTGCACTAGCATGATAAAGAAAATCACACTACAACAAGCTAAATATCTACATTTATAAAGTTTATACATATCACATATAGATTACATACTTTGACTAAGAGGAAAGCCTAGGTGAAGATAATTTAGATACACACCATGCTTAATCTAGTTATGCATATTTTATAATGGGAGAACTACATTGGCCTAAGGTCCCTATCATTGGAGATATGTAGGTATCACTCAGTATATTAGGGTTATGAGGATAACTCACACATTTTCACTTCCACATTTCCCCCCTTTTTCATTTGATCTTGGTTTGATTATTATGTGTATAACTCCACTAGGGTTTTGAATAAAGAAGACAAAACACTAGTTAAATCTCATGATCATAGGTCCATATGAAATTGAAACTCACCTATAGGAAGATCTACATAGAGCCCAATTTTAGTTTCATTGATGGAGGAACTTGGACATAAGCACACCCCATTGATGTCCAATTACCCCATTATTATCCCAATTAAAAATAAAAGGAAAATAGTTAAATCCAATAGTGCCATAATAACACACATGGTAAAGAATAGTTAGCTACAATTATGTGAGCCCTGAATAGATAATTTAGTCATATATTTTCTATCTTTGATCCAAACCCTATTTTCTTAATAACATTCTATTGTGAGTGAAATGTATAGTTGAATTTTTATTTAATTTCTCATTCACTCTACTTATCTAGTTTGTTTGATTAAGTTAAAAAACCATTAATCACATAATTAATAAAGAATATTAGTGAACCCATTTTATTTTATTGAACATATCCAAACCCTAGCTTCTAACCCTAGGGATTTACTTAAAATTTTTGTCCCCATAGAATTTCAAATTAAATTCTATTTTTTCTCTTATGTGGGACTATGCGGTAATATTAACTATGATTACTTTCTCATGTTGGATTATATTTTACCATTCCTCTTTATTTCTCCTCTAGTTCTCATTTTAGTTTTTGGAAAATTTAAAATGACTACTAAGAACCCTCTTCCTCCCCATCTAGTTGATGAACTCAAATGCATTCCTTTTAATTATAATAAAGAATGGAAAAATTACCAAGTTTGTGCATTACATCTAATTTATGAACCTGATTTTGTGTATAATGATGATGATGATGATGATTATTTCCATGATGGTTATGATGAATATTATGCAAGTGATGATGAAAATTCTAAAGAAAGTAGTGTAGATGCATGTTCTTCTCCTAATTCATCTTATCCTTCTATTTTAATACAATATAAGAAAATATAACCTTTTCCAAAGGGTTTCTCATGAAATAATTTACAAAACAAAGTAACCATAGTGTATCTCAAAAAATATCATGTTAGTTACAATAATTTTCCTTTCTCATATGATAATGATGTATATAAAGTAGAGAGTGACAATGCATCTCCTCTTTCCTTATCTTTTGAAAAACAAATGTAAGTGATGATGTTTTGAATAAGGTTGAAAAGGTAAAATTTTATCCTTTTCCCTCCTTTACTTCAATTAAACTTAATTAAATTTCAAATATTGATAAAAAAGTGCTAAAGTGTATTACTTTTTCAATCAATGATGTTTCAAATAAGGTAGAAAATATAGCTCTTTCTCCTTTCTTTACCTTTTCTACACAAAATAATGTTCAAATTACAAATGTTAATAACAAAATTAAATATTTAATTAATGTTACTTGTGATGATGATTTGAATAACAATAAAAAATAAATACATCACTTACACCCTCTTCTAGTAAACATGAAAGTGAGACTACTTCAAATTTTGATTCTACAAGTGAGCAGGATTATGATCATGATGAAATTTGGAATGATGATGATTATTATGCATATAGTGAAGAGGAAAATATTTATACTAAACCTATTATTATTATTATTATTTATTCTTTACCCATCCCTCTTGTTGATGATGATTGTATTTTACATGATAAATCAAATGATAATGTGATTAGTGATAATATTAATACAAAACATAATGATGTTCCTAGTTTTCTATTGAAATATAAAATATATGAGCATGTGGATTCTAATAATGTAAATAATAGTGTTATTTCAATATAATGTTATATGTATTTCAAAACAAATAATATACTAATAACCAATGAATATCCCAAGCCTTCCTTTCCTAAACCTATTGCTCTTAAGCAAAATAGTGTACTAATAGTCACAATTAATGATAAAATTCAAGCATTAAATGAACCACTCCAAGATATTGATATCCATTCAAAATGGATCATATATTTAATGCATGTTGTGGGTGTTTTAAAACATAAATTACATCAACTTACATTGGAAAGTAAAACACACCACTCTTGGCTTGAATCTGATGCTATCTATGGCAACCCCACCTTGTGTAAAATATTTCATGCACTATTACCAAGGAATTTTAAGATACCAATTTTTTTTAAAGTTGAATGGAAATGGGTATCTTTATTTTCATATAAAATATTATAGAAAAGTTATGAATTAGCGCAATGGAAGTTTGATATTATTAAAGTTATTTCCAAGGACTCTAGAGGATGAGGCATTAAAATTGGTTTTATCATTCACTCCATAGTGGTTAATTATGTTTATATGTTGAGTTATAATATGTATTCCTTATGAATTTCATAAAAAATAAGGGACCCATAGTTACATATGTGAAATTACCATCATTGCATCAGGGCAAGTCAGAGCCAATTTATGATTACATCTTACAATTCAAGGCATGTCTGAAACAATTAATCTATCAACCAATTGATTTAGAGACATACTAAATTTTTGGGTAAGGTATCACTTTAAATATTATGGAGAAATTATCATGTCATACATATAAGCCATTTCAACATATTTTTAATAAAAAGGGTAAAAACATATTAATAAAATAACAAGAGCATTACAAAAAGAACGGGGGACCAAAATCCCAAAGGAAAAAAACAAACGCAGAAAAACTAGGGATGAACCCACCTATATGTTGATATGAGCCTTCCTATCTTCCTCCAAAATATGTTCTAGATTAAATCAAAGCTCAAGGGAGAGAGACTCCCAATCCTCAGAATTACCACCATCTAAATGCTCAGACGCCCATTTTGCCAAACAATCCACTACTCTATTCCATTCACGGGGAATATGAACAAACCTAATTGTATCCATGAGTGAGCTAATCCTCAAAATCTACTGCACAATCCTAGCCAATTACCAATTGACATCCAACACTTTCCTCTTAACAAGCAGGTTGATCACAACTTGAGAATTCAATTTGCAAATGATCCTACGCCAACCCAACGCCTGAGCCTTCTCAAGAGCATAGAGAATAGCCTGGCCTTCCATCATGTTGTTGGTTTGCATCCCCTCATGAACTGTAAAGATAAAAATCACCGTACCTTTAGAGTCTCTACCTGTCCCACCAGTACCCACAAGGCTGAGATTGCCCCAAGAAAAGCCGTCTGTATTGATCTTGAGAAACCCATTGGGAGGGTACTACAACTGACTGTCTCTATGAATCTTCTCTTTGCGCTGGCAACCTCTCTTGACACAAGCCGAATTACCTGCAAATCATTAGAATCCTAGGTGCCCCACCACCTCAGTGTCCTATTTGGATAAAGGGAGACAAACCTCACTCTTGGCCTGCACAATCTCCTGAATCATCCCTATGACTTTCTACCATAATTGTTGCACCATTATCCTCTTATCTTGGAATATCTGCCTATTTATCTCTAACTAGAGCTGCCATAGCAAAAAGATGGCCCCCCCTAACCAAACATTATATAGAAAATCCATCCTTGAGGGGGGTTCTCCCATGCCACTCCAAAAATTGACCAAGGATGAAACATGGAGATAGGGACGTTTGCCATACATCCCACTAATAATGCCAGAGTTGCAAAGCAAAGGAGAAATGAAAAAATAGGTGAGTAGAATCCTCCTCAACTGCTCCACACATAACACAAATAGATGGGCCTTGGAAGCCTCTTTTCTAGAGATTGTCCCAAGTCAAACACCTATTCCAAGCCAACAACCAAACAAAGCAGTTGCATTTTGGCCATGAGAATTTATTCTAGACCTATCTCCACCATTGCTCTTCTCCCCTGCCCAATCTCTAAGATAATAAAGCCTGATATCCAGAAGCAACTGTGTAATTTCCTTTAGGATTGGGAGACCAAGAAAGCTCATCTTCCTCCTAGAGGGAGCTACATCGGTGTCTGGAAAGGAGGTTCAGTAGCTCATCATGCTCCTCCTGCATTCCAACAACTGGCCAAACCTCACGTGATTTCCATTTTGCCACCTCCAGCTATCTGCAGGAAATGTATGATTTAAAATCACTCACCTGAGACCAACCAACGTCAATGAATCTCTAGCAAAGGTTTGACAGATTAAGGAATTGAGAAATAATGGGAGGGTTACCATCCCAAGAATCAGTCCAAAAGAGAGCCTTGGATCCCTGCTTACAAATCCAAAATAAGCCTTCCTTAATAAGAGCAGCCCCTTTTTTGAGAGTCCTCCATATCACTAAGCCTTTCCCAATGAGTGGATAATGAGGAATATCACTCTGAGTGGCCCCCAAATAGTACTTTTGAGAGAGAATTCTACCCCAGGCCTTGTCTTGTTCATTGCACCAGCACCAATAAAGCTTAGCCGCCAAAGCAACTCCATTTAAGTCTATCTACCTTAGGCCAAGCCCCCCATGTTGTTTGGGGATACAGACCATCTCCCATCTAACTAAGCTCCATTTTGAGGTCATCATAGTACCAGCCCATAAAAATTTCCTAGTAACCAAATCAAATTCCTTAACAATTCCCACCGGGGCAACCTGAAGCATACATCTGTAAATGGGCAAAGCCTGCACCACAGATTGAATTAATTGAACACAGCCCACAAAAGAAAGCCACTTATGAGTCCAATGATTCACCTTCACCCAAAATTTATCCAAAATATTTTTCCAAGATTCTTTGCATATACGGCTAGCTATAATAGGAATACACAGATAAATCAAGGGGAGAGTCCCAATCTGGAAATGCATAGTCCAAGCAATTCACTATTGTATGAGAGCTGGTGTATTAAAGAAGAAGATGGATGGCTTATCTTCATTGACCTTTTGCCCTGAGGCCATTAGATAAACATCCAACACCCTGTGCAAATTGGTGGCTTCACTCATTGTGGCCTTGCCCATCAGAACAGTGTCATCAACAAATTGCAAGTGAGACTGTGTCAACAATTCACCCCCCCATTGCTAGCCTTGAATATGCCCATCCTCTATGTTCCTTTTGATCATCCTCCCAAAGCCTTCAAAAAGAAGAAGAAAGAGATACAAAGACAAGGGATCTCCTTGTTGTAGCCCCCTAGAGGCACCAAATAACTCCGTATGTTCCCCATTAATAAGCACCAAAAAGGAAATCAAGGAAATGCAGCTCATGACCCATTGGGTCCATTCGTCCAAAAAACCAAAAGCTTTGAGAACCTTCCAAAAGAATTACCATCTAACCTTATCAAAAGCCTTGGCCATATCTAGCTTAATAAACATTGCCTTATCCTTGGAGTTGGCCATGGAGTGAATGGACTCAACCGCTATGACAATACCGTCAAGAATTTGCCTGTCTTCCACAAAACCACTATGTTATTCAAAAATCACATTGTTGAGCCCAATTTTTAACATTCCTACAATAATTTTAGATATGATTTTATAAACAACATTACAAAGAGATATAGGGTGAAACTGACTTAGCCTATCAGCTCCTTCGCATTTCAGTATGAGGGAAAGATAAGTCACATTTGAAGCCTTAAGCATTTGCTTATTACGATGAGATTCTTGAACAATAGATAAAAGATCCAATTTGATAATATCCCATAATTATTGATAGAATTCAGCTGAGAAGCCATCAGGACCAGCCACTTTCCCCTTTTTCATCTGAGAAATAGTCACCTCAAGCTCCCCAATTGTGATATCCTTCATTAAATTCTCATTCATTTCATACGTCACCAGGGGCAAAATGCAATAGAGAACCTGTGCTTCTTTCGATAATTCCTCATTCACATCTTCCCTAAAAAGAGTAGAGAAGTACTGCACCACCTCCTCTAACATTGCAGTAAAGGAATTAAGGCGCTCACCTCTTTCATTGACCAGGACTGAGATAGAGTTGCCGTGCCTCTTGGCTTTGGATGATTGAAAGAAAAAAGAAGTATTTCTATCACCTTCTTGTAGCCATTCTATCCAAGATTTTTGCTTCCAAAACACTTCCTCCCATAGCTCGCATTCTTCCAGGTCTTTCATAGCCTGAGCTTCCTCTTGAAGTAAGATTTTATTCAATCCTTCCTCCCTAATTGTTCTCATGATACCATCAAGCTTAGCCTGAATATCAACGTTAACATGAAAAATATTCCCAAAGCTTTGATGATTCCATTTTTTAAGCTTATACTTCACAAACTATAGTGATTTAGCAAAAATATACATCACCATACCATGGGCAAGCCTGCCCCACCTCCACTAGTTGGCCACACATTCAAATAATGACTGATCTCGCAGCCACATGAGTTAGAATTTGAAGGAAGGAAAGTGAGGCTGGTACTTTGAAACACTATTCATCTTAATAGGCTAATGATCTGATCCTCTCCAGTCCAAAATTTTAGACCCTGTAAACCACATACCCTCGACCCAGTAGCTAGAAACCAAAAAATGATCCAGTCTCTCAGCAATGAAATGTTGGCCAGTCCTCTGATTGTTCCAAGTAAACTATCTATTATTGGGTTGAATGTCAACTAAATTCAAAACTTCAATGTAATTTCGCATAAGCAAAGTAGAGGGGTCAAGCTTTGTCATACCACCACATTTTTCAATCAAATCCAAAATAACGTTAAAATCTCCAACCATAATCTATGGTTAGAGGGGAGCCAAGCTACAGACAAAACTAATGTGGCCCCATAGGGATTGTTTACCCCACCAGTCAGTAGGGGCATAGACATTGGATAGAAGAATGACTTCCCCTATCTCAAAGCTGGAAGCCATCATAGTCAAGGAAAACTTAGAGGACAACCATCCTATGAGGCTGATCTTGCAGGGGTTCCAAAGGTAAGCTAATCCTCCTGAAGATCCGGTAGCCTCAATACATTGACAGTCCCCTTGTCTCCATAACTTAGGTGCTAATCTGGACATAGCATCTACTGAAAGCTTAGTCTCTTAAAAAAAAAGGACATTAGGTCTTTGACTTCTAATCAAGTTATGAACATCATTTTATCTAGGGTTGCTATTTAAACCCCTTACATTCCAAAATAGTACAATCATTTCAAAGGATTTAGAAAGTGAGCATCTAGAGTCTTCACTAACCCTGACTCCACCAAAGTCTCTCCCATTAGTTTCATCTTTTCTAGGTCTTTTTTCCTACCAATCTTGACCGATTTCTCCCCCCCACCCTTTTTAAGGTCTTTTTGCAAAAGTCCCAAGTGAGGAGACGATTTACTACTCCTTACTGCTCCTAATTCTCTGGATTTCCCTGTTAAAGATAAATTACCATCTTCTTTAGAGGGAACAACTAAGGAAGTCAAAACATCCAATATCAACATCTACTGGTCCATATCCATGTGCCCATCCCCAACATCATGTGATTCAGTTAAATCAATTGAAACATTATTCTCCTGGGTTGGGCCCTCAATCTGCTAATCCAAAATCATCAACCCTAGGTTCACCTCCTGTTGGTTAAGGTCATCTAGAATTTCAAATCTATTAAGTGAGTCATCTACCTATCTTTCCTTCAAAGACCATTTGTGACCCCTACTTCTATATCACCCTTTAATTGGGATAAAACCATCAATTTTTGGCACCTCACCTAGAATCAGGCCCTTCCCTTTGTCAGTTCTAGGTGGATTACAAGTAGGTTGAACAGGGTTAAATTCAAAGGTTTTAGATTTGGGACACCATCATTGTAAGTGACCATAAGCATGGCAAAGGCGACAGTGAAAGGGAAGAGTTTCATAATCCAATTGTTGTACCCAGGAAAAGGGTCCCACACTCATTTCAATAGCATCAGGTATTGGCTTACTAAGATTAATTTCAACACAAATGCAGGCATAAGTCATTACCTTTTTCCCAAGGATTGACATTGATGAACCGATTGGCCTTCCCAGGAGGGATGCAAGCAATTACAGGGTATCTTCATGACAGAATTCCACCAAAAAGTGAGGTAGCCGCACCCACACTGGAACACGGTTTGACAATTCCTTTGAAGGTATAAAACTAGCATGCCATGGCTTGATAGATAGCCCCACTTGATTGTGAATGTATGGACCTCCAGCAAAGACTCTGTAACAGTCAGTCAAGCAGGTAAAAGTGACCATAAAATAATTGTTGGCTAACATTGTGATATCCATTTCTCCTTTCAGAGCCCATGTCCTCTGAGCCCATGCTTCCAAAAACTGGAATGAAGTCTTGAGCCCCAAAAACTTGCAATAAAAATGTTAAGGTGTGGAGCTAAAAGCTTTAACTATTTGCAGACACAAGGAAGGATGCTGAAAAACTAGAGCCACCAGCGTCGACAGTATGACCGACATCGGTCAAATGCAGTGGAGAAGGAGACCGGCGATGGTAGACAGTTGGCCGACGTCGGCAGCACCAAACAAGCAGGGACCGGTGTCAGTCACCTGTGTATTTCTAGAACTACTGTTGACGAACAGTCAGTTAAGTGAAGTGAGTGTTTGCATGTCAAATGACTAATTATAGTCACGAGCTGCGTGTCTAATTATTGTAACTAGAGTTCTATTTTTGTAAGCATGGGATCCTATTTAAAGACCCATAAGGCATGTATTGTAATTATCAAGAAGGCAAGAAAAAACATTGAAGCAAGCAAGGTCAAGGAGATCTATAGGTGTAAGGTCAAGGAGATCAGCTGAAGCATTCAAGGAGGGATAGCAACTCAGGCTTTAGAGTTGTTGTGTTGAGAAAGAGAGAGAGGGAAGAAGGTCTTGAGGTGTGGAAAGCCTTTGAGGTGGAGGAAGAAGTGGCATCTTCTTTATTGTATTTTCTTCTAGTAATATTTAATACAAGAGTGTGTATTGTCTCTCAAATTCTTTGTTGTCTCAAGTTTCTAGCTACTTTATCATTCTAGTATAATTCTGTGTTTAACTGCTAATACGAGAAGTAATCATATGTGCTCTAATTGGTAGAGCTAGATCCCTTGACAAGTGGTATCAGAGCTACGATTTGCAGGAAGCAGGGTATTGTTTTTTATTACAGGTCATTCACAGGGTTTTCTGATTGAGTGGGAGTTTAGCAATGGCAGAAGAAAGTAAGCTACGAATGGAGAAGTTTAACAACAAGAATTATCAACATTGGAGGATGCAGATTGAGGACTATTTGTATCAGAAGGATTTGTACTTACCGTTGGGTGGGGTTGCATGCAAGCCCACAGATATGAAGGATGAAGAATGGAGTGTTCTTGATCAGAAGGCTCTTGGTTCCATAAGGTTGAGCCTTGCATCGTCTGTGATTTCCAGCTTATCACAGTGCAAGACAACGGAAGAGTTGATAAAGTCCTTGGCGAATTTATACGAAAAGCCCTCGGCTTCTAATAAAGTATATCTTATGAAGCAGCTATTTACTTTGTAAATGCAGGAAGGTGGATTGGTACATACTCATCTCAGTAATTTCCATGGTTTGGTAAACCAACTAGCTTCAGTCAATATTGTTTTTGATGATGAGGTAAAGGCTCTCTTGATTTTATGTTCTTTGCCTGAAAGTTGGGACGGTTTGGTTATGGCAGTAAGTAATTTTGCATCTGCTTCTAAAATCTTAAAATTTGATGATGTTGTGAGTGCGATATTGAATGAAGAAATACGCAGGAGAAGCATAGGTGAATCATCAAGGAATGCTCTAAGTGCAGAAAGTAGGGGAAGGCAAAAGGAGAAGGTTGAGCAAGGGAAATCAAGGTCAGGAAGGAAATCTGAGTCTAAAGGTATTACCTACTGGTTTTGTGGAAAGAAAGGACATACGAAGAAGGAGTGTTGGTTGAGAGATAAAGAGAACCAACATGCAGGTATGGAAGAAGCAAAGGATGCAAATATTGTGATGTAGGACGCTCTCATACTTTCTTCGGATAGTCAGGTAGGATCATGGATTTTAGATTCTAGTTCATCTTTTCATGCATCCCCAAACAGAGATTTGTTCTATGAGTATGAACAGGGAGACTTTGGAGTGCTCTATTTAGGGGATGGTACGCCTTGTTAGATAGTTGGCAAAGGGAAAGTGTAGCTAAGATTGCAGATTGACAACACATGGGTGTTGAAAGAGGTCATGCATGTTCCAATTCTGAAGCAGAGTCTGATTTCTGTAGGAAGGTTGGGAGATGAGGGATGCACAATAACCCTCACAGTGGACTCTTGGAAGGTTACCAAGGGAGCACTTGTTCTAGCAAGAGGTAAGAAAGTAGGTACTCTTTATCTACCTACTTGTATTACTGATTCTACTTCTGGTGTAGATTCGAAGATGTGGCCTAATAGGCTTGGTCACATGAATAAGAAGGGAATGGAAGTTCTTGATTCAAAAGAGGAGATGAAGGATAGAGATCAGTCACAGGGGCTGAATAAATCTGAGCAGGGCAGCATGGACAGAGGTTTGATCTAAGAAGAGCTCACGGATGAAAATTTCATCACTTACAAGAACAAACAGACACCGATGTCGGTCTCTTGGCACCGACGTCAGTCATCCAGATACCGACATCGATCATGTGTAGACCAGTAGGGTTGGTAGGTCAGGCAGGAGAAGTCTGACGTTGGTCATAAGGACTGACGTCAGCAGGGGGGACGTCGGTGTCGGCCAGGGAAATGATGTCGGCAGTCAGGGTCAGTGCAGGGAATAGACATCGGTTGGGAGCAGACTGGGAGATGGCCGATATTGGTCACTAGAACGGATGTTGGGTGAATCAATAAGTCTCAAACACCCATGTGGAGGTCAGGAAGGTATGTGAACCTCATACTCGTTGTTCACCTTCTTTATATTGCTTACTGATAGTCATGAACTAGGAAGATGGAAGAAGCAATGCAGGTAGAATCCAGAAATAGTGGGAGCTTGGCATGGATGAGGAGTGTGAGTCCTTGAGTAGAACCAAATAGGTATTTTTTGGTAGAGTTGTCAGCTAGAAGAAAGCACTGGATAGAGGGATGGATTCCCGTCTTAGAGAAGAGAGTGGATAGACACATGAGACAGAAGGCTATGGTATATGGTCTTGATTATGCTGCAGAACAATGGAGGTTTGACCATTGTATTTTATCTTTACCAGGTTGGATAATATTAGCTACATTATCCTGTCACTCTATTGTGTTACTTATTGTAGGGTTTCATATACAGGGAGTTTTCTGAGCTAAGGGTAGAGTTGGTTCAGAAGTATGTCATGGAGAATTTGGAGAGCAGCAAAATTCTTGTGGCATAAGATATAAGTATTGCATCATAGGTTTGCATGGTGGTTGGTCTTCAAGAGTGACTTTGAAGAGGGATATAGAGCCTAAGGAACAAAATAGATGGTGTACAGGTATAGGTACAAGTTGCAGCTATTTATCTCCAAGTGGGAGATTGTTAAGGTGTGGAGCTAAAAGCTTCAACTATTTGCAGACACAAGGAAGGATGCTGAAGAACCAGAGCCACCGGCGTCGGTAGTATGACCGATGTCGGTCAGATGCAGTGGAGAAGGAGACCGGCGATGGCAGACAGTCGGCCGACGTCAGCAACACCAGACAAGCAGGGACCGGCGTCGGTCGCCTGTATATTTCCAGAACTGTTGTTGACAAACAGTCAGTTAAGTGAAGCGAGTGTTTGCATGTCAAATGACTAATTATAGTCACGAGCTGTGTGTCTAATTATTGTAACTAGAGTTCTATTTTTGTAAGCATGGGATCCTATTTAAAGACCCATAAGGCATGTATTGTAATTATCAAGAAGGCAAGAAAAAGCATTGAAGCAAGCAAGGTCAAGGAGATCAGCTGAAGCATTCAAGGAGGGATAACAACTTAGGCTTTAGAGTTGTTGTGTTGAGAAAGAGAGAGAGGGAAGAAGGTCTTGAGGTGTGGAAAGCCTTTGAGGTGGAGGAAGAAGTGGCATCTTCCTTATTGTATTTTTTCTAGTAATATTTAATACAAGAGTGTGTATTGTCTCTCAAATTCTTTACTGTCTCAAGTTTCTAGCTACTTTATCATTCTGGTATAATTCCGTGTTTAATTGCTAATACGAGAAGTAATCATATGTGCTCTAATTGGTAGAGCTAGATCCCCTGACAACAAAGAATGATTTGTATAATATTCGATATCCTCAACAATCATGTCCATAGGTATGACCAATTTGGGCCTCTCCTTGAATCTTTCTAGGCATCCATTGACCTTGGGAAGTCTCATGCCAATTGGCTCTTTAACATCACTTGGACCTGGAAACAGTGGGGGGAAAACCATTCCAACACTCCTTAGGCTCTGGGCTGACTACTGCACTCCCTGGGCCAACTACTGCACTCCCTGGGCCGACTACTGCACTCCCAATGCCACCCTGTAGCTGCGACCTGTGCTCTCCCCCTTCGTGCCCTCCTTCCTCCATGCACCTTCCTTCTCTCTTTCTGCCATTTTCATCATAGTCCAAGATAACGTAGATCAAATCCTATCACACATATTTCCTTCAAGGGGCATTGATACATTGTTGCCATTTCAACATATTTTTAATTCAACTATTGCATTAAAAATAATTTGGGACTTGTACAACCAAAGCTAGAGGTAGATTTTGACCTTGAGTTAGTTCAAATTGAATCATCCAATTTAGATCAAGATTTAGATCCACCTTGTCCTAATCCTCCAAAACAACCATGGATTAAGGTATTATATAAATGTAAATGACCAATTTACATATAATCTCCTATAGTGATTAAAGTATAATATACCAAGTGAGAACATATACGGTTTGATTCATCCAAAGATAGGCCTCATGAAATTATCTTAAAATTATTGGGTAGGATAATGATTAAAATTTATCTAAATAATTATAATCCAAAATATCATTTAGACAGAGTCATAAATCAAACATATTGAAACTATCATTGTATCAATGGTTATTGGGATAATGATTATAATGCACTCAAATATTGAATTGATCAATATTTTGACAAAGGTATTATCATATTTACAAAGGGGAAATAAATACATCATTATGCTAATTCTCCTAGATCCCATTATACCATGAATGAGTACTCCTAGGATGTTTCTTTGAAGGAACCAATGATTACTCATCATGTGACTAGAAAGTTTTCTTGGGCACCCAATTATGATAGATCAGTGGTACCATTAGTTTAACAAAAATGGAAATCGATACAAAAAGATAAGCCAACTTAAATTAGTATTATGACACAAGGAAACTAAAATAAATAAAAAATTATAGTGAAGAAACCAATAAAAATTTATGCAATGGATAATTCACAGACTCCTATAACTATGCACATGAAAATATCATAAACACAATATAGTCATTTAGTTACACAATATGATTAGTATGGTTCACAATTTTTAATATCTTAAGAGTGGATAAATGATTATTATGGGATAAATTATTCCTACATAATTTGTAGATAGATATCATATTTTAAATTACTAACATTCTAATACTAATAATTTAAATAAACACATATATTTTATAGAAGTACAAAATGCCAAACTCAAATCAATCATCAGACATTTCAATATTAAAAAATGGATCGTATCCATATATATAAAATAATTTTATACAATGAAATAATTAGTACATCACTCTCTAATAGGAGCGTGGTCCATAAAACCCCCTCCTCAACATCATCTATGCTAGCTACTACAAGAAACCTAGAACTAGAAGCCCTAAAATCACCTCGTATCTTGAAATGTGACCTCTCTCTCCTCTCTAAATATTTATACATTGTTAACCATGACTTGAGATCATCATGATCTTGATGTAATCATATATACACATCTAATAGTCTAGGACCTAGACCAGTCATCATATTTGGTAATGGAATCTATAACCTTATCACCACAACTCTTAGATCATTCCCCCTATCATAACTCACACATATGCTGTAATAACAGTAAAGATAAATAAAATAAATGTGCATGCACATCAAACATTATCATAGGCCACTCTATAATAGCATCACACACAAAATTTTTAGTAACATGCCATGTTAGATTACAAAGTGTAGACTTTATAGTCATCACCTAATAATCCTCATCACTTACATAAACATAAATGAACAAGAGTCAATCATTGATCATTAAATAATTAAAAAATAATACACATAAGAATAAAAAATCCAATTCAAAATATCACATACCTCTAACTTCCTTAACAATCTTAGGGTCCAACACATCATCACTAATCACTACTCCTCCACTAGGAAATAATGGATCCTATCTATGTCATCTTCACCATGATATTCATGCATCTGTACACCCTACATAATCCACATAGGGGATATATATCATTAGATCTATCTCCTCTACCAGAATGGGGAAAATATATTTCACATATGTCCTACCCCTATCACTTGGTCTCACTAGATACCACCCACATCATGCCCATACCCATGAATCTAGGGGTACATCTTGCTACTCACTGAACTATCACGTGACCCTCTCATACTAAAAAAACTCATATACATTAAGAAATGGATCATGGAACTAAAAACTCACATGGATCTAGCATAACTATGCCCCATCCTTTGACCACTCAATAAACTCTTTATATGGTCTCCATATGATAGACTCAATCATCAACTCATCTAATATTTGTCTACATTGCATGTTACTCTAATCTTGCACCTACATTATACTCATCCATTTCCATGCAAATATCTATAAATGTGCCCAATAACTATGTGGCATCCCACTATTTGAGTAGCTACTATATGCTCATATGCCTAGAAGTGTAATACTATAACTGAATCAATAATACCACTATATGAATCATGTGATAATTGATATAGATCATAATATAGATGAGAAAGCATATTCCTACCCCATGAGTACATAATATTGTGCTCCTCTATGTTATGGATGATCATGTGTATCCTATTGATATTAACACAGTACTACCATCCACAACTTTGAACAAATACACAAACACAACTAATAACTTCCAAAAACACAACATATTCTAACATAATCACAAACAATACCACATTTGAATCACTACCCATATGATGATGCACATCTAGAATGCCAGTCAAATATCTGCATGTAATATCATGGTTATAAGCCCCATAACATCTTGTACTACCACTCTCCTCATAGTCACAATAAATCATAGTATTCTCCAGGCATTCTCTAGAGTAATGGTCATCTCATCTATAGGTAATTATAATGTACAAGTGTCTACATCCCACCACTAAATCAATGTGGTCATCACATATACATCATATGACATCACATCTAGATAATCCATGTATCTGAGTCCCACCCTCTCAATCATATACCTTTTCTCATATGATAGAGGTAAATTATGCATAATATCTATCATCTAACCCTATCAAAACTCCTTATAATGTACAATTTCATGCAAAATCAAGTTAAAACATCAATAATAAAAAAAAGCTCATTCAAAGTACAAGAAATCCACTTAATCTAGCTATAATATAGTTTTCTAGTACATATTGACATTCAGACAACAATGCCCTTTACAAGACAATAACATTGGATAGAATAATTATTAGCCATATAGGAGCGCTATAGTACCCCAAATCAAGATGGTTACACAACCAAGCCAATTATCCCTCTATAATCAGTACAATTCAAAAAAACTGATGTAAATGCATTTTGACAACAAAACATTGAGAGGTATTTTAATTATTTACCTGCCTTCTTCCTCCTCAACATGAATTATATCTTCCACCTCCTCATACGACTATAGGTAACTGCTCTCTTTTGAGGTATGCTAACAAACTTAGAGCTCAAGTTTAAAATAATCAATGCACAAGATGAATATAAAATTGTCAATTTCCAAATCATATGTGCATTTTTTACCTATGCCATACTCCTAAGGTATTAGCCCCACATTGTACAAACCAGATTGTTGTTTTATTGATTTTGTGATTAATGGAGTTTTAACCTAATAAAAAACAACTGAGTAAATTTAAATGAGTAATTAAAAAAACATTCAAGAATACATTTCACTTGTAACAAAATGACATTAAGCAACTAGGGTATTGAATGGAAAACATGAAAAATGGATGAACGACTTATCTATTTGGGGCTCATAAAGTTGTATATGATTGTTTTTGACCTTGTGTGTGACTATGACACTGTTATATTTGATTGTATGCCTTTAAGTTTGTCTTGGGAAAATATTAAGGCAAGTGGATAATAGTGGGGTGTGATCTTTTTCATGTCCCCTTCTAGTTGACATCTTTCCGAGCGAATGATTAGCCTATTATGCGACCCTCGTAGGCTGATGGGATGGATAGAGGGTCTTGATGGAGATGGGTTGGATTTCGTTCGGGGTCTTTCAGACATGAATTAAAGGAGATATTAATATTTGATTGATTTAATCAAATATTAATTATTTGGTCTAATTTTAATTAATTATTAATTAATTATTAATTATTAATTATTTATTATTGGGTCTAATTTTAGGATCCTCATTCTAATTTAAGAATTGGTCTAATTTTAAGACCCTAGTTCTAAATTAAGGAAGCCCTAAGTCTAATTTAAGGGAATCTAATTTTAGCAAGCACACCTTTGGAAGGGTATAAGAATCTCTCATGGGAGAGAGTTTGTATTCATGCTTATTATTTGATATTGATTCTTGTTAAGAAATTCTTCTGTGAAGACTGAGCCAAGGGTTCAAAGATTCCAATTGCATTGAAGAACGTCAACTCTTCATTGTGTGCGATTTAGAGGTTGTGAAAGATCAGCCGATCTATTGCCAAATTGAGAGATAACTTCACCCAGAAGTTATCATAGTATTACAGGTATTTGAGAGATAACTTCACTCAGAAGCTATCACAAGGGTTTACAGGTATTTTCATTATTTTTGGGTTTTGATTCAAGAATTATCCAGATATAGATCTTTTGTATTAGCCCATAATTCTATAGATTAGGATCAAGCATACAGGTGGTGCAATATCAGCGGCCGTACGAATTCCGTACAGATCTGTGAAAATCTGTACGCATCAGTAGAAAGTATAGGTACCGACATCGACAAATAGATACTTACAGAGACCGACATCGGTCGACATATCACCAACATCGGCGAGATAACGACTACAGATCGACTGACGACGGTAGTAGAATTGACGTCGGCAACTGTGTTTTCTACACAGCAGGCCGAGACGTACCAAAATTAGATTTCTTTCCCAGTTTGCAGAATATTCAGGCTATTCAGGCCGTACTTTCAATATTCTTTGTATACTTGACAGAGGATCTCTATTGTACGCTTATGAGCAAATAAATAAGAGTTTATATTATGATTTATTTATCTAATTGAAGATATTTTATAGAAATTCAGATAAGCAATTCAGAGCTTTTGTTTTGATATTCGAAGGGATATTACAGTGGTATCAGAGCTAAATCCTGCCATCCTGAGGGTTTGAAAATCTTATGCAGCCACAAGAGTTGGGACCACATAAGTATAACACACGCAGTGGAGCTTTGCTTGAAGGTACCCAGTTGTTAGAACAACAGTAGATTATCATGAGTGACAGATGTGAGGGTAGCCCACCCAGGGGCCACCGACATAATGATGATTTGGGTACTAGAGAAACCTACCGTGAGATGACACAGGCATTACAGGCACTAACTACTATGATAAGGAGGATGAACCCACCTGATAGACAGAATGGGGACCAAGGTGATAACAAAGATGTTACGGTCAATCAGAGACCCCGACAGGCCCACTCCAGAATAGTGGATAGACCTACACATCCTATGTTTGTGCAAGAAGAACCAGAAGTTCTGACAGAGGAGGAGGTAGGAGATTCCTCATTTACAGATGTTTATCTGGCTGCAAATGATGAGTGGAACTTATTACCTCCTCATGTTCAGGAGAGGATGACCTTTGATCATTTTGTTAATCTGAGGAGAGAGCACTACAGATTGGTTAGACAGGACAGGAGACCTAGACACCAGAATAATGATCTTAAGCATGCTACGAGCAGGCTAACACTCGCGATGTTCAACGGTAGTGGTAAGGTCACAGCGTAGGCCTGGGTTAGTAAGTTGGATACCTTTCTCACATTGCATCCGATGGCCGAGGAAGATGCTATCAGATATGCGACACTACATCTTGAGGGAGTAGCTCATGATTGGTGGCACCACGGGATGGTGACACTCCATCAAGATCGGATCACATCTTATCAGGAGTTTGTGGACAGGTTAGTAGAGCATTTTGACAAGAGGGATCTAGAGTCCTATTTCTGAGAGTTGGCACAGTTGCGCCAAAGTGACAGTCTAGAGTCTTACATTGGTGACTTCCAGAGGTTATCAGTTATGGTTCCTGACATTTCAGAGAGGCGACTAGTAGTACTCTTCATGGAGGGATTGACAGAACCATTGAGAGGTTGGATCAAAGGCTTTGATCCTCCTTCATTATAGGAAGCTATGAAGAAGGCACACAATATGGAGATGGCCGCCCCATCAAGTAGATCTAACTCTAGAGGTACTTCTTCATCCAGGGACAGTAAGGGCTTCAACAGGAATAGAGAAAGACCAGGGTTCAACATAGATAAATCAGGTGTTAAGAATGATTCAAAGGCTAATCTAGCAGCACCACCTTTGGATAGAGAGGCTCTTAATGATCTACGCAGGAAGAAGATTTGTTTCTACTGCAAAGGTCCATATGATGCTAATCATGATTGTCCTCTAAGACCTAAGGGCAAAGCAAATCGGGTGATGTGGGCCTATTATGAGGATGAGGAATCAAAAGATTCTGAACATCACGATTGTTCCGAGGAGCCAGAGGCTGAGGCTTCAGAGCCTAGGGTAGAGGTAGAGTCAGAGCTCCAGATACAGGAGGCACGTCTATCTAGCATCCAGCACGAGGGATCATTCAGACTCTGGGGAGTTTTGGCAGGACAGAGGGTCATTACCCTTCTTGACACGGGAGCCACACATAATTTTATTGATACTAGATTTGTGGAGAAGCGTGGACTCACCACAGAAGAGTTCGAGGGCATTAGAGTTAAGGTAGCTGACGGTTACACCCTCAGGTGTAAGCGGATGATCAGAGATCTCCCATTGCGCTTGAACAACTATGAGTTCAAGGCTGATTATTATGTGGTCAACATGGGGGATATAGATTTGGTTTTGGGCATGAAGTGGCTTCATTCCCTTGAGGTAGTCACTCTTAGTCTTAAGGATATGGAGATCAGTTTTGATGTAGATGGGAAGACTCACATTCTTAAAGCAATACGGGACGGCAACATCAAAACCATTTCTTTACATCGGATGGAGAGGCTCATGTGACATGACATGGTAGAGTGGGCTGCCGAGTGCACATTGGCACCAATGCAAATGGGACAACAGAAGACCGAGTATCATCCTGACATTTAGTAGTTGAGAGTCAAGCATGATAAGGTATTTAGTGACATTCCACCAGGGAGACCTCTAGACAGGGGCATTGAGCACATTATTGAGCTTGAGGAGGGGGCTAAGCCCATCATGATTACTCCTTATCGACATCCTAAGCGGTTGAAGGATGAGATCGAAAAAATAATTAAGGAGTTACTGGCTATGGGTCACATTCGACCAAGCAAATCACCGTTTGCTTCTTCAGTTGTCCTAGTGAAGAAGAAGGATGGCACCCTACGAATGTGCATTGACTACAGAGCCCTGAATAAGAGAACCATTAAGAACAGGTATCCTATACCACGTATTGACGAGCTTATTGATGAGCTTCATGGTGCACATTACTTCATGAAGATAGATTTGAGATCAGGCTATCATCAAATCAGAGTTCGTGAGCAGGACGTGGAGAAGATAGCTTTTCGTTGCCATAGTGGACACTACGAGTTTATAGTGATGCCATTCGGGCTCACTAATGCGCCAGCAACATTTCAGTCCACCATGAATAGAGTCTTCCATTCACTGCTGAGGAGGTTTTTACTTGTTTTTTTTGATGACATTCTTATATACAGTAGGACTTGGCAAGAGCATTTGGCTCATCTGGAGACTGTACTCAACATCCTAGAGAGGGAATCCTTATATGCCAAGGAGTCCAAATGTGATTTGGGGATGACCGAATTGTTATACTTGGGTCATATTATCAGTGCAGGGGGAGTGCGGATGGATCCTGAGAAGATCCGTGCCATCATAAACTGGCCTATTCCAGCAAACCTAACACAGCTAAGGGGATTTCTAGGTCTGTGTGGTTTTTATCAGAGGTTCATGAATGGTTATTCACAACATGCAGCTCTTATGACAGATTTGACTAAAAAGGGTGCTTTTTGTTGGACCCCTGAAGCACAGGAGTGTTTCGAAAGGTTTAAAGAATTGATGACTATGTGCCCAGTTTTGGCACTACCTAATTTTTTGAAGCCATTCGAGCTTCAGTGCGATGCTTCAGGTGAGGGCATTAGAGCGGTGCTTATGCAGGACAAGCACCCCATAGTATATGAGAGTCATAAGCTCAGGGGACTAGAGAGACTGTATAGTATATATGATAAGGAGATGCTTGCTATCATGCATGCCTTGGCAAAATTTAGGCAATATCTAGTGGGTAGCAAATTTTGCATCAAAACGGACCACAACAGTTTGAGACATTTCCTGGGGCAACGAGACCTCAATGATCGTCAGCAGAAGTGGGTGAGTAAAATACAAGCATATGATTTTGACATCTCTTTCATCAAGGGCACCCAGAATGTTATGGCCGATGCTCTTTCACGTAGGCCGTATTTGAGTACCATGGTCCATATTACAGAGGATTGGCGACATATGATTGTGGCAGAGTATGCCAAGGATACATGGGCATCTAGCATTGTTGAGGGATCGACGGTTGACACCAGATATACTCTTGTGGATGACTTGATCATTTACAAGAACATGGTTTATTTGATCCCAGGATCGTCGATGAAGAACATTATCATGCGAGCTTTTCATGATATACCTACTGCAGGACATCCCAGATATTTTAAGACTTACAGACAGATTAGGGAGAGATTCACATGGAAAGGCCTCAAAGCAGATGTTCTTCAGTATGTGCATGAGTGCCCTGTTTATCAGCAGAACAAGCAGGAGAACACGTACCCAGCAGGATTGTTGCGGCCACTACCAATTCCTGATAGGAAGTGGGAGTGTTTGTCGATGGATTTCATTACGGGCTTGCCTAAAGCCCAAGGATGAGATTGCATATATGTAGTTGTGGATCGGTTAACGAAGTATGCTCACTTCTTCCTGATTACCACCACACATACAGCTACACAGGTAGCAGATGTTTTCTTTCGAGAGGTATTCCGACTGCATGGATTACCTCGAAGCATAGTGAGCGATAGGGATAGTCGATTCCTGAGTCACTTCTGGCAGGAGGTGTTCTGACTTTGTGGAACCGAGCTTACACCTAGCACCAGCTACCACCCGTAGACTGATGGACAGACGGAGATAGTGAACAAATGGGTGGAGGGCTACCTCAGGAACTACATTGCAGGGCAGCAAAAAGCTTGGGTCAAGTGGATTCATCTGTGTGAGTATTGTTATAACACAACTTTCCACATGACCATTCAGATGTCTCCTTTTAGGGCATTATACGGGTATGAGGCACCGAGTTTTCTAGATTTGCTACTGAGCGACAGTAGAGTGCTGAGTGCTGGGGACCTATTGCAGGAGAGTCAGGATATTATGAGGACTCTCAAGGAGAATATTGCTAAGGCACAGAATCAATAGAAGTAGTATGCAGATCAACAGAGGACTGAGAGATCTTTTGAGGTGGGTGACATGGTCTATCTTATGCTGCAGCCTTACCAACAGTTTACTCTTAAGAAGATTGGGGCAGAGAAGCTTAAGCCACGTTACTATGGTCCTTTTAGGATCCTGAGACGTGTTGGAGAGATGGCTTATGAGCTAGAGCTTCTGATAGAGAGCAAGGTACACAATGTCTTTCATGTATCACACCTCAAAAAGGTGTTAGGACACCGTGTGATACCTTCTACAGTTTTACCTCCCTTAGATGATGAGGAAAAGTTGATTTTAGTACCTGAGTCCATCTTGGAATCTAGAGAGAGACAGTTGTGTAGGAGGACTATCAGGGAATATTTGGTAAAGTGGAAAGATTTGCCAATTGAGTATGCGACATGGGAAAGCGAGGATATTCTACAGCATCCAAAGTTGAGATTGCTTGAGGGCAAGCAATTTCAGGAGGGGTGGACTGTCATGTCCCCTTCTAGTTGACATCTTTCCAAGCGAATGATTAGCCTATTATGCGACCCTCGTAGGCTGATGGGATGGATAGAGGGTCTTGATGGAGATGGGTTGGATTTCGTTCGGGGTCTTTCAGACATGAATTGAAGGAGATATTAATATTTGATTGATTTAATCAAATATTAATTATTTGGTCTAATTTTAATTAATTATTAATTAATTATTAATTATTAATTATTTATTATTGGGTCTAATTTTAGGATCCTCATTCTAATTTAAGAATTGGTCTAATTTTAAGACCCTAGTTCTAAATTAAGGAAGCCCTAAGTCTAATTTAAGGGAATCTAATTTTAGCAAGCACACCTTTGGAAGGGTATAAGAATCTCTCATGGGAGAGAGTTTGTATTCATGCTTATTATTTGATATTGATTCTTGTTAAGAAATTCTTCTGTGAAGACTGAGCCAAGGGTTCCAGGATTCCAATTGCATTAAAGAATGTCAACTCTTCATTGTGTGTGATTCAGAGGTTGTGAAAGATCAGCTGATCTATTGCCAAATTGAGAGATAACTTCACCCAGAAGTTATCATAGTATTACAGGTATTTGAGAGATAACTTCACTCAGAAGCTATCACAAGGGTTTACAGGTATTTTCATTATTTTTGGGTTTTGATTCAAGAATTATCCAGATATAGATCTTTTGTATTAGCCCATAATTCTACAGATCAGGATCAAGCATACAGGTGGTGCAATATCAGCGACCGTACGAATTCCGTACAGATCTGTGAAAATCTGTATGCATCAGTAGAAAGTATAGGTACCGACATCAGCGAACAGATACTTACAAAGACCGACATCGGTCGACATATCACCGACATCAGCGAGATAACGACTACAGATCGACCGACGACGGCAGTAGAACCGACGTCGGCGACTGTGTTTTCTACACAGCAGGCCGAGACGTACCAGAATCAGATTTCTTTCCCAGTTTGTGGAATATTTAGGCTATTCAGGCCGTACTTTCAATATTCTTTGTATACTTGACAGAGGATCTCTATTGTAAGCTTATGAGCAAATAAATAAGAGTTTATACTGTGACTTATTTATCTAATTGAAGATATTTTACAGAAATTCAGATAAGCAATTTAGAGCTTTTGTTTTGATATTCGAAGGGATATTACAATCTTGTCCTAATAAATTAGTCTTGTCTAAGCTCTTCTTAAAATAAAACTAAAAATTAGGCTTTATGCAAATCTTCTTGTAGGTGAGTTTCAGTCTAGTATAAACCTATGATCATGAAATTTATCATGTGTTTTGTATTATTTATTTAAAACCCTACTATATTCCTACACAAGAATTAAACCAAGATCAAATTCAAAAGGGGAAAAATGTGGAAGTGGGAATGGCCAAGCTATCCTTAAAACCCTGATGTACTGAGTGTTGCCTACATAGACCTAATGAAAAGGACCACAAACTAATGTAGCTCTCCCTTTAGGGAATGTTCATAACTAGATAAATCATAATGTGTATCTAAATTATCTTCATCTAGGCCATCCTCTTGGTCAAATCATGCAATCTAGATGTAGAATGTGTAAAATTTAGATAAGTCTAGAGATTGAGCTTGTTGTAGTGTGATTTTATTTTTATGTTAGTGAAAAAATAATAAGTGCTAGATGTAAATTACTTTAGGGAACCCTTTAAGTATAAGACTCCCAATTTTGAATTTGAAAAACCAATTTACATGCCGACCTACTAGAAAAAGTATAATATTGTCATAAAAAGAGACATAAAATAAATGAAAACCAAAAAGAGCATCAAAACATGTGCAAAGTAATAAATAGCAGAGTGCATTATTGTCCAAATATTGTGCTATTGTCCAAAAATAAGAAAATTGAAGTATAAAAGTAGTGATAAGGCTAGGGATCCTTGTGACTTTGACAAGGATTGATAAGAATGACTGAGACTATAGGAAAATAATGAAATCATTACAAAAGAGTGATAGAAAAGGATGTAAGACTAGGACAATACGTGTGAATGGGAATTCATTTCATCATTAGGAAATTATAAATAAAAAATCCATAATATACATAATACTTGTGTTTTCTTGACCAAAGTTAAGTATAAACATTTGTCCCCCCTCTCTCCATCCCATTCAATTATAGTAATGCAATGAAACAAAAGAACTAGAGTAAAAGGAAGAATACATAATTGTACTTGTGTAACATGTGTTTAATCACAGATGGAGGTGAAATGTGTTTGATGTGAGCCACCCACGTGGAAATAATATGGGATCTAATCTTATTCTCTTCTTGGCTAGAGAATTGAATAAGAATTTGAGTGATGCTTATGAAGATGAACCCCATTATGTGGAGTCCATGTACTTAAATTAAGTAAACAATTATACTATGAGGAACCAAGATAAACTTTGCACCACTCTGATATCTGGGTAGAGATGTGCCTATAATTCAAAAATCTATTTAACTTCAACCCCACACAATTAAATATGTTGGGTATTAGTGCAAAAATTCTAAATCAACCACTCTAGATGGATATAAGATTCATTATGGTGCAAAAATCATGGAAAATTTTAGTGGCCTATATTAAAAAATACTTGGAGGTCACTAGGTAAATCAATTTCACAATGGTGGTGAATCAGGTTGGAAGGCATATAATAGTGTAAGCAAATTAGGAGGTGTCACATGGTGAATGCAGTATTATGAATTACCACCCAACTGCATACTACATATTGTAAGCATCTGTCTGTACTATGTAGTTACTCAACTACATTATGTAATTGTCTAACTATGTTATATAGTCATTCAATTACACTATGTAGTCATTTAACTATGTTATGTAGTCACTTGACTACATTGTGCATTCATTTGATTACATGATGTAGTTATACAACTACATATGTAGTCATTTGATTTCAATATATAGTCATCTAAATGTGGGGAAAAATCATTTGACTAATTTTTGTAGTCATCCAACTACAACTTGAAGTCATATAAATATATACTATAAGTGTCTGACTACATGGCACAATCATCTACCTACATAGTGAAGATGTCTAACTACATGGTAGATTTATCCAACTGTGTACTAATATCATCTATCTATGCCTTGATTTCACCAAGCCAACCCCTTCCAATTGATTATATAAGGTATCCATGCACCCCATTTATCATTTCTTTCTCCAACTATCCTTTCCATCCTCACCCAATTTTCCAAAGCAATGTATTTACTCCAACTATCCTTACTCTCCATCCTCACCCAATTTTCCAAAGTAATGTCTTTAACGTCCATGGCTTACCAAATCTCTTATGTCATAGGTTTTAATATCAACTCTTCTAAACAATAATTCAAAAATCTCATGTGTAATAGGATCCTACAACTTCTTGACCATGATGATACATACACAGATTGGATCAACCAATGCAACTTTAGAGGGATTATCTTCATGACCCAATACAAAAGAGAAAATGATCTTCTAAATTATCTATTATTAAACTTTGATAGTTTCACATCAAAATTTAATCTTCACTTGAGCTCACATTGTGTTTCATTTGGAATCACTCCATAGGATGTCCGTAAATTAATAGGCCTATTGTACAAGGACACGAAGGAGGTCATAATGAAGGCAATGTTAACTAATAATAATAGGAAATATTTGGAACTAGTTTATGTACTATAGCTAGATGGTATTATTTTTTTGATTTTATAATTCATCAAATTTTTAGACTTGTTTTACATCTACTAGTCATCATTTCTTAACGTGTTAATGTTTTTTTTCATTACATGTCCCCAAAGTTGTAGTGGAAGGGGACTTAAATTTGAAGTTGTGAAAAACCCTTTCCTGTTTGGAATGATTGAACTATTCTAGGCCAAATTTGTATTGCAAGGAAAGTTTTTAGACATTCCTTATTGGGTATTTGTTTATATTCTACGTACTCTCAACGGTCAATAATTCAATTGGTGTTCATTCCATTCAAACATAATTAGGGATGATGTGAATTCTACCATTTAAAATGAAAATTCCACATGTTCTTCTACCAATTTTCTTATTGCATTATACAATGAGTCTTTTTTATGACTTGCAAGCCACACTTGTTCTAATGTCTCTTCATCACCAAATGTTGTTGACTCACTCTCCTTAGATGACCATGAGGTTAGGTCACATTGCACTATTATTATTATTTTCAAATAATTAAATAACTAATGATTTTTTTAAGCTAAAAATATTATCATTATTTATTTCAAAAAATATTATCTAAAGTTAGTTCAAGAATAAATACAATAATAAAGGGTCATCAACCCCCTAAGGCAACCATAGATACAGACATGGAGGGTAACATAGAATCATCTCTAGTGCAAGAATTTCAATAGAGAAAATGCATGCAAAGTTTGATTGTGAATTTAATTATTAGTCAACCTTCCCCTTTTGTTTCCAATATAAATTGATACACAATCTTAGCATTGATTCAATTAACAAAAATAAATTTATCATTGTCATTCTTAAAATATCTTTTCTTTTTACGACACAATCTTTAGTGCAACTAACATTAGCAACAACTTCTAGAGTTCATTTTTAACCAATACAATAAGGTGTGTGAATTAATTCAAATTTTTTATTTTTGTCCAAATAGATTGTGATTGGAACATATAAAATTAATATTACTAATAAAGGATTGATATTTTTTTAGTTTTAATCTAATTTATAGGTCCTTATTCCTCTCCTTCTCAAAGGATAAATTTCCAATTCCAACCACCATTGCCACCAATTCACCCTATAAATACAAGAAGAGTGAAACCTTTAACATTTATAGCAAAGAGTGGGGGCACGTTATAATTTTCAACATTAGAGTTTATGAACTTTTTGATCAATAATCTCCCTAGTGTGTTGGGAACCACCAAATTACTTAAAAATATTGATCTTGACGAGGAGTTATTTGGGTTTGATAGTGGAAGCTCCATGCCATATTTTAATCCTCATGGTATAATATAGGGAGCCTAGCCAATAGAACAATCATAACCTTGGTCTACACCTAACAGTCAACCTAGTAGAGACACCCCTGAGAAGACTCCATAAAATGATGACCAACACAATTTTTTTCTAATTTATAATATATTGGTAGATAGTACTAAGGCCTTTGTTAATGATTATATTATTACTAACCTTGATGAATTAAGAATATAGGAGTATAGGGCAAAATTATTAATATAATAAATAAATGCATGTTTTCAAAACCATAATTTATGTGACAAATTGTATGCAATGGTTGAACATTAGCCTATAAAAATTGATGTCTTATTCAAGTAGACAGTTTATGCTACTATTGAAGTGATTAACAACTTTAATGTTAATGTTATTGATATAATGTTAAATAGGCTTGAGAATTTAAATCCAAAATGCCAAGCATACTATAAATATTAGAGCAAATATAAAAGCATTGTACATATCGTAAATGCAGAAAAAAAAGCCATGGTAAGTTTCTATTTATTATTTTTTCAATAAAATTTATTTTATATTTTTTAACTAATTAACATTTTTTGCTCATTTACAATCAAAATATAATAATTTGAAGAATCAAGTTATTTTCCTTGACATGCATTTGAAGAGTGCACATAAAATTATATTTGCGACCATTTATTTCAAGTAAAAACTTATTTTAATGAATAAGCAGAATAATACATTCATGAAGAAAATCATCAAAGAACACAGCTTGGACCTTGAAATATTTTTTAAAGAGAAATCTGAAAATGACCTTTCCTTGCTATCACCTGGAGATGTTACTGCATATAAAATGGCAAGCCTTGAAAATATCAATACCACAACAAAATATCTTATAAATTTAGGGATCTTGTTATAGAGTAAGATCATGAGATGCATTAGTCTATGTGTTAGTCAAGAAAACATCTATAAAGAAGCATATAGAAATTAAAACATCAAGCTTACTCCATCAAGGGGTGTTACTCATGAATTCTAAGAGCCATTTAAGAAAGGAATACCATCAAACCTTCCAAATAACATCCCTCTTTCTAAGAGTGGCCAAAAAATATGTTTTTCCCCAGATTTGATGCTCTAAGTCTACATTGATGAAGAGTATCATGCTCCTCCATCATTTCCTAGTGTACCAATGGCTTAGGCTCACAAGATTTGTCACATTGTGCAAATAGGTGAAGCTTTTCTATTGCAATTTTTGCATAATAAGTTTTTATATTTGAAGCTTAAAAATGGTAGTCTTGGTCCTCTTATTTATAGCTTTTCAAGATTGTTAAAAATCAACCATGACTATCCATCTTCAGATTAGGATGTGTGGCCCTGTATTAATTAAAATTTGGAGGGATAAACCATAAATATGCCCATTAATATTTGGAAAATGGGGCATTGATGAGGCATGGGAGGGCTTAATCCTAATATTTTTTCCATTAATAGTCCATGGATGCCACCCCATTTATTATGTCATGGGATGATGCAGATTTGAATAATGAATTTCCAATAAATAGATTTTCAACAACTTTCATGGAATTTTTGCTTAGGCTCTTGATTTGGTTTAATTTGCCCAAGTGGGTTTGATTAATTTTTTGCGATTCTTTGAAAATATATTGCACACTTCATCAACTAGGTTAGAAATGTCATTTTAATAAGTTATTATTTGATTAGAGTATAATCAAAAGAAGGTATCATTTGCATACAAAACAATACCCTAGTTAGGGTATTATGGATGCAAGATAACACATGCACATGATGTGTACTTCTGAATTAGAAGAATTTAATGTCCAGGGTGTCATTTTTCATGGTCATAATTTGACTTGAAGTGATTTAATAAAAGATAATAATCACATAAAATGCATTATCTCATTTATGGATACATTAACCTAAATCAATACCTATACGTGATAAGTTTGAACAATTTATTACATTTTATGATTTTAGCCTAGATTGTGTGTTGTCATATGACATTACTTAAATTGACAATTGTAGCACAATAGTGATAAGAATTGGATGTCTACATTTTCCCCCTATTTGAAAAAGTGTGGTGAGACATTTGATCAAAGCAACATATTTAAAAAAAATAAAAAGGTCACTATAATCAAAAGAATTAAATTTTCTTCCCATTTTTTGTTTTAAATTTTGCATGAATTATAGAGAAACAGGGTTAAAAAATGCCCCAAACATCATTGGGTGGCCCATGATTCCCCCTCGAGAGGAATATGTATTTTTTTAAAATATTTGATAGGTTGGGCCCTCAATTAGAACAAATGATAATCACATTAATTTCAGTAAAAGAGGTTAAGAAATAGAACAATTAGAATAAAATAGGAGGAAAAATAGATAAGAGGGGATAAAATAGTATCCCAAAAGAGATAAAATGGGTCAAATATAGGCCTAGGGGGTGAAAATCTACAAAAATACTATATTTTGACCTTTGGGGTAAAAAATAGTTCATTTTCACCCCTAGTTATAGTAAATTTAGAGCTATAAGAATTTCATGTGAGAGGGTTGAGAATAATTGCCAACATCCCACACCATCATCACCTTAGAGAGTGCATGAGAGAGAATTAATGACCATTGGGGAGTATAACATTGATAGGTACCTTTTTTGTATTTAATTTGGTCATTTATGACATTTAATAGGCATAAGTAGGTAGTTGGGCGATCCCGCTATTTTGCCAATTTGGAAAATGGTGAGTTTGCCCATGAAAATGGTAGAATCACCATGAGATCAGTATTTTTGCCAACCTTTCTATGGGATTATGGGTTAAAATGGTGAGTTCACTAGGATATCAATAATTTCACACTTTTGGGTGGAAATCACCCTTTCAAATAGTGAATTCACAAAGGCTAGTGAGATCTCACTATCATTTGAAAGGAATGACCTATTAAATGGTGGGTTTATTTCTTGTAGTGAGATCATACTGTAAAGTATTGGGAATGACCTACTAAATGGTGATATTTCCAAAACAATAATGAGAACATCAGAAGAATACATAATGGGGCCCATAAGAGATTAATCCAGGCCCAAAATTAGAATAAGAAGAGAGAGAGATCCATATATGATTAGTCTAAGCCTAAAAATTAGAAGAATTTATGTGAATTATAGGAAATATAATTGACCTAATATCCTACGTTTGATTTTTAGGAGCGAGTTGGAGTCATCATGTCACATGAGTAGTGCTCTTGGTTTTTGTGGCAATAGTGGCTCATGATGGATGAGCTCATGGGCATCTTGGTGGCAGTAGACTTATAACACCTAACATGATTGCCAATGATTCAGATAGACATGGATTACTTATCAAGACTCATAGAGAGGTGGCATTTAGAGACCTCTACATTTCATTTTTTGATTGGGGAGACCATGGTGACATTGGAGGATGTGCACCATATATTATGGGTACTGATACAAGGACCTAGGATCACTTAGATGTTAGCTTGATGATGGGCTGTGTTAGATGACCTACTCATTATAGTGGACCTAGAGATTGTGGATGGTTGTTCAAGATAGGGGATAGTTCCCTAGAGGTGGTAGTTTTGATAGATCTTGTCAATGGCCTTTTACTATTAAACAAGAGTAGATGATTCTTCCCTTTAGGTTTGATTAGCATTATGAAGAGATGTTTGATCAACTAACATGATTTTCTTGGGGACCAATGATCTTAGCCCAAATGTATAGAGACTTGCACATGATATCATATCAGGGAGGGCACAACATTGGCCATAACACATTGTTGCAGGTATTAGCGTGGGACCATATAGCCATTACATGGTTAGTGGGGTCAAAATACTAGAGGGGACCAGAGGATCCTTTGGCTTAGGGATGGTATCTTATAGGGCCTGATATGTAGGAACACTTAGCCATAGATGAGATGGAGGATGAAGACTTTTTTTGGTGTCCCTATTTAGGGACATAGTGACTATGGGTAGAGAACTTTTTTGTAATCGGGTATATGATCACTTCATGTTATATCATAGGGTACCATGACTATGTGGTGGAGAGGTACAAGCCATATCAATTCCAATGATAGTTTGACATGTAGTAGGATATCCCAGAGGGTCTACACTACTTTACACATGTGACCAAGGATATTAGGGAGTGGGGACCACCAATGCCTAGGGTTGAGGTAGTTTTTGACTATGGTAGGGTGGTCCATGTATTATGGGATTACATCAAAAGGGTTCCAAATGTGGGGGTTACTAATGCTTATGCCACATGGTGGATCAAGGTGAGAGATATCTAACTAATGAGTCTATTAACCCAATATCCAGTCCTATGTCATAGGTGGATCAAAATGAGGAGAGATTAGAGATAGGCCCTAACATAATGATAGTGTCAAGTGCATATACACCCATCGATCCCATATGTTATACCATTATAGGTAGTGTAGCTACAAGCATAATAGGGTTTGGGAGATGATGTATAGATGGCCAACCTAGGTGTGTAGGATGTGAATATAGGGGATACCCCATGTGGTGATGGGGGCCATAAGACATGAATAGGAGAGGTAGGGCCCTTTGACATAGGGGCAGGTATAAGTTTAGAAGAGGCAAGGCCTTTTGGCCTAGGGAAGTTTTTAGAGGACCAATTTTTGATAGACAAACTATAGAGGGAGATTAATTCATGCCTCTTAGATATTATTGGATTACAAAGCACTATGGATGGATTACAAGCATAATTGGTAATTACTCAGGGACAAACCACTAGGCTATAGGGTCTCATTATAGCTAAAGATGCAAATATTACTACTATGAGAGAATAGGTGCACAATTTATAGGGTTTTAGGCCTAATTAGACACATGAGACATGGAGATTTTGAAAATGGTTGGGGAACTAGATAAATCTTAGGTGGATAGGTAGAGACTCATATCATAGGTGAAGAGGCTCACATAGGAGTGAGACAAGCCTCACCAAGCCAAGATGGATATAGGTTTAAGAATAACTTGAGACTTGGCAATGTGATTGAAACCAATGATGATTCCTTGCACATGAAGGATGATGTCCTACATGCCAAGCATGAGATAGCATATTGAACGTGAGCATATGAGAGAATAGTTCCTATAGAGAGGAGAGTATCTTCTTATAGGGAGTATATGAGATCATAATAGATGAAGCAGACCTCCAGGTCTAGACATGAGACTAAATTAAAGTGGTCAGTGACATAGCCAACAACACAATAGATAGTCATGGGGCATACACCACCATGTCCACTAGTAGCACTAGTGTCAGGGATGGGTCAGAGCTTTCAGCAGAGTCCCTTAGGGACAACCATGATCATAGCTGATTTTGTATCTCTCTCTTTTGTTATATTATGAGATGTATAAATACTTTCATGATGTATAAAACATGATTTTTATAGATATATATGACATTAATTTTTGGCTTATGGGTACTCGTACATGGTCTCTTAATATTATTTTATTGTCACATGATGTTTACATTATATTTCTCTTATTATGATATGGTTTTATATGCTAGTTTTAGGAGATGCATGTCCTTAGTTAGCATATGAATGTTGATATAAGCGTATTATTCTAATTTATGTATTACTAGATGCTAGAGGATAATTTAGGAGATGCATGTCCTATATTAATCATATAAATAGTCAATTAGACATATAATGCATGTCAAGAGATGCACAGCTTGCATAGAGTCTTGTTTGTTTCTAAAGTTGGCCTAGGATATATCTTGTGTTAGGTACTGGGTATGGTGTGTTCAAAAATGATATTCAATACCATATTAAATTTTATATATGGAGCACTTGGTGTTTACTATATCACATTAAAATTATGCATCATAAGTATGAGTAACTTATAATAACATTATATTTCTGTTTGTACTTTGATTGGTTCAAATGCGAATACTTATAATTAAGAATAATGATAAAAATTTACCAAAACCAAAGTTACAACTATGAACATTTAAACAAAAAATAAACAAAAATAAAGAGGAAAATAGCAATACAAAAATTTAACCTAACTTATGAACAATTAATATTTAATTAAGAACAAGAATGTATACCAAAAATGAAGAAAGAACAAATTATTAAACAACCTGAGATCAAAATATGAATAATCAAGATCCAAGTGTATTAATCAAGTGTACTTTAAAAATAAACAAATAACAAAACAAATTCAATAAAATGTAAAAAAATCAAGTCTAAGTGAAATCTAGACTAAAAATGGTTATGAAATATATTTAAACATAAAAAAACAAAATCATATAATAAACAAGACAAAATAGTAAAATAAAATAAAGGCACAACAAAACACCAAATAACTAAATACTAATAAAAATGAACTTGTAAAGTAATAATACATAAAATAAAAATGCAAAAAAACAACAATACCCACAAATACAATAAAGACACAACACAATGAAAATATAAACTAATGAACAAGCAACAGAACATAAATAAACATAAATGAAGAGATACCAAAACACAACAAAATAACAATAAAATTATTTACAAAATAAGAAGATGATAATAACAATAAAAGTAAATGGGCAACACAAAAAAAAATAAAAATAATATAAAAAATAAACACACATAAATAATCATTAATCACAATGTTAGTGTAAATAGAAAACAAGTTATTCATGCATGTGTAATAGAGGCATTATGATCTCTGATAGGGTGACCCCTAAGTTAAGAAATAATGATACTGGTACCAAAAGACAAGAAAATTAGACACAAAGTTTCCCCTAGATGATAGGAAAATAACAACACAAAACAAAATGGGGGGAAATAGAATAAAATGAAGGGGTGGCCGAGCTGAATCTAGATGCATGAGGCAAGTGGACATTGTCTACATAGTTTTATGGATGCAAGATCCAACATGAACTTTAGGCCAAATGCAGTTCTCCTAGGATATGGGATAAAATAAAAATGATGATCAAGAAAGAATTATTATATTGTAGAGGAATAAGGAAGTGGGATCAAAAAATGGTGAGTGTAAGAGAAAAAGAGCGTATGGTTCTAGGTTAAAACCACACCAAAAGTCAAAAGACTAGTAGGCACAGAGGAATTGAATTGGGAATTTTTGAGGGCATATTGCATCTAAGTTTGAGAAAGATAAAAGTATTGTAAAATGGTGAGGGCATAAAATGGTGAGATCATAAGAAAATCCAAGGGTGCAATAATTTATTGTGTTTTAATTGAATCAATGCACAAAAGGGTCTCAAAAAATGATAATAGCATAGGAAAAAATTTCTCGCAAAATGGTGAGAGTGTAAAGGGAAGACAAGTGGGCATTAGTGTATCCAAAGCTAAGAAATAATGTGCATAATAGAAACTCAAATTTTTTTGAGAGCATAAGGCTTAAGGATAATAAGGATGGGGAAACTAATGACAAGTGGTTACTTGTGAATTAGCCAGGGTTCCTAGGATTGTTAAGGCAAAGAAATAGTCAACAAAGAAAAAAAAGTGTGAATGTGGTTGAGCTAACCCAAGATACCCCTTATATCCAAGTGATACTTACATAGTCTATGTATACCTTAAGCCGATGTAGTTCTCCCATAAATGGGAGGAAAAATACCAAGGTGGTTTAGAAATAAACTGAACATACAAGAGATACCCGCTCAAAAACTTTGACAACTTTATATCTCTCATGGAAATCTTAAGCCAATTTTCATGAATTGTGATTCTTAGGGTTTTTTGATAATAATTACAAATGTTTATGGGTTTTCTAAGTGTCTCAATTTGATTTAAAAATATGAGAGACTAATTGGTCCAATTCACAAAACTGTAAGAGCATGGTTCAAGTTGCTCGTAAAACAATGAGAGTGCTTAGGATCAAAATAAAAAAAGGGTAAGGCAATGTTTTTATTCTTTTCTCATCTTAATTTCTAATTTTTTTTTATGTTTTTGGGATAAAAAACATAAAAAAATATTAAAAAAAGGCATGGGGATCTTCCTAACTAAGGAGATGTACTTCCACAGGTAAGAGTTCAAACAATAGCTAAACTGGCTGCAATGGAGATCATGAATATAAATAATGGCACAAAAAAAAAATTAATTGAGAAGTTTCACATCCACAAGAAAGTAAACAAATCAACCAACTACAATGGTACTTGTGATCCTATCAAGGCAACAATGTTTGCCAAATAACAACAAAATGATAATATAACATTATGCAGTGTTGAATAAATCTGAAGAACTATTCAATAGGAAAAAACCATGTGCTGACATATCCTTGAAGATTTGTCTACAAAAAGAAGATATGAAATACTATTTAGGTTTAACTTCTTTTTAGAACAGGCACTGAGTGTGTCCATAATGCCTAAGAATCATAATCAAGTTCATAATTGGTTATGGGATATAATGGTCTAGGTTACAACGGTCCACAATGGAAGGAGAATGAGGTTAGTGGAATATAAATGAACTAAATGAAAATGGTCCAGGTGTTCAATGTTCTAGGGGTTCAATGGTCCAGGGGTAGTAAAAAAATATTATTAAAGGTAGAATGGTCTAAGCGAAGACAAATGTCTAGGATAGAATGATATAAAATAAAAATGGTCTAGAATAGGATGGTCCAGAATATAATGGTGGAATAAACAACTTCAGCATAAGTTACCCCCAAGTAAAGGATCTTGTAGACAATGGTTCAAAAGGATATAAAGTGTAGAACCATTTGAGATGTATAATATTCGTGGGTTATGGGAACTCTTCATTATTTGGATTACACAATTGGTATGCCCCCAATGTATAATTTATTGTGACTACATATGGGCCCATCTAATTAGGTTGAAACTTACCCTTCTTGAAATTAGCATTAGTGTTATTTTGGTTCTCCTTCAAGACCAAGTCACCAATTTCAAAATTTTGAGGGAGAATGCACTTTTTATAGCTTTTACATAATTTATTCTGATATGCTTTCAAATTATTTAGGGCATCTAACCACTCACCATCAAGGAGTTCGAGCTCTTACAACCTAGAAACTCTATAATATTCATCATATTCAATGTTCTCCAAGGATACCCATAATGAAGGTAGATTGATTTCAATTAGGATAATAGCTTCTGTGACATAAACAAGGGAGTATGGAGTGGCTCTTGTGGGGGTTCGATGACTAGTGAAATAAGCCCAAAGGTTAAGAAAAATTTTCAAGTGTGAATTATGGCCAATGTCATTGACAATATTATTTAAGATTGTGATAATGGTTATTTTAGATGCCTCAACATTACTATTTCTTTATGGGTTATATGGTGTGAATATCTTATGCCTAATTTTGAACATGGAATAAAGAGATTTAACATCTTGGTTTATAAATTATGCACAATTATCGGATATAATACAGGCTAGGATATCATACTCATAAATGATATGGTAATGGATAAATTTGGAAATCTTCTTCCCGATGATGTAAGTGAGAGGAATGGCCTCAATCCACATAAAATACTTGGTAGCAGTGAGAATGTGCCTTGTAGCCATCAAAATAAGTTGGGTTGATTTTACTGATGAGATCGAGGCCCCATATAGAGAATGACCATGGTGTAGTGATTGGATGGAGTAGTAAGGAAGGTGTGTATATTAAATTACCATGTTGTTGGCAAGCAACAAATCCTCTGACATGATTACAATCATTTCTTTCCATATTGGGCTAATAGTCTCCTATTCCAAGGAGTTTCTTATCTAAGACTACACTGTTGGTGTAGGCCCCATACATTCCTTCATGAACCTTCATAACTGCTAACTTGGATTCACCTAAAGATAAATAATGAAGAAGCATTCCATCATATCCCTTGTGATAAAATGTGTTTCTAAGGATGGTATAACAAGCTATGTGATGAAGGAATATTTTTTGGTGATTATGTGAAAGATTGGGAGGAAAGACTTGGTCATGGAAATAGTTATAAATGTCTTGGAACCAAATTAGTTCAGGTGGGGGATTGGGACCAGCAATGGTGCATACCTTCTCTAAATTTAGAAACACATGAGTAGGATATATAATATTTTCAATGAGGAACTGATAATTTTTAACACTACTAGAGATTTATATCATGGATCTAATTATTTCCATTGCATTGGTTGATCTATTATTAGCCTCTGATATATATTTAAATTGTAGGGACTTGAAATGAGACTTGAGATTATCCATAATGTGCTTATAGGGTAAAATATTGTCATCTTGAGTCTAATATTGATCTATGGTCTGATTAATAATCAATTAAGAATACCCATAAACTATTAACCACTAGATATCCCACTATATTGCAAGATGAAGTCTTGCAATAAGGGCTTCATACTTGGCCATATTGTTGGTACAATGAAAGTTAATATGAAAATATTTGAGGATTAGATCTATTAGAGTAATTTTAGTAATTAGTGTGTTAAGCTTAACTTGGGTCTTAACCAAGGGAAACTTCACCCTAGTTAGAATAACCCATGTGGGGTTTAATGTTGCACACCCACATGTGAAAATAAGAGGTCAACATGGTTGTTGGGATGTTGACATTAAGTGGGCTAGCTAGGTAACTATTCATTTGGCAACTGAACTCTTTCACATTACTAAATGATCCACCTCACCTTCCCTCAAAATTGCTATAAATATAGGGCAAGGATGGAGTATTGTAAGTAAGCAATAAAGGAGAAATAATCAAAATTCTACTTATGAAGAATTAGTTGCTTCATTGGTAGATGGTATTTTTGGTTAGGGGTGACCCTGGGTAAATTATATGAATCCCACATATAATTACTTCATGGTATCAGAGCACACCTTGTTACTCTCCTTCTCCAAAGTCCTTCATCCTGTCATACTGCCCAAATTTGGGTAGTAGTGTCAAAAGGAGGCACTTTCAAGCCCATGAGGCTAGTTATGAGAAAATATCCATTTAGAGAGCAAGTTACATTTTGAATCCGATCAGAGTTGGTAGATGAGTTTATTACAACAAGAAAAGGTGGTTCAAATTTTTGTTTTGTTCAAAAAGTCAATTTAGAGCTCCTAATCTACACAAAAAGGTTTCACATTAATGCTAATTTTTTGGAGAATACACACATTTTGAAGCATATCTGATTGTACAGATGCATCCAAAATAGTCAATTAGCTAGGAGGAGTATTCATTTCATGCAAATTAGACACTAGATGTTCCTGATATGTCCAAATTACTTGGTCAATTTGGACTATTCATTGGATAAAAGGTTTTGAATTTTTTTTTGGTTTTGGGCTCTTTTTCATTTATGGGGGGTGTGTTTTTTAATATATTAAAAAAAACATTTGATTTTTTTATATAATTTAAAAAAAAACTTTGTTTTTTAATTTATTAAAATAAAATAAAAAAGAGTTCTTTTTTAAAAACATTTTATTAAAAAACAAAAAAAAATGTTTTTTTATTGATTAAAGTTTTTAAGTTAAAAAAACCAAAAAAAAAAGGGTTGAGCCTATTGCTCGGTCCCTTCCCCCTTCACCCCCAATGAGTACCCTGTGCTACTCCTTCCACACTACCCACTCAGCCATGCCACCCCCTAACCACTTTTCCTTTAGAGATTGCTACCCCTACTCTTCCCACATCCCAGTCCCTTTCGTGTCCTCCTTTTAATGCCTCTGCCCAAACTGTTCTCTCCATGACCATTGCAGCCCCTCCATCTCCCATGCCTCATGTTCAAGCCTACAAACAAAAATAAACATTGGTATTTTTGCCACATGGCTTTGAAATTGTAGTTGGCATTGTATGATTAATTCCAATGTGGGAAATGAAACATTGAATTGACTTTGTATGTTTGAAATGTTCATTGTTTTTTAAACAAGTCTTTGATCAAATTGCCACCCACCTTTACAACCAAACACCACCACCAATTGCTTTTTTATTGGAAATCTACCCATGTCTAAATTACAAATTCCATGTTTAAAATAGTTTGGGGTATGTTGATTGGTTGATTGATAAGCAAAAAATTTTCTTGTGGGAGGACACTAGTTTTAAAAACACTAGACACTATTTTTGGTATTATGGGGGCCTCTACACATAATTCATTTTCAACCATTTGAAGACTGATGGGTGGGGCCCAGTTTGACAGGTGGTCAAACCCCCCCATAGAAAAACTTTATTGTTTTCTAAAATTTTGATTTTAGCTCCATCTAAACTACTTGATGGCATTTTCACACATTTATTCATGTTGATCATATTTTGTAGGCCCCCTCCATTGCAAGTTTTACTGGACCACTTGCATGTTTTCGCTCATATCTTGAGCATTATTTGGCATTTGGAGGCAATTCTATTGTATTGGAAAGCTGTTTCTGAGATCTTTCACAATGTATCTTTAATTTCTTGCTCAACTCTTAGCAAACATGATTGTTTTTTAATCTTTTTTCACAACATTCTTAGCGTGTGAACATATTCAAACTTTCTAGGCAGTTTTCTCTAAATTTAGGGCATCTTTTGAGGTGCCACTTTTTTTCCAAGTGCATGTTTCTTTTTCACAAGGAATCTACTTTTGTAATCAAATTTGAGTCCTATTGTTCAAAAACAAATATTTTTTCCATTTTCTATTTTTACAATTTTATATAACTACATAATTATAAGCAAATTGGGGGGTTCCAAAGCATGATTTTTTGCCCAATATAATTAAGGGGGGTTGATCGACACCATTTTGTGTGGCCAAGTGTTATTTATTTGTGTGTGTCATTTTAGACACACTTCTTCTTCTTGGTCTCCATTGTTCTAAGTTGCTCACATTTAGTTGTACCCAAAACACTTGCAATCATGTCAAACTTTAAATTACCAACACCTTTAACTTCAATCAACTATCAGACATGGAAATATTTTATGATTGATTTATTACAAAGTAAAGGACTTTATTGGGTTACAATGGGCACAAAACTTGAGCCAAAAAAACAAATGGACAAGATCTGATGGATGAATTAGTTTGATGAAGCATTAGGACTCTTAAGTATGAGTATTTTAGATACTCTCAAATTTCATGATCAAAATGAAACATCTCCTCACACAGCATGGGATAAAATTCAAAATATTTTTGGTGTAAAGAATGATATCAAGATTATTCAGATGGAAACTGAACTATCTTCATTAGATCCTAGTGATTTTGAAAGCATTGTGGACTATTTGTCCAAAGTCACATTCTCAAATCCTAATTACTAGGCTATGGCCATCCAAAGCCTGATAATTTTTTGATCATGACTATTCTATCTAAGTTGAAAGGCCCATTTCAGATCTTTGCTACCACTTATTCCTCCACCATGGATAATTTTGGAGATAAGTTTGAAATGCCTTCATTTAAAGAGTTTTGTGACCATCTTAAAAAATAACATGATTGACTCACCCTCATGAGAGTCATCTCTTCTAGGCACTCCAAGACTCAGACATTGGTGGCCAATCATCCTTTAGGGATCAAAAAGAGCAAGCCACCATCAACATGACCCCAAGGTCCTAAGTTTGGAAAATAGAGACATGCATCTTCTTCATCAACATCTTTCCACAAGAAGCCCACTACAAAACATTGTAATTTTTGTGATCAAGATGGTCATCTTGAATCTCAATGTTGGAAGAAGATGTCTCTTCTAGAAGTTATGATGAAGAAGCACAAAATTCACATTCACAAGCCATCTTCTTCTTCATCTTCCAACAACAAAGGCAAAGGCAAAGGCAAAGGTGAAGCTCTTTCTAAAAATGATTATGCCTTCACTGCCACTCATTCCTTCAAGGATGCTTGGATCTTCAACTTGAGAGCTTCCCCTCATATGGAAAAGATAAAAGATGCATTCACCTCTCTTGTTGAGAGTGAAACCTCTAAAATTTTGGTAGGTGACTCTTCTCCTTTATCAGCCTTAGGATATGACATAGTTGACTTATAGGATGGATAAGTGAAAAATGTTTTGTATGTACCTGATATTTTAGTGAATCTTCTCTCCATTTATCAATTTTTTCATTCCCATGGAGGCCTTATAGTGGAATTTTATCCACACAATGTTATTGTCATATATTTTCATAATCTTATAGTGGTTTTTACTTTTGGAAAATCAAATGATGTGTCTTTCCTATACCATTTCGATACATTTCATAATACCAAATCTCCTCATGCACTCATTTCTCATGCTGATTCTTTAAGAAAACTATGGCATGAAAGATTTGGTCATCTCAATTTTAGGTACTTATAGTAATTGAGTACTTAGAACATGGTCAAAGGCCTTCCTAAAGTATCTTTCAAAGATGGTATGTATCGAGGATGTGTTCTTGGAAAACATCACAAAGAAAAGTTTCAAAATGAAAATCTTAGCATGACAAAGCTCCACTTTAGTTGGTTCATAGTGACTTAATGTATTTTCCCAAGACATATTTTTCTGAAGCTAAGTATGCACTCACATTCATTGATTATTTCTCTCACAAACTTGGGTGTACTTCTTGAATTACAAAAATCAAGTTTTCAATCACTTTGTTGAGTTCAAATCATTTGTTGAGAAGTAATCTGGATTCTTGATTCAACAATTTCAGATAGATAATGGAGGTGAATATGTGAACCATGCCTTCATTAATTTTTATTTTACTCATGGCATCTAGTTGCAACATATATTTCCTTACACCCCTAAAAAAAATGGTGTTGCTGAGAGGAAAAATCACACATTGAGAGAAATGGCAAATTGCATGATTCAAGCCAAGAATCTAGCCCCAAATTTTTGGGTTGAAGCCATCAGTTTTGATAATTATATTTAGAATCATACTCATCAAGTTGTGCAAAATTTGACACTAGAAGAGGCTTGGATAAAATAAAATCTTGATGTTTCTCACTTTCATGTGTTTGGTAATCAAGCTTGTCCTTCATTCTTGATGAAAAAAATAAGACCATGGATAAGAAGAGCCAATCTTGCATTTTTGTTGGCTATTGTGAAGATGTAAAAGCCTATCATCTATTTGAACCTCATACTCTTGAAGTAATTTATAGGCATGATGTTCATGTAGAGGAACACTTTTCATCCTATGAGCCACCATCTTCACCTTCTTATTCTCTAATTATATCTACTCCACATTGCTATCTGTCTAACATGATGACTCTTCAGATTATCAAGTGGATGAAGGACCTCTAGTTCCTTTGGCTCCTCCTCCACCTCCTATTGCAAAGACAATTACACAATGGGTCAAAAAGACAAGAGAATCAACTAGCCATTTGGTAGGTGATCCCACTAACACTCATCGAACTAGATTTGGAAAAGCTACTATGGGCCTTGTTGTTCAAGCTTCTAATTCTAAAGATCCTAAAAAATTTCATGATAAGTTGGCAAACCTAAATGGGATGAAGCAATGGAAGATGAATATCATTCTTTGTTGATGAATGATACTTAGAACTTAGTTCCTCTTCCAAAATTAAGAGAATTGGTATGGTAAAAGTGGGTCTATCACATAAAGTATGCAACAATGGTTTAGCTGACAAGAACAAGGCATGCCTCATAGCAAAAGGTTTCTCCCAAGTTTAGGGAGTTGACTATTCATAGACATTTTCTCCTACTTTAAAGATGAATTCTATTCACCTTATTCTCTCACTTGTTGCATCACATAATTGGAAAGTACATCAAATGGATGTTAAGAGTATTTTCCTACATGGATATTTACAAGAAGAAATATACATGGAGAAACCACTAGGGTGTGTTCAATATTCTTCCCTTATCTATAGACTTCAGTGATCTCTCTATGTTCTCAAACAAGCTCCTCAAGCTTGGTATGAGTGAATGGATCATTTTTTACTTGACAATGATTTCTCTAGATGCCATTCAGACCCCACTATATACATAAAGAGGATAGATGGAAAAATCCTTATAATTTTGCTTTATGTTGATGACTTGATCATCACTAGGAGTTATTCTTTGATTAAGGATGCCAAGTCAAGCCTCATAGAGTAGTTTGAGATGTCTGACATGGGCCTTCTTCATCACTTCCTTGGTCTTCAAGTTTCCCAATCTAAGATAACATTTCTTAGCCTAAGTATGCTGTGGACATGCTTCACCACTTCACATGATTGATTACAAGCCAAACCTAACTCCCTTTCAGTCTGGAGTCACTTTGACTGCCAAGTGTTCTACACCATCTGTTGATGCTATATTATATAGAAAGTTGGTAGGCAACTTTCTTTATTTGTCTCATAACTAGCCAAACATATTATTTGTTTTTGGAATTGTATCTCACTTCATGTAAGATCCCAATGAGAGTCATTGGCAAGACACCAAGTGCATAATTCACTCCATTTGTAACATGATTAATTATGGTATTGAGTATACATCAGGAGGCTCAGCTATGTTAGTGGATTATACAGATTCTGATTAGGCAAGTGATGTTGATGATTGAAAGTCCAATTTTGGATACATATTTCATCTTGGATTTGGTCCCATCACTTGGTCAATCAAGAAACAACATTCTATTGATCTCTCTTTGATTGAGGCTAAGTATCATGGAGCTATCAATGCAGGCTAGGAGACTCTTTGGATCCATCAAATTTTATCTAATTTTGGATTTCCATTTGACCAAACCACTATAGTTTGGTATGAAAATTAGAGTGATATCCACATTTTTCACAACCTAGTAGAACATCAATGCACTAAACATATTGATATTCACATGCACTTCATTTGACAGCTCATTTAGGACCATATGGTCAATCTTTAGTACTACTGCATAGAAAACCAGGTTGTTGACATCTTCACCAAACCTCTATCCACAACCAAGTACGAGTCTCTTAGGAATATGTTAGGGGTTAAAGAAGTTGTCACTGAAGGGTTATTATCTACAATTCATCCTTCCTCTTAATTTTACATAGGTACCTTATCAGGACTTGTCATTGGGACCTATTTTCATAGTTTTCTCTTCTCCCCAAGTTAATATTAATGGGGGATGTTAGAGTAATTATAGTAATAGGTGTGTTAAGATTAACTTGGGTCTTAACCAAGGGAAGATTCACCTTAGTTAGAATAACCCATGTGGGGTTTAATGTTACACACCCACATGTGAAAATAAGAGGTCAACATGGTTGTTGGGATGTTGACATTAAGTGGGCTAGTTAGGTAACTATTCATTTAGAAACTGAACCTCTTTCACATTTCCAAATGATCCTCCTCACCTTCCCTCAAAATTGATATAAATAGAGGGCAAGGATGGAGTGTTGTAAGCAAGCAATCAAGGAAAAATAATCAAAATTTTACTTATGTTTAATTAGTTGCTTCATTGGTAGAAGGTAGTTTTGGTTAGGGGTGACCTTGCGTAAATTGTATGAATTCCACATACAATTTCTTCAAGATCCCCCTATGATGTAATAAGAAAAATACTAGCCCCAGATCCAGGGGATGTAAAGAATCCATCAAAGAATAATTTTTATTATTTAGGTTTATGTAACACTTCTTCTATTATCATAATAGAATCATCTAAAAAATCAAATATGAGTGGTTGAGTATCCATAATAAGAGCTTATACAAGTTGATTTGCAATGACCTCCCCCTTGATAGCCTTTTGGTTCTAGTACTCAACATAAAATTCAATCAAAATCATGACCAATTTATCCATGCACCCTATAAGAGTTTCATTGGATAATAGATATATGAGAGGGTCCACTTTAGCAATAACAATATTTTTATTATTCAACATATAGTGTTGCAAATTTTGGGAGTCAAACACCATTGCTAAACAAGCCTTCTCCATAGGCATAGAATTATGTTCATAATACACAAGTGTGTAGCTAAAATAGTAGACTGAATATTCATTTCCTTGTTCATCATGTTGGGCCAAGAGTGCCCCCAATGCATGTTCTATGGTTAAAATATAAATAATTAATGGTTGTCTAGGTGTTAGCGATCTCAAAATTGGCAGGTTGGCCATGTATGCTATGAGATTTTCTAATGATATTTGAAATTTATAATCCCATTAAAAAGTGACCCCTTAATTCAATAGGTGTGTAAAAGGAGGGCACTTATCTGGTAGTTGTGAAATTAACTTGTGAATAGATTGAATCTTTCCTTGTAGGCTACAGAGCTATAACATATTGGAAGGTGGAGGCATTTCCGTGATGGCCTTGAACTTAGAAGGATCCACTTCAATCCCTCTTTATGAAAAAATGAATCCATGAAACTTTCATTAAGTGATGCCAAAGACACACTTCTTAGGATTTAGATGAACTTTGTACTCATGAAGTCTCTCAAAGATTCTCCATAGAACATCAGGATGTCCGACACATGTTCTTGATTTTTTTAGGATGTCATCAACATAGTCCTCAATAATATTATGCATCATTTCTTAGAAGATGACAATCATATCACAATGATAGGTGACACAAGTGTTCTTCAATCCAAAAGGCATGACTTGGTAATAGAATGTTCCCCATGATGTGGTGAATGTAGTTTTGTGTTGGTCCTCTCGATCTGATTGTATCCTAAGAATCCATCCATGATGGAAAAAATCTCATACCCATTAGTAGAGTCAACAATCATATCAATTTTAGGTATAAGAAAATTATCTTTGGGACATGCCTTGTTGATATCTTGAAAATTAGTACAAATGCATATACCCTGTGGCTTTTTCCTTATTGAGACTATATTTGATATCCATTCAAAATAATCCAGTGGTCAAATGAAGTCAATTCCCAATAGTTTTCCATCTCCATTTTTACTAGAAGAGTGATGCATGGATGCATCTTTATCAATTTTTGCTTAACTGGCTTAACATCTAGATGTACAACAAAGTTAGGATTTAGGCCTAGCATGTCAGAATAAGCCCATGCAAAGATATCAATAAAATCTCTGAGAATGGTGACAATGTAGTCACACTCTTTGTTGGTGAGGGAGGATTGAAGATAAACAATTTTGGGATCTTCATAAGTTCCCATGTTCACTTCAATGGTGTTTTCCATGAGGATTATAAAATCATCCTCTAAAATAGTGGGTAGTATTTGATCTTGATCCTCTTATTCTACTTCAGCTTCTATTTGTTCTTCCCAAAGCTCTAGATAATGAGACAAATATGAATCTACCAATTCAGGTAGTGGCCAACTAGAAAATATATTTGGAATGTCTAGATCAAGACACTCAAAAACTTTATGTTATTCATATATGATACTAGCATTGGATATAGAGATGGGAGTTGTTGGACACTATGCTTCCTTTCGAGATGAGCAAACTTCCCCATCCAAGAGTGCCTAAAATAGGTTTTCACTTAAGGGATTATCTTTTTCTTTACTTTTTACCTAATCAACGAGAACCTCAAAGAGGTTTTCAACCAAAGATCTTAATGTTTTATCTTTTGTGTGACCAAGAAAGTTTTCTTGCTCTCCAAAGTAGGTAGAAGAGTCCAAAGAGAAATTAAAGCCTTGCTTGTCATCACCTATTGGAAACAAATCTTTAAGGCCCATATACTTAGAAATAGATTCCTCATTTTGAAATTAATCAAGGGGTATAACATAATTTTATTAGTCCCAATCAATAAGGTCAAGATGGCAAAGGCAAAGGGGATGATGGGATGTGATAGTAATAATAGAGTTAGAGTCAAATAGGCTAATGTTGGCAAGCACATTGTAAATGATATAATAAGATGCTGCATCACTACCATGAGTCTTATTATTAGTTGATTCATAAGAATCACTATTGAAGTACATGAGGTCACCCTCATGCAGTATAAATTTGAGACCTTGACTCATATTAGGTTTACCAATTGATAATGGTTCTAGGATTCCTTACTCTCATGGCCCCAGGCCTTTACCTATATAATCCAAGTTATCCATAATTTGATTAGGGATAGGGTACTTAGGTTTTTAAAAATAATTATCAAGGTTTTTAGAATATAACCAACCTCCTTTAATAAAAGCTTCTTGATCCTAATTTGGTGAAGTTATCAGTTAAATACAATTGGTGGTTTTTACATGTCTTTCTTATTTTGCAAAATCATGTTGGGACTGTAAGGGATTTGGGAAGGCTTGGGTTTTCTAAAATACTTAGGAGACTTGGGTAATTTTTTAACATGGAAGGCATATTTTAAATAGTATGTGGAAATGCCTGCATCCTCAATAGTGACCTATTGTATAAGTGATACAGGTAATGGATCAACTGAGGTAGAAGCAAGGTCACTTGGGTTGATATAATTAGACTTGGGTGGTTTCAAAAATATTTTTTTGTTCTTATTCACTATGAATTCATAACCAAGTTAATATTTATAATTACAAAATTTAGCTTGTAAGTGTTCACAATATTGATAGGGTTGCAAATCAACATTAATGGTAACCTCAATTCCAACATGGGAGAACTTGAGGCACTAGTGTATGGTGGATGAGATAGCCTTTAATTCATAGATCCAAAGATGGACAAGAAGTATATTATATGAAAATTCAATGTCCACGACATGGCATAGAGTATGATGGGATACAAACCCAACCATGATTGGCAAATAAATAATTTTGGAAGATTCCTTTTTGACATTGTCATATGCCTTGATCATGATTGTTTCAGGATGGATGTATTTGGAAGTATAACCCAATCATTATATTAACTTGAGCAACACTATGTTTAGCCCTGAACCATTATCTATAATAACCCACTTGATTTTATGATTTTTTATAATGACCTCAATGTACAAGGGATTATTATGGCTAGGACCAAGAGTAGACATATCTCTCTGATCCAATGTAATTTGTCAGAAAGGAGATAAATTCCCTACAAGTGTCTAAAATTATTCAGGGTTAATGTCCTAGTGAATAGTGGACTATTGAGTGAAGTTTTTTAAAATAGTTTGGTGGAATTTTGATGTACGTAGAAGGTCTATGATAAAAATTTGCATAGGGGTTTTACTTAGTTGGGGCGAGATACTAGACATATTTTCAATAGAAGATTGAGAGGGTTTGGATTTGGCCAATATAATGTTTAATTTGGGATCCAAAGGCATAATGATTAGGTTTAGTTTAATATTGGAAGAAGGTAAAGGGCATTTAAGGGTGACTCATGAGTGTTTAGTTGTGATTTCACAATCTAGAGTTGGTAAAGAGCCATGATAATTAGAACAAAAAGGCAAAAGGCATTGGATGGTGAATCCCAAAGGTCTAATTGTGTTTGTGCAATTTTGAATCAACAAGGAGTCATTATAATTAGAAAAAGGGGGTAGTGGTCTAGAAATACTAACCCATAGAAAATGAGGTACAATGGAATTTCTTGAACCTAATGTGATGTTACTTGAGGAAGAGGGTGTTGACCCTATAATGGGGGGTTTAATACTTTGAGAAGCATTGGATGGTTCATGATCTTTGATTATGATAATGGTAATATGCTTTGAAAAAATACATTCCATAATGTTATTATAATCATATGACATGTTATTGTAATCTAGGTTATTGGCATGGGTATTATGATCCTAATTATGATCATGATGATTATGATTTTGGTCATGTGCTTGTTGATGTTGGCCCACCTTAATTATGTTGGTCCTTGGTGGATATTAATTATGTTTAGGATATGGATATTTATAAAATCCCATATCCTAATTAGTGTTTCTCAGCATGTGCTTTAATTTAATTTTACCACTTTTGATCAAATCCTATATAAAATGTCTTAATTGAACACATCAGTAAATGGTATGGCCATTAACATGATAGAAATAAAAAAACTTATCTTCCCAATTCCAATTAGGTTTTGGTTGACCTTCAAGGAAAAAACTTAGTACATGACACATAATCAAATTGTTTGTCACCAAATTTTGGACCACAACCTCAATAGACTCTCCCAGCTTGCTAAATACCCTATATTTATTGAATGCCCTTCATAGAGGAGCCCTTTGCAAAGTGGTTGATGGGTTAGGTGGGGCTAGTTGCACATTTGGAGCTGGTAGATCCTACACTATTTGCTTGTATCTAGATTCTATCACTCCATTTCCCACCATATTCTTGTTCTTATTAAACCCTTTAGGTTTTTCTACAACTTAAATAAGTGGTTGGGTCTGATTAGACATTTGACCCTTGAATAGATATTTACAAGGCCTATAATAATGAGTGCTTTCTCAATATGTACACCCTTGTCTATGATATCATCAAATGTGTTGGGAAAAGTGAGTCATAAATTATGAGCCACCTCAAGATGTAGTTTTGTATTAAAATATTAACCAACTATTTATCTGGAAAGTTGTGTTGAAAGTATCCAGCTAATGCTCTCCATCATTGTAGGTATGCTATGAAGCTTTCTCCATCCCATTATTTTAATTTACACAAGTTGAACACTAAAAATCATTCTCAATATTATAAGAGAAATGGTTGAAAATTTTCTTGGATAAATCATTCCAATCTACCACTGATACCTTAGATAATTTGAAGAGCCAATCTAAAGCTTGTCTATCTAAACTACATGGAAACAAGCGAAGTAAATAAACACTATTATAGGCCACCTCTTGGCATAGTATGAAAAATGCTTGGATATGCTCTTGAGAGTCACCCTTCCCTTTGTATTTATCAAATTTAGGTGCCTCAAAATGAGGTGGAAGTGGGACTTGGAGAATACTTAAGTCAAATGGATATGGACATATCTTATCAAACTTATATTTCTTAACTCAGTTTCCCATTTCCAGTCTTGATACTATTTATTTCATTGAATTCCATTCCTACATGTTTGGTAAATTTTTGGGTGGAATATGTAGTTTTGTAAGGGATATAAATCCTAGGATCAGAGATTTTGTTTTGGTTTACTCCTTGATTTGAGTAGGCCAGCCATTGATTTTAGGGTGGTTGATGAACATTTCTTGGAATCTACCACTGTGAGTTATACGTATACTACTAGTTTTAAGGAGTCTATAGTTAGTTTATCAAAGGACATGATGGTTAGGAGGAACTGGCTAAAGTGTTTTGCATAATACCCCCAATATACATTGATTTTTTTATCCCTTGGTTTTGTGAAGGGACAAGGGTGTCCTAGTGATTGAAGAATTTATGCTCTGTATCAAATGAAACATATTATGAAGCATCTCTAGGTTTACTTTGTTTTGATGAAATCCTAGGGTTTATCATAGATGTAGACTCAACTAGGGTATGCTACACTTGATCCATCATATTTTCTTTCTTTTTAGAAGTATTATTTTTAATCAAATTTACAACTAAAGAGTCTATTAAGTCTACGATAAACTGATCCATGTATCATTGACTAATTTTCTTGATCTTGGTAGTAAGATCCTGATCATTAGGAGTAAACTCTACAAGTGTTTCTTTTCCCTTGATATGAAAATCAATATTAGATTTTGTAATACAAGCAAGAGATTGTTCTTGTTATTACTCTTCCACTCTAACAAGTGTGTGAAATTGTTCCATTAGGAAATCTGGGGGAAACCTAGTCCCTAATTCTATCAACCTAAAAAGGGATTCATCTTTGTCCTCTAAGGGATGATGCTCATAATAATATTATTCAAACCTTACAGTTATTGGGATATCTTTAAACACAATGGATTTCTCTTGTCCATAATAATAATTCTCTTCCTCATAACTAGGGCCATAAGAGACCCACTACGAGTATACCTTTATGTCATGCTTGAAGATGATTTTTCTACATTTTCTAAGATGTAAAATGTATTTTGAAAATGTTTAAAAAGGGTGTTTGGATTTATTAAAAAAAAAGACAAGGTAAGATGAGACTATAATAAAAGGAAGTGGCATAGTACCACAAAATTAGAAGTAAGTGGTTACAAATTTACTCAACCTTGGTGGGTTGAAATCATTGAATTAGAAGAGGGTAAGATAGTTTTGGAACCTAAACTATAGGATAACACAATAAAATTAGGTCAAAAATATGTCAGTGCCATACAAATCTAGATATAATTACGGTGAGTTATGACTATAAAAACTAAAATAGGGTCTTTATGATTAAGGAGATAAAAATGCAAACTAAGAATCTCAAAATGTGAATTAACACAAGAACTCCAAAGTATAAAGCCAAAATTAAATGGGAAACACAATGACACCACATGGTAAAATGATGTAAAATGGTCCATAAAATTAGAGCGTGAGTGAATGAAAGATAATATAAGTCCACAATGAGAATAAAAATATGATGATTTTAGGTAATGATCTTAAATATAAATGGGAAATCATACCCAAGTTACTCAAACCAAGTGAAAAAGGTAAATTGATAACACCTTGGATCAGAATTTAGAAAGGCAATATTTTGATTTTTAGACAAAAATGAAGGACTTTGAGATTTTGAAAAGTGGAAAAATGGTCTAGACTCAAATGGACATCAAAAAAATGTTGTTCAAAAAATACAAACACAATGTTTTGAATGAAGATTTGAACAAGGCAAGAAGTGATTTCAATTTGGTCAACGTAATGCCTCATTGTTCAAATAGAATGGTATATAATAGAGTGTTTGGTTTCTCAACGTGTCTTTGGTTTCACACAAAATAATTTTAGACTCAAAAAGGCCATGAAAGAAAATGGTAAAATGACAGAAACACGTAAGTGTAACATCTTAAATCCTAAAACTGATAAGGATGTATGGTACTATCAAATTCTATCTATATATGTGTTCTTGAGAGGATTTTAAATTGTTAATCCAAAAAGTAAAAGTGCATGAAAAGTAGGGTTTTTAATCCCCCTCTTCTCTTAATATTTTATATGGAAACATGGAACTTTGGGCTACTTTCCTTGAATCAACAATATATCCATGACAAGTGGGGTTTATCTAAAACTAAATTTTTGCACATCTAGATAGTCCCAAGTATAGCTAACATTAGAAATGCAATCATGTCATTTAGATCCATGTCAACTAGCTTATTGTAAAAAGGTCTTTTCCTTTTCACAACCACTACATCTATCAATTTATCAATGTAGTGTGATGTCTAAGTTGTCCTTATGGTCCGAGGTTGAGAACCACTAACAAAGCTTGTTTTAGCTGCTCAAAACAAGTGTCCTAATGGGTCACCCTCAATTTATATATCCTACCATGGAGTGGGGTTGAAACTATTCTAGGTATTAAATAATTGGGTCAATGTTTCCATAGATAACTTGTGAAGAGGTGATGAAATTCCTCTCACAAGCCAAAGTGCATGAAATAAAGATAAGTAAAAAAACTTTATGGTCATTTCAAGGTCACCCAAATCATATGAATTTGGGGAGGGCCTTAGTGAATTTCTTTCCATTCCTTGTAAAAGGCAATAAAATGAAAATAATTAGCATTTTAGGTCACTCAAGTTATCTAAAGGGGGGGAGAACATACACATAACTCTCATTTTACTAAAACAAACACTCAAATAAACAAGCATAAAAATAGAACTCTTATGAGTATTTAACTAAGATTTGCATTTATTTTAGAGCACCAAAATGAAGCATGTAATTAAGTTTTCCATTTATTTTTTGTGAAATGGAAACTAAATGACTTTAAATCCTGCAAATAAGGTGTTAAAGTTTAAAACCAGGGTGTAAAATTATTAGAAAAACTTATAGCTTGCTATTTTTGGTCCCTATTTTTTTTGTGCAAGTTGATATCACCATTCCACAGAGTGATCTCACTATTATTTAGTGGATTCCCTCCATTATATATCTTGATCTTGATGAAAGACAGAGATAAATAAGACACTAGTTTGTGATCCCACCAATTACAGGGTGATATCACTGATTAACAAGGTATTTTTACCAAAGTGTAGGGCATTTCTACCAAAGTGATAAAAATGGTAAAGACAAAAGAAACAATAATTACCTATTAGTTCTAGTATAGGATGATCTCACCATTTTATAGGATGATCTTGTTGATCCACAACATGATCTTGCCAATTGATAGAGTGATCCCACCATTTTTTCTAGACACACAGGTGAATAGAGAGTAGATAAAATGATTTCAAAATTCATGAATGTGAATCTACCATTTATTAGAGAATTATCACCAATGTTTAGGTTGAGTGTATCAAATTCCAAAGTGATTCCACTATTTTATAGGTTGAATCCACTATTTTTCTTAGAGGCCACATAAATGTAAAATCAAAGAAACAATTACAAAATAGCCTCCAAAGAGGGTATAAATTCGAAATTAGAAATTAAAAAGAATTGTGTGAGGTGCGAGTCCCATCGGGCATGCCAAAATGTAGATTAAATTATGAGATACATTATTCAATAAAATATTTAAAAAGAAGAATATATAAACTAAAACATCAAACTTAATCCCTCAAGGGGTGTTGTTAGTGAATTCTAAGAGCCATTTAAAAAAGGAATACCATCAAACTTTCTAAATACCATCCCTCCTTCCAAGAGAAGCCAAAAAGCATATTTTCCATTGGATTTGGTGCTCTAAGTCTATGTCAATTAATAGTAGCATGCTCTTCCATCATTTTCTAGTGCACCAATGGCCTAGGATTATAAGATTTGTTAATTTATGCAGATAGGTGAAGCTTTTCTATTGCAATTTTTTCATAGTAAGTTTTTAGATCTAAAGATTAAAAATTGTGGTCTTGGTCCTCTTATTTATATATTTTCACGATTGGTCATAATCAACCATGACCATCCATATTGAGATCAAGATGTGTGGCCATGGATTAATTCAATTTTGGAGGGACAAGCCATAAATATGCCCATTAATATTTGAAAAAATGGGGTATTGATGAGCCATGAGAGGGATTAATCTTGATATTTATTATATTAATGGCCCATGGATGCCACCCCATTGATGATGTCATGGGATGATTAATATTTGAAAAATAAATTTCCAATAAATAGATTTTCAATAACTTTCAAGGAATTTTTACTTAGGCTCTTGATTTGGTTTAATTTTTCCAGGTGGCTTTGATTAATTTTTTGTAATTATTTGAAAATCTATTACATGCTTAATAAATCTAGTTGGAAATGTCATTTTAATGAGTCATAATTTTAAAAGAGTATAATTAGAAGAAGGTGTCAGTTGTGTACATAATAATACCCCAGCTAGGGTATTATAGATGTGAGATAACACACACACGTGACATGTGCTTCTAAATTAGAAGAATTTAGTGGTCCAGGGTGTCATTTTACATGGTCACAATGTGACTTGAAGTGATTTAAGAAAAGATATAAATCATATAAAATGCATTTCCCCATTTAGGGATATATTAGCCTAAATTGACACTTATATGTGATAAGTTTGAATGATTTAATGTGTTTTAATGATTTTTGTATAGATTATGCGTTATCACATGATATTGCTTAGATTGACAATTATATCATAATAATGATAGGAATTGGATGTCTACACCTTTTAGAGGCCACCAATTCTAGCCAGTGGATGCTTAGGCTGGTTAGGGAATGGAGATAGACACCCAAGTGTCTAAAAAACATCAAAATTTCTATTTGGTATTATATTTTTGTTTTATGATGTTAGTGTTATTTGGCATTGTATTCTATTTTTATTTTTAAAAATAATGAAATTTTTATTGGAGTTGATCCTAAATAATATATTTTGTAATTTTGGCTTCCATACTCATGTTTATTTCTATGGATGTACATGGTCTTTTTGTTTGAATCAATAAAATGTTTTAAGACTTTGAAATTTTAGTGGGAGATTTTGAAATAATGTCTAATAAATCAATGAATTATTCAATTGGTTTATTGTAAGGTTCAATATTATTTCTTTTGATTTAACAATGTAAATTTTGTTTAAATGTGTAAAAATGTAAAATAACATAATAAGTAAATATACTTTTTTTAAAACTTACTATTTTAGAATGCTATAGATTATAATTAAAAAGTGTGTACAAATTAAAAAATTCATAAATGAAAAATATTGTTAAATAAATAAATTATAAATAGAAAATATTATTAAATAAATAAAATATATTTATCATGACTTCATTTAACTCAAATAGATTTAAAATATATATAAACTAAAATTCAGCTAGCTTCCACGACCTTCCAATTGTCCATGTACTTCTCTTAGTTCTCACAGATTATGTTGGATGAGTAAAAATATCATCTGGTGGTGTTGGTTACTCATTAACAACATCCATGATGATGTCCTCCAATTTTCTTTTCCTTGAATTATATGAGGGCATGTCATACTTGGGGATGTCTTCTAGTGGATGCATATCTTCAAAAGGGTTATCAATGGGTTCTGCTTGAAAAATGGGTATAGATCTTGTAATTATTAATAAAAATTTGTATTTAATACAAAAGTGTAAAGAATTAAAAATACATTAAATCATATAATATCAATACCATAGTAAAATATCTTATGGATTTAGGGATCTTTTTGGAGGCCACTACTTCTATCCAAGTGGATGCTCTAGCTAGTCAGGGAATGGAGATAGACACCTAAGTGTCTAAAAAACATTAAAATTTCTATTTGGAATTGTATTTTATTTTTTTATATTAGTGATATTTGGAATTTTATTCTATTTTTGTTTTTAAAAGCAAAAATTTATATTGGAGTTGATCCTAAATAATATATTTTGTAATTTTGGCTTCCATACTCGTATTGTTTATTTCTATGGATGTACATGGTCTTTTTTGTTTGAATAAATAAAGTGTTTTAAGAATTTGATAATTTAGTGGGTGATTATGCAATAATGTCTAATAAATCAATGGAATATTCAATTAGTTTATTGCAAGGTTCAATATTATTTCTTTTGATTTAACAATGTAAATTTTGTTTAAAGGTGTAAAATGGAAAAGACCATAATACAGTAAATATGTATTTTTTAGAACTTACTATTTTAGAATGCTATAGATTATAATTAAAAAGTACATGAAAAATTAAAAAATTCATAAATATAAAATATTGTTAAATAAATCAATTACAAATATAAAATATTAATAAAAAATCAATTATAAATAGAAAATACTATTAAATAGACAAAATATATTTATCACATGGTTACATTTAACTCAAATAGATTTCAAATACATATAAACTAAAATTTAGCTAGATTCCATACCTTCCTATTGTTTATGTACTTCTCTTCTTTCACACAGATTGTATTGGCTAAGTAGAAATCTCATTTGGTGGTGTTGGGTACTCATTATCAACATCTATGATGACATCTTCTAGTTTCTTTTTCCTTGAATTATGTGAGGGTATTCTATACTTGGGGATGTCTTCCAATGGAGGCATATCTTCAAAAGGGTTATTAATAGGTTCTACTTGAAAAATGGGTATAGATATTGTAATTATTATTAAAAATTAGTCCTTAATACGAAAGTGTAAAGAATTAAAAATACAATAAATAACATAATATTTAGTACCTCTATTTGGAATTTTATACTCAGGTACATCTTCTAGTGGAAGAACATCTTTAAAATTATTATCATTGGGTTCTACATGAAAAAAGGTTGTAGACTAATTATTAATAAAGATTGTAACAAAAATGCAAATAAACAATAGATTAGTAAATCAAATAATATTTATTACCTCTATCTGGTATTTCATACCTAGTATGTTTTCTAATGGAGGCATATCTTCAATCATATTATTATTAGATTTTGCATGTAAAATGGTTGTAGACATTAATTATTATTGAACCCTTATAGTAATAAATAAATAATAATAGTTTATAAATTAATATTTATACTTGTGTTTGTCCTCTGACTAAAATAAGATAATAGGTTGTTCTATTTTTAAATTTCCTTGATGTCTTAACATTATTAGCATTATCCATTGAATCAACATTTCACAGAAATGATAGTCACTTAACTAATGCACATAGATGCCCAACTATTCCATGCCATCACCCAATTTCTAGTTACAATCACTTGACTGTTGGTTGGTATCACCTGATTGCTCTATATAGTCACTTGACTACTGGTTTTAGTCGCATAATAACTACGTATAGTCATCTAATAGTTGCTCATAGTCATTTGACATATATTTTCTATTATCTGACACCTTGTTGTTATTGTTCATCACCTTCTTGCTATCATCCATCACCTGATTACTATCACTTGACTTTTATTTGTAGAAGTATGATAGTGCATATTGACACTTGAGATAATTTGTACTCAAGGAGTGAATACCATATATATATTGGTGAATTCCCCCATGTTGGATTTCTTAGTATTGATGATATACATTTATAAAGGTAAATTTATTTTTAAAAGTAGGCAATCTGATCCTTAAATTTAAACTCTACCCTAAAATTTAGGTGATCTTGCATTGTCGATTACTCCATAAAATTGTCAAATGTGGACTTTTAAAAATGAAATATTCATGAATTAACAAAGATTTGCCACTAAAAAAATCCATATTAAAATTGGTGTAAAAACTAGGGTAGGTAAAATTTTGAACTGAATATGGTGTAAACAACATAGATAATGGTATAACATACCACCCCATATGTATAATTTGGTGCAAAAACTAGTAGATGAGAAAAATGTGCCTTACAACTTGCCCCTGATATGATAAATAAGTAAATTAGTCACATAATCTAATTAAAAAATATGAATTCAGAGTAATAAATAACAGAGATAATGACATGTTTTACCACTTCTTTCCACATAATCCAGTACAAAAACTAAGAGATGAGAACATGTGCCTCATAACATGCCCCCAATGTGATAATTGAGTCATATGATTTGAGCAAGAGATCTGACTCCTAAGTAATAATACTATTCCATGCAGACTTACACTATGTACATGCCCCCATTATCATGATTTATACAAAAATGTAGCCAATAATGTGTAGAATATTTGTGTAAACTAATGGGATACTATAGTAAACTATGATAACTTGTACAAAAATTGAAACCACTATCTTATGTAAATTTGAAAATCTGATCCAAATCTAAGATAAATTGAGCAAATCTAAGTAATCATGCAAATCTAAGTAATCATGTTAAGCAATCACCAAATAATTAGGTCATATTATGTATAATCTATGTAAACTATGACATTTCGAGCCAAAGTTTTTATAGTGATGTAAAGTGAATCACACATAACGGTGTATCAAGTAAATTTGAGTATGATCTAAAGTCAAAATATGGTGTGAAGTAAATGTGTACCAAGTCAACTATCCTCTATGTACTAAAGTTAGTTAAATAGTGCCTATGTATGCCTAAGTTTTGGTGAGAGGGATGAAAATAGAGTAAGGATGTTGAGCCAAAAGTGACAATTGATATAATGAGAGTGAGGAGTCAAATTTGTTATTACAAGATGATTAGGATCATGTGTCGATCATTGGTAATATATTGAACTTGACTTGGTATGCATATTGGTTACCATATAATTAGCAAATTTACTATGAAAAATGATATGTGTCATCGAAGTGACAATAATTTCAATAAAGGATTAAGGTGTATAGGATACCAAAGGTGGCACGATTATATTTCACACAGAAGGTTTTTTTTTAAAAACTAGAGCTACAGTTTGCAAGTTATCAAACTTATAATTTTTTGGTAATCTAAATTTTATAGTGTGTGACCCATACCTTAGGAGTATGGCATATATTTAAAAAATTGGTTATATGATTTTGATATTGACAACTTTGGATTCATTTTGTACATTGTGGTTTTTAAAATTAAATCTCTAGATTTGACAACATATCTCAAAATAGAGTAGTTTCATGTAACCATTTCAATGAGGTGGATGCCATAATTAAAGCCAAGGATAAAGTTAAAATGGTAAGTGATTGAAATACCTCTTAGTGTTTTACTTTAGAAATGCATTTTGATTATTTTTTTGAATTTTTTTGACTATAGAGGGTCTGTTGACCATGCTATGCTACTATTTAGATCTTGGGTGCTAATGTCTGACTGGCAGGGTTTTTATCTTGTCAAGAGCATTGTTATCCAAATGATAGTTTATGCAAGAAAATAATGACATATATCATTTTTATGGATTTATAGATGGTATATGGACTGATTGCCAATTTCTTGATGTTTGTACTCATTTCTCATAGGAAGATGTGCATTGTAAGGAGTTCCTACATGGTTGTATGATGGATATGTTGAGGTGTGATTCCTTTTGTTGTATTTAAAGCATTTTTGTTTTCATTGATGTCAAATTCAAGACAAATGTTAGTTTTGTCAAGGTCAGAGTTGAAGTCATGCATGGTGTGATTTTATGTGTCAAATAAGTGTCATGACAAGAGAAAATTTAAAGACAAACTATTGTATCTCTGATAAGAGATAATTTGAAGGAAACCTATTAATTTATTTGAGGTTTTTGGCATGTCAAAGTCTAGATCATGGTATAAGGTAAGCTACTATTATGTATTAGGTGTCTTGAGAAGCCTAGTCTAAACCTAAGATGAGGTGTTTGCATAAAAAACATAGTAAATATTGATTATTTGTGTTATTACATGAATGAGAGAGTATAAAAAGATGTGTAAACATGAGAAAGAGGCAGATAAGCCTTTATACAAGTTTTAAGATCAAGTCTTGAGACTTAGGCCTCACATCGAGACCTAGTAAGAAGGCATATGCGTGATAACATGTTGAGGTGATCAGTATGAGACTTGTTTGATGATGGATGATATTATGTGAGTAGGATATGAGGTCATATGACATGTGGATGAGGCTTTTAAATTATTTAAATAAGTTTCAAGGTATGTTCATGATCTAATTATGATAGGTAGTGTAAGGCCTAGTGTACAAAGATACCTAATATGGCCTAATGAGGGGTAAAGATATTTTATAAAGGTACTCTAGATTTTTATAGAATTTATAGAGGTTTTAGAGGTTTTTTTAAGTCTATTGACAAAGTTTTATACCATTTATTGAAGAAAAAGGCATGAAAACTAGTGATAAGGTCCTCTATGTGCATAGAATGGGGTGTTGCACTCAAGAAGGAATTTTTTGTGATCATTGGCACATTAAACCTTTAAATGATATCATAAAAACTTAATTAAACTTGGGTAAGGTCCCTATATTTATTTTCCTAGCATTAGTTTTTGAGCTCAGGGGAAATCCTTTATTAATGAATGCTAAGAAGGGAAACCAGTCAAAACCTTCCTAAAACCCTCATAATGACCCGATAGGAAAGATATTGTTAGTTATGGATTATAATGGTTTTTTTACCTAATTTTATGTTTATAAAATTTAAAGGACTCTTCAAATTTTCTCCAAGTGGTTTTGATTTGTCTTGATAGTGAGTAAAAGTTACAAGAAACCTCTTGTTTCTAAGAATTTTGATATAGTAGGCAAGGTTGACTAAGTCAAATCATGTAAATGGATGGAATATGATGTGTAATAATTTAATTTTATTCCCATTAATTTTTTTATCATGTTTCATACCTAAAATGTGCTAAAATGGTCATGGAAGATGACCTATCACTAAACAAGTTAGTAGGCAAGACAATGAGAAAACTAGGCACAGATGAGAATGAGATTAGAAATTGGTTTTAGAGGACTAGGGATGGATAAAAATGTATGGGTTAATTATTAAATACATATTACTCATATAAAATTTGTTTATAATTTATGATGATGCTCATACACAAGCAAAAAGTTGTCATCAAAATGGTCTGTCTAACATAGTGAAGTTTGTGTAAAGTGGAGTTGTGAGATTGGTCTATAAGACTAATATTAACATATAAAAATGAAAAATATATTTTAAAATGTTATATAAGGATAATTAATTTTAATATAAACCCATTTTAATATCACAAAAATGTTTACATAGATGTCCTAAGGCTTAGTTTCTATGACTGTGTTTTTGGTGTTACAGGCAATTTTATGTGTGTGAGTGAAAATGATGTTACTGAGTCATTTTTCACTAATTTAAAGGATAAAATTAAAATTAAAGTGTTATATATGTTTAATATATTAATTTTAACACATATTTATGCATGAAAAACTCTTATGAATGTATGAAAAGTTAAAGGCTTTTGACTTAGTTCTTAAGGCCTATGTGTACTTTTGAGTAAGCTTACAAAGTTGATTAGTTTGGGGTCTTTTGCCCTATTTGATGAATTATAATGAAAAGTATGTTGAAAATTATTTCATGGAGATTATATTAACTTTTTTTTTTTTACATTTTTTATGTGTAAATTTTTTTTTTATGCATCAACATTACTAGACAAAAATTTTGGTAGTAAGAAGGACTATTTGCGAGTAGACCTAATTAGGTGGTTCAAGGAGTTAAAAGAGATAAATAGTGTTTGGGACATAATGTGAGATTATTATAGGTATATTAAATTTAAATTTTAAGTTTTTAATCCATTTATATAGGCTCACATTTTTCTAATGATGTCTAAGTGAAATGTGTGCTTAGAGAAGGCCTAATTACATTAGGTCTCTATTAGGCCTAATGATTGTTTTGAAATTTAAGGGTAATGACCGACATATGTAGTGATTATTTGAATTTTTAAAAATGTTTATTTATATTTTTAAATTATTATATAAGTGTATTAATTTTCTTGGCTGACCAAGATGGGTATGATCAAGATTTAAGTATAAAGACAAGGCCTAATAGGCCTATTTTGACTAAGAGATTTGAGCAAGTAAGCGAAGGATATAGAGTTTTTAAGAGAAGGTAAAGGGATTTAATATCATAATATATGTTTTATTAATATTCCATTAATATATAAATATGTGTTTATAGGTTTTTATCAAGGTTATTTGACCTAATTCTACCAAAGAAAGGGCTAGTTGAGCGAGAAGGTCTAATAGGTTATTTAAGAGAGAAAGAAGTTTGAGAAGAGAAAAAGAAAGAGGTCATCTTAAGTTGATTAAGAAACATGTGTAAAAGGTGATAATATATTTAAGGTATTTTATTTATTTCTATGTTACATATGGGGTTGGATCTTCCTTGTAGGTTGAAGCTTGCTAAAGGACTAGTTGAGTTGGTGTTTGAATAGTGAGGGGTCGGTACTCCTTGTGGGGTTGGTGCCTCACTAAAATTTTTATCCATTTATTATAAGATAGTATTAAAAGTTGATTTTTAGTGTATTTTATTCCCCTATAATGTTTCCCACATATATATCATGTCCTTATGTTGTTTTCTTTCGTAGATGCTTGTGTATGCATTGATTGATGTATGTAAGTGAATGAATGCTTCATGAATGTTAAATGAAATTAGAGGAATATTTTAAGACAAATGATTCACCCCACCTTTTAGTATATGTACTTAAAATATTTGGTATCATATCAGGTCCTTTTAAGGAGGTCTTACAACCTAAAGGAGATTTTAAGCAAGTAAAGATGGCGAGTCAAGCACAAGGTGGTTTCTCTACAAGCTAAGCTCCCTTATTTAATATATCCAATTATTATTTTTGGATTGTCAAGATGAGGAAATATATGATTTATCAAGGCCATGATGTTTGGAAATTAGTCTTAGATGGATATATTTCACCCCTTATTCCTCCTACATATGTAGTAGGTAAGACAACTAGTGACAATAACTCAAAAGAAATGAATGGTATTATGTGTGACCTATCAGAGGAAAAACTTGTGAAAGTGATGCAATGGATTGTATGTCTACCTAAGATATGTGGGATAAGTTTAATACTATTCATGAGGGATACTCCAAGGTCAAATTGGCTAAATTTTAAACCCATAAAAGATAATTTGAAATCCTAAAAAAGAATGAAGATGAGACTATTGCAGCCTACTTACTGAGGGTTGATGAAGTGGTCAACATCATAAGAAGGATAGGTGAAGAGTTAAAATAATATAATATTATTAAAAATGTCTTGAGGTCTCTAACTACCAAATTTTATTCTAATGTATCTTTTATTGAATAAATGCAAGATCTAGACAAGATAGAGATGGATGGACTTCATGACACCCTAACAACCTATGAGATGAAGACAAGTGAAGGAAGACCTATAAAAGAATCTGCATTTAAGGAAAAAAAGAATCCAAAAGATAATAAGACACAAGGTAATAAATTAAAATATAATGATGAATCTGATATTGATGATGATGAGTTGATAGTTACGTTTTTAAGAAAGTTGAAGACATGCTCAAGTAGATATAAAGGGCAAATTACATTTTAAATGTTTCAATTATGGAGAGATTCAACACTTTGCTAACAAGTGCCCTCATAAGCATAAGGCTAAGGATGGTGAAGATAATTATGAAGGTAATGAAGATGATAATTGGTCCTATAGATCTGATAAGATCAAAAAAATATTTAGAAGGTATGATGATAAGAAGAAGTTATTCAAAAACAAAAGAAGTTTCTACACCAAGGAAGGTTACAGCTCATCTAATGAGAGTGAGAGAAGTGATTTTGAGAGTGAACATGAAGGTGATGACCCTTATGTCAATGAAGTTATCTTCATTGCTAGAGAATCAAGATGCTCAAATCAAGAAGAGTCCATATGGATTGGAGGTGATATTTGAGATTCAAATGAAGGAGATGAGGTGGACTTTGAGGCTAAGTTAATGAATAATCTAGAAGAACTAAAGATGGTAAAGAAGAAGAATAGGGTGATGAGATATCTTATCAAAGATTATGAGGAACAAATCAACTTATTTGAAGTTATACTGAACAACTCCAAGGAATAAGAGGAAATAGTCAAATAAGTGGGGAGTCAACTTGAAATTATGACTATAGGCCTAGAGGCCAAAGAAGATGAATGTGAAATTTATGTAGATAAAGTGAATTCCTTGAGATCTGAATTGAAATAAGCATCAAATAAGGTCAAGTCCTTTGTGAGGTTTGAAAAGATTACCAATGACCTAGATAACATTTTGAGTAGTTAAAAGACTACTAATGATAAAATAAGCCTTGGTTTTAATGGAGACCAAAAGAAGAACACTAATATGATTTAAAAAGGTCAATGATAAACCAAATAATGAGGGTATTGATAGGATGAAGGCTAATATTATTAGGAGACCTAATACCATAAGGTATGATAATCCTTTCAATGGCTATTATTATTCATGTAACTAATTTTGTCATAGAGAAATGCAGTAGAAGGACCTCCAAGAATGAATATGCATGGAACTATGAGGAAAGTCATCAGTCAAGAGGTATGGGTCATGGTGTGTTTCCATCAAGAGGAATAATATGTTTCAATTATCATAAGGTTGGTCATATTGAAAAATACTGTAAGCATGATTTCTCAAGACAAAACAAGCAAGTTGAGGCTCCTAGAGTACACGAAAGAAGATAAGATAATAAGTGGAAACCCAAGGTATCTAATGTTGATGACTAGTCTGTAAGTGCAATTGGACTATTTAACATGGTGGAGATTATTCAAGATGCAAAGGAGTGCCAAGAATTCTCCCTATTAGTTCAGATTGTGGATGAAGAAGTCAAGTTAAATAGATCAAGTTAGAATGGTGTTCAAATAGAGAATGCATAAGTCATGTCAGAAGAACTATTCAAACCTAAGATGATCATGAATAAAGTTTAGTACAATAAGGATATGGAGATCTAGGAATATCTTGAGTTTATGTTGTTCTAGTTTACTAGAGTAGAGGTGACTCCATTAAGCTTCATGGAGGCACTCAACTAGTAAGCAAGAAGCATGAAGGATGTTCAGTCATAAGGGGAGTTTTATGGTCTTTGGTAACTTTAAAATTCAAGGTTCAGATAAGATTTTGCTACATTGTCATCACAATAGATAGGTCATAAAGAGTTTTCATGATGACTTGATCAAACCAAGTCATAGTTTTGAAAATGTCTTAAATTCTCATGGAGATAAGGGGAGCTAATCATGCTCCAAATGTAGGTATGTAATCTTGATCTATGTTAATATCATTTGAAAATAAAAGGTGTATTTTTTTAGGTCTAACTATTAGATAAGTTTCCAAGAACATGTCCCTTTTTCATTAATGTTAAAGGGGGAGAAAGTTCCTATTTGGTAGAAAGACCAAGTATCAAAGAAGTTTCAAATTGAGGTAATAAGAATGATATTATATATTAATGCTTTCCATCAATGACAAAGGTGGATATTTTTAAGTTATGATTCCTTTTTTGTCTTTAAATCATTGTTGTTATGATTTATTTCAAAGTCAAAACAAATTTCATTTTTGTCAAGGTCAGAGTTGAAGTCATGCATGGTGTGATGATATGTGTCAAATAAATCTCATGACAAGGTAAAATTTGAAGAAACCATCTTGTATCTCTGATGAGAGATAATTTTAAGGAAACATATTATTTTCTCTAAGATTTTTGGCATGTCAAAGTCGGGATCATGGTATAAGGTAATCTACTATTATGTACTAGGTGTTTTGAGAAGCCTAGTTTAAACCTAAGAAGAGGTGTTTGCATAAAAATCAAAGTAATTATTGATTATTTGCATCAATAAATGCATGAGAGAGTATAAAAATATATGTAAAACATGATCAAGAGGAAAATAATCGTTCAGATGAGTTTCAAGGTCAAGTCTTGAGGCTTAGGCCTCACATGGAGACCTAGTAAGAAGGCACAGACTTGGTAGCATGTTAAGGTGATAATTATGTGATGATGGAAGGTAGTATGTGATAAATATATGATTACATATGAGATGTGGATGATGATTTTAAATAATTTCAATAAGTTTCAAGGTATATTCATGATCTAATTATGATTGGTAGTGTAAGGCCTAATGTACAAAGAAACCTAATATAGTCTAATGAAGGGTCAAGATATTTTCCAAAGAAGGTACCAAATCTCTTTATATCATTGATATAGGTGTGATAGGTTGTTTAAATTTTTTTACAAAGTTTTAGATCATTTATTGAATAAGAAAGCATGAAAACTGGTGATAAGGTCCTTTTTGTGCATAGAATGGGGTGTTGTAGACTCGAGAAGGAATTTCTTGTGCTCATTGGCACGTGCAACATTTGCATGAGATATTGAGAAATTAATTAATTTTTTTATATTTATTTATTGTCATTGTTTTTTGAGTTGAGGGGCAATCCTTTAAGAATGATTGCTAATAAGGGAAACCAGTCAAAACCCTCCTAAAACCCTCATAATGACCTAATAGGAAATATATTGTTGGTTATGGTTAAAAATGTTTTTTTTGAAATATTTTTATGTTTGGAACATGTACATTAATATTATAAGTTTATCCAAGTGGGTTTGGTTTGTTTTGATAGTGAGTAAAACCTAAAGGAAACCCCTTATTTCTAGAAACTTTGATATAACAGGCAGGGTGGACCAAGTCAAAGCATGAAAATGGATGAAGGATGATGTATAAGAATTTTATTTTATTCCAATAATTTTTTTTATCATTTTTAAAACCTAAAATGTGATAAACTAGACATGGAAGATGACCTATCGCTAAATAGGCCTAGTAGACAAGACAACGAGAAAACTAGACAAGGATAAGAATGAGATTAGGAATTAGCTACAAAAGACTAAGGATGGATAAAAATATATGGGTTAATTATTGAAAACTTATTACTCATATCATATTGGTTTATAATTTTTTATTATGCTCATACATAATCAAAAATTTGTCATCAAAATGGTTTGTCTAACATAGTGAAGTCTGTGTAGAGTGAAGTTGTGAGATTGGTCTATAAGACCAATATTGATATATAAAAATGAAATATATATTTTAAAATATTATATAAGGATTATTAATTTTAATTTAAACCCATTTTAATATCACAAAAGTGTTTACATATATGTTCTAAGGCTTAATTTTCATGACTGTGTTTTTGGTGCTACAGGCAGTTTTCTGTGTGTGAGTGAGAATGATGTTACTGAGTCATTTTGCAATGATTTGAAGGATAAAATGAAAATTAAAGTGTTTTATAGTTATAATAGTTTAATTTTAAAACATATTTATTCATGATAAACTCATATTAAGGTATTAAAAGTCAAAGGCCTTTGATTAAGTTCTTAAGGCCTATGTGCAGTTTTGAGTAAGCTTATGAAGTTAATCAGTTTGGGGTCTTTTGCCCTACTTGATGAATTATAATGAATATTTTGTTTAACCTTAGGTCATGGAGATTATATAAATGTGTTTTTTTTTGGGTTATGTGGAAAAATTTGGTTCTATTCATTATATTTTCTAGACATACTTTTTGGTAGTAAGAATGCCTATTTGAAAGTAGACCTAATTCAGTGGTTCAAGGAGTGAAAAGAGACAAATGGTGTTGGGGAAATAATGTAGGATTAACAATGGTATATTAATTTTAAATTTTAAGTTTTTAATCCATTTTTTCAGTCTTAAATTTTTTCAAGGAGGTCTAAGTGAAACATGGGCTTAGAGAAGGCTTAATTGCATTAGGTCTCTTTTAGGCCTAATGAGAGTTTTGGCCCTTAAGGGTAATGACCAACCTATGTAGTGATTTTTTCACTTTAAAAAAATGTGTATTGATATATTTTAAGTGTGATACAAGTGTATTAATTTTATTTTCCAACCAAGATGAGTATGAGCAAGAGTCAAGTATAAAGACAAGGCCTAATAGGCCTATTTTGACTAGTTAGAGATTTGAGCAAGTAAGCAAAGAATATAGAGTTTTAAAGAATAAGTAAAGGGATTGAAGATAATCATATATGTTTTTTTAATATTCCACAAACATATAAATATGTGTCTATAGGTGTTGAGAAAGGTCATTTGACCTAATTCTACCAAGGAAAGGGCTAGTTGAGTGAGAAGGCCTAATAGGCTATTTGAGAGACAAAGAAGTGTGAAAAGAACAAAATAAGGAAGTAATATTAATTTGAGTAAGAAATATGTGCTCAAGGGTGATTATATATTTAAGGTATATAAGTTGGTGTTGTGTTACTTAAGGGGTTGGAGCTTCCTTGCAAGTTGAAGCTTAAGGACTAGTTGAGTTGGTACTTGACTAGTGAGGGGTTGGTGCTCCTTGTGGGGTTGGTGCCTCACTAAAAGTTTGATCCAGTATTTATAGGATAGTATTAAAAGTGGTGTTTCAGTGGGTTTTATTCCCTTATAGTGTTTCCCACATATATCTCATATCTTTATGTTGTTTGATTTTATAGATGCTTGTGTGTTCATTGATTGATGTATGTAAGTGAATGAATACTTCATAAATGTTAAGTGAAATTGGAGGAATATTTTAAGAAAATTAATTAACCACACCTCTTAATATTTGTACTTATAATAGGATACAATGTGTGGGCTGATCCTATTTACTAAGGAGAGGTTGATTATTGATATGGCTACGATTGGATTTATGGGTTGGCTAGATATTATGTTGTATGATGCACATATGGTGACCACACTAGTTAAATAGTGAGATGATGATATATGCACATTATATTTTCCTACACAGAAGATGAATATTACTATGGAGGATGAAAGGAACAAAAATTGAACTACTCCAAGCCACAAATATCTATGGTGTTAGTAGAGAACCACATTCATAAAAATAATAATCTGAAAGCAATTTAATAGTATAGACTTACAAATAGATATGCAAAACAAAGAGTAACAATATCATATATTATATATTCAACTATTGTCAAATACATTGAATGTACCTTACATATATAGGCAAAGAAGATCAATCTTAACTAAGATATCAAGCTAAGTGATCAATCCTAACTAAGATATCAAGCTATGTGATCAATCATAACTAAGAGATAAAACCTATGACTAAGAGATAAATATTCCTAAAGGATAGAAAAAACTAGAAAATATCCATAATATTTAATAGATAAAAATATAATATCTCATAATATCTAAAATAAGATAAATGAAACATCCACACATAAGTGGGTGGGAATAAATAAATAAAAGAAAAAATAAATCACCTAGGTGAATATGAGCTAAGGTAAAAAACCTAGTCTAACATCCCCCTAAAATAAAGATAGGAGCAAAAAATAAAGTGGAATATCCATAATATGAGTCCAAAAAATAAGACTTAATCAAGTACTCATGTACATTATATCCTTGAATAAATGAATAAAGAAGATGTCCTCATGAACACTCCTAAGGAAAAATTCTAGAACCCCAAGCATGCCATGCAACTCAAGGTTATGAGGTGATGAAAAGGATTCATAAATATGTCAACAAACTACTTTTGAGTTGTAATGTACTCAAAGAAAATAACTCTATCCTGAATGTGTTGATGAATGAAGTGCATGTGAATCTCAATATACTTGGTTCGATGGTGCTCAATAGTGTTGTGGGAAATGTGAATTATACTTTGATTATCACACCAAAGTATTGTAGGTTAATCCTATGTGAGTCCAAACTTTATCAATAATTTATGAATCCAAATAATCAAATGACTCATAGTGACTGCTGCCATATACTCTACCTCTGTAGATGAAAGTGCAATAGCCTAATGCTTCTTGCAAGCCCAAGCAACTAGAGAATAACTAAGAAAAATAATTTAGCTATAAGTGGAACACCTATAATCAATAGAACCTACCCAATTGGAATAAGTATAGCCAAAATAATTGAGTAGAAGCTTTGGTTTAGTGTAATCCAAAGTGGGAAGTGTCATGCAAATATCAAAAATTCCTTTTGGCAGCCTACCAATGACTCTCATGAGGATCATGTGAAAACTAATATGAAATCCCAAATTAAAAATAAATATCAAGGTTAGTATGGGTCAAGTACATGAGCCTTCCAAGAAACTATCTATACAATGTAGGATCACAAAGAGGAGTAGTGTAGGTGAAAGGTAAGTAGGAGTGACTTGAGACTGGAAAGGAGAGGGACATGGCTTACAATTAGACATATAAAAATACTAAATAATATCAAGGGTGTAATTATATTAGCTTAAATGCATCCTTGAATCTGACTGAGAAATTTATAAACTAAGGAAAAAGTGCAAAATACCGAGATCTATCATATCAAACTATGTTGAAAGAGTCTAAATTTGAGAAGAAGAGATACCGGTAAGAATCATATCATCAACACATAAATTATTATAATAATATCCTTTCCAACCTATTAGATATATGGTAGGATTTGAGTGGCAATGAATAAATCTAGTAGATAGAATAAAAGAATCCATCTTCTCATATTAGGCATGAGGAGCTTATTTAAGACTGTAGAGAAAATTTCATAGTTGATAAATAAGAGAAAAATCATGAAAAAACCCAATAGGTTACTTTATGTAAATTTACTCTTACAAATATCCATGTAAGTAGGCACTCTTTACATCCATTGGGTACACTAGCCAACCCTGTGTTACAATAAGGGAAAGTACAAGACACACATAATTCATCTTATCAAGAGGAGTGAAAGTATCAGAGTAATCAATACCTTTAACTTATGAAAAACCTTTTTCTACAAGGCATGTGTTATACTTGTCAATGGAACCATCAATTGCATATTTGGTGTGGTATATATACTTGCATCTAACCAAATTTATTCTTTTAAGAAGAGAAACCAAATCCTAATTATGATTCTTCATCAAAGAAGAATACTCATCTATTATCGCATCTTCCATTCCTACATATAAGAATCCTATGAAAAAAATAGTGGATCCCCAGAAAATTTTTAACACAAAAGTCAAGAACCTATATAATGTGCATGATGATGTCTAGTGGGTGGAAGATCTTGTATGAAAGGTTCCACCTTAGAAACTATAGTATGATCCCACTTAGGAATATTGGGAACATGATCCACATCTAAGTATATATACATAACATCCTTAGTGACCTCCTAAATGGGGTCCTCAAGTAAGGAGTCCTCAAGATGAAGTGAAGAATCATCAATAGGTGGGAGTAAATAAGAAGTCATGGAATAAGATGAAAAATCATGAGAAGAGAAGTACTCATCAAACTAAACATGTGTTTTAAAAATAACATCATGAGTATCAAGATTCAAAAGTCAATAAGATCTCATGTCCTCATAATACACTATAAAGATCAAGGGTTTTCTCTTCTTATCCAAGGCTTTCCTTTTCTTATTTGGTATAAATTCCTAAGCATGGCTTCCAAAAACTTTCAAAAATGAGACATGCCTCCTTTTGAGACAAATGCTCACATGTTTTGTGTGGTGTGTGATTTTGAATATAGCTTTCATAATTAATTACTTCTACCTAGTATACAAGAGGTAAATCCCAAGAATGCATCATGAAGTTAGTCATCTCCTTCAAACTTTGGTTCTTCCTTTTTTCTAAGACATTCTATTGTGGTGTATAAGGAACAAAATGTTGGTGAAAAATTTCATGAGATATCAAAAAATTAGAAAACTCTTTGATAAAGTAATCCCCCCATTATCAGTGCAATACTTCTTTATGCAACTAGAAGATTGATTCTCAACCAAATCCTTGAATATTATAAGTGTAAAAAAACTTCACTCTTGTACCTAAGAAAATAAACCTAAGAACATCTTAAGAAATTATTAATAAATGTAAGTACATAATTAGCTTCATTGAAAGGATTAGAAAAAACCATCAAGTCACTATGTACAAGCTCAAGTGGTGAATAATATCTCTTAGACATACCCTTAGGAAACAAATCTTAGTGTTATTTCTTTAATGCATAGCTAGGGAAAAATCTATCAATACAATAAACTCTTGGAAGACCATCAACCATACCATCAGTATATAACTCCTTCAAATATCTATAATTAAGCTATCCAAATATCTCATGCCAAAACTTACTTTCATAACTAACATGAGAAACCAAGTATGTCCCCATAGAATAAGTGTCATCAAAACCCTCAAAGTGATGTAGTCAAGAACTATGATCAACAAAATCTTATACAACAAGTGAATAAGACTCCAAAAAGGTTCAAATTTTATCCCTTTGTGTTATGAAAGTCACTATCTTGACCTGACTAGAATGACAAATTCGATAAATAGAAAGCAAATGTAAATTAATGTTAGGAACATATAGTGCATCATTGATGTAGCCACCAAAAATTTGTAAGTCGCCTTTTTCATTAATATTAATAAAGGAAGAATATCCAACCTTAATTTTGGAAGTATAAATCAAACTAAGAGATACAAAAACTCCTTAGAAGAAGTCATGGGGTGAGAAGAATCAAAATATATAACCCAACTATCTATAACAAGTGATCAAAATCTCCCAACAACATTAAGTATTTTTCCATGGTCATTAGAAGGAGGTGGAGTGGAGATAGAGATATTGTGTTTTTTGACTACATCTTCTAATACTTGAATTCTCTTCCAACACTTAGTTTCTACATGACGAGTCCCCATACAAAAGGAACATGAAAGGCTAAACATATTATTTGATTTAGAATATTCCTTAGGTTTAAAGTTATTTTTTATGGGTTTAGTGGCACTTTAAATGGAGAAGGAATGGTTTTGGGTTTACTTTTTGATTTTCCCTTGCCCTTAGGATGAGATGATAATAAGTCCTTTTGAGAGGTGAAAGACTCAAATTTAGACAATTTGGATTCTTCCCTAGTAATTATTTCAAAAAATAACTCTAAATCAAGCATTTTGAATGTGGTACCTAAGACATCCATGCTAGAGAAAAAGTTTGTAGCAAATATTTAGAATGGACCTTTTAACTTGGACAGAATTAAGTAAACACACTCTTCATATTTATTATCTCTTCCATTCCCCTTAAATTATGTAAACAAGTGCTTAAACTTACTAAGATAGTATAAAATGGATGGAATTTTTTTAGGATTAAGAGAAGGGTCTCTACTTCAAATTGCACAGTTCTCATGTGATCCACCTTACCAAATAAACCCTTCAATTTTTCCTATAATTTGAAAAGAGAGTCACATCCTAATAAATGAAATAAAAAACTATCACTTACATAAATTCTTATCAAACCCATATACTCATAAAATTTGCACTAGTGATGAAATTTATCATATTTTCTAGTGAATACTAGTTATTTTTCAGTCATTAAGCCCCATAATCCTTTACCTTTAATGATTGTTTCCATTCTTGGTCTCCATGTGTGGTAATTATGTGTTGTTAATGACTCACAATAATATAATGTATAAGAATAAGCCACTCTAAAAAATCACGAAAGAGTAAGAGAATATAAAAAGGGTGTACAAATCAGCACCAAGACAAGCCCCCAAAATATTTTGCATTGATCTTCCCCCCAAAAAATTGGCACTTTATATTTTAGTGTGTTTCATAAAATAAATAACACCAATAGATCGGGTATTTAAAAACATATACTTTTAAAAAAATAGTGCTTAATTTCAAGTTATCGACTGAAAGATATAAGTTTTACAAACTTTTCAGTCATAAATGGGTCAAAAAATAAAATTTACACCAAAAAAGTATTAAATACTTACTTTTGTTAGAGAGATTTGAAAATTTTCAAGGGTTGTAAGTTAAACCCCTACTAATAGGAATAAAAAATTAAGTCCCCTCCATGTGACCACACCATATGACCAAGAGTTAAGGGTGAGGATGAGTGCTCCCCCTTTTGATTGATTTGATTGATGTGAGAGTGACGTCACCCACAAAAGAGAGGGAAAATTTGAGATGACTAGTGCTATTGTTTATTGGTCTAAAAGTGACACTTTTATACACATTGACTTCCTACCTGCTGAAGTCTTGAATTTGACACTCACTTGGTGATCACTATTATGTTGTGCATGAATCTAGAAAATAAACATGCTTACAATGCAAGAATAATGTAGAGAATGCACATAAAATTTAGGATGTCGCATAAAACATGCCCATACCATATAAAATATATAACCAAACACATCGTGATCTTCTTCCTTTTTCCCAGGTCATCACTACAAATGTCATAAGTTAAAATCTACAAGAAAAAAATGCAGAGATCTTCTTGTTGGTTGTCACAAAAAAAACTAGGTATATAGAAAAGAATATTCTTGCAACAAATTAAAAAAATGACTATAACACATTAAGCTATGATACCATGAAAGGAAAAAAATCATATTTTTCTAAGACAACAATATCTATGGTGTTAGTAAAACATCACATTCATAAAAATAAAAGTCTAAAAATGATTTAACAAAATAGACTTATAAATAGATATGCAAAACAAAGAGCAATAATATCATATACTATATCTCCAAAGCTTGTCAGATACAATGAATGTGCCTTGCATATATAGGTAAGGAAGATTAATCCTAAATAAGAGATCAATGTAAGTGATCAATCATAACTAAGAGATCAAGTTAAGTGATCAGTCATAACTGAAATATCAAGCTAAAAGATCAAACCTAGGACTAAGAGATAATTATCCCTAAAGCATAGAAAAACTAGAAAATATCTCCATAATATCTAAGAGATAAATATGTAATATCTCATAATATCTAAAATAAGATAAATAAAATATACACACATAAGTGGGTGGGAATGACTAAATAAAAATAAAAATAAATCACCTAGGTGAACATGAACTAAGGTAAACAAGCTACTCTAACAAGTGATACTATGACTATTGGTTATTGGTAGGAGGGTAGTAGTACATGATGTTATAGGGCCTAGGGCCATGGATCATGCATATAGATATCTGACTAGTAGACCAGATGTTTCTCATTATAGCAGTAGTGAGTCTAATGTGGTGTTATCTATGATTGTATTTTTATATATTCTATACGTGCAAAAATTTCTAGTAGTTCTAGATTCATTCATAGCAATGGATGGTAGTTGTGTATCTATCTCCTATAGGATGCACTCTATTATTCATGATATAGAGGAGCATGATACTATGTACTCTTAGGGTAGGAATATGCTTACACATTTATATCGTGACCTTTACAGATTCATAAGTGAGTCATTCAATTGTGGTATTGGTTTAGCCATGTTATTACTTTGCTAGGCTTATGAGCATATAACAGTTACTTGATCAGTGGGGATACCACACAGTGATTGGGTAAGTCTATAAACTCATGCATGGATATGGAAGATTATAAGAAGGTGAAATATTAGAGTACCATGTAGTGTAGATAAATACTATATGAGGTGATAATTGATTCTATTATATGGAGACTTTATAGAGGATTTATTACATGGCCATAGGATGGGATACAACTTCATTGGATCTGAGTGAGTTTTTGGTTTCATGATCAGTGTCTAAATGTATAAGACTATTTTTAGTATGATAGGGTCACATGATAATTTGGGGTACAACAAGATGTTCCCCTGTCTCCATGGGTATGGGCATGAAGTGCATAGGATCCTATGAGACCAGGTGATAGAGGTAGGCCATTTATGATAGATCTCCCCCCATTCAAACTCATGAAAGGGATTTTGTGATAAAGATACTAGATGTGGATAATGTAGTATCCAATGATGTGTATGTGATAGGTGGAGATGACATAGATGAGATCCATTATTCCTAGGTGGAGGAGTAACTAGAGATGATGTGTTAGACCTTGAGCCTATCTTGGAAATTGGAGGTATGTGGAGTTTGTTATTTTACTTAGATGTTTATTATTTATAAATTATTTATTGAATAATAACTAATGATGGTTATTTTTTGTGTCCATGTAGGTGATGAAGAATACTAAGTGACGACCATTGAGTATGTGCTATGTGGACTAACATGACACATCCTTGATGATGCCATATATGGTGATATGAATTGGAATAATTAATGTTATTTAGTAAAATACATGTAATCAATACACTAATAATAAATTACATAGGTAAATTAATAATAATATATTTTATTATGTAAACTCTATGGGGTAATACTTATGCTAATAAATAATAAAATATATAGTTATAAAACTTACCATTATGTATTCAGTGGGAGGTTGAATTCATTGGTTACACCACTTCACTCCACATATAATTGATTTTACATGGTAAAATTAATATTTATAAGCATTCAATGAACTACAATACACATTCAAGCTTACGAGCATTAATTTTTTTGAAATATTCAAACATTGGTTCTATGAAGGAAATTATCTGAGAAGTGTGAGAAGAAGATTGATTGTATTGGGTGATTTTGTTTCTCAAATAATGAATATTCATTGTGGGTTTTTTTACCTCCTTGTGGGGTTTTCCCATGAATTACTCATGTTGTGCATTTGTGTTATTTACCACCATTCTATATATTTAGATCATGGATCTATGTATATGCATAATTTTACATGGTTTTAGAGATATATTTATGTGGTTTTGGTAGGCAAGACCTTATTTTGGAGTCTATGCAAGTAAATTTACATACAAAATTAGCCTTGTATGACCTGGTGTATGGCCACATGAATTACAAAGGCTAGTTAATTATTTTGGCATCACTATGGAGCCTTGAAATTTTATCTCAGTGGTTTTGGATCATTTAAAGAGGTTGAGAATTAATCTAATACTCTAAAAAACACTCCAATAAGAAAATCTATTTTCAAACTCCTCTATGGCATCATTGTATGACTTGATACACCTTGAGTGGGTGGAAAAACCAATGAAAATTTATTTTATTGCTTCTTTAGGTTTTTTCACTATTCTAATTGGTAGATATGCAATATTTTTTTTGACTAAACCTGCTTACAGACCTTGTGGAAGCATCTAATCATTTTTTGGGAAATTTTATCCCTCCCATGGCATACTTGTATGATCTAGTATAACTACAAACAACACAAGGATTAATTATAGATTAAAAAATAGTTTATTTGTGATTGAATGTTTGAGGATCCCTTTTTTAAAGGTTATAAAACCTTATATTTTCTTTTCAAACTCTATTTTGCCTCCTACATCTCACAACTGTTCCCTTGCCTCCTTCCCAATGCCACAATTGCATACAAAGATAAGACAATAGTTATATTTATTAAATATTAATAACTTTGATGTTTTCATAGTCCATAAGAAAGAACAACTGATTTTTGGGTGAAACTGTGTGCATGATTTTGATCCTATGCATTTCAAATCAACACCCATGATTCATCACCAAGAAAATACATGATGATTTGAAATGCATCAGATCAAAATCATGCACATAGATTCACCCAAAAATCAATGGCTAATTATTATTATTATTTTATAAATAAAAGAATTTACATGTAATCAATAATTGGGACCCACTTTTTAAGATGTTGTTTAACCCCAAAAGTAAAAAAACAAGTAATTGTTTTTATATGCACGTTTATTTTTTACTTAAAAAATTGATTAAATAGACTTTAAATAACATATCATGCATTTAAAGATTCATATAGTGTTGAAGGGGAGTTGGTAGTTGTAATTTTACAAAACACTTGTAAGAGAGAGGCACAAGGTTCAAAACATGCTAAATCTAATTTTTTGGTCAAACTCTTTTATTTTTTAAACTATATAATTAATCAAGAGTTTATTTTTATTTTTTATACATTATAATTTTTTTACGACACTTCAGACTCTTACTATTCTTGATGTTTTAAATATTTTTCAATTGTTGTATAAATAATTAAGTGATTATTATTATTTGAACACAAAATAATTTTTTTATTACAAAAATAAAGTATAAAATCACTTTAAAAAAGTTTATTTTAAAACCTTTTTAGTGTCATTTTATATAAAACAAAAACTAGAAAGTGTAAATTTTTTTAAGGGAAGTTATTGGCTTCTCTAAATTTTATGCTAGATAAGTCACAAATGTTGAATGGGTCAAATTATAATATTTGGAAAATTCATATTAAATTTGAATTTATTGTTGAAAAACTCTAGAACATTATTGTTAAGACTAGAAAACCCCCATCAGGGAGATATGTCATGGCCAAACTTAGCAATGCATTTCAACAAAAAATGCAAGAATCCATGTCAATCATTTTGAATACTATAAAGGATAATTTCCTACTCTATATCGATAATAAAGAGTCAAATAATAATACTTAGAAACTCCTTGAATCTATTTATGAGGGATCTCATCTCTAAAATATTATCACATTTATAATTGAACTAATCACCACTCCCATGAAAGGTGACGAAAAAGTAGTTAGTTTTTTTGAAAAGTAAAAAATATTAAATCTCAGTTAGATGGTCGTAATTATAATCTTGTTCAAGATAAATTTTTTAAATTTATTATTCAGTTGAATATTTATGAAGTTTTTTGAAATTTTATTTCTATTCTTAATTTTAAATACCAAATAAAACAAGACATTCCTTATCTCACTACATTGTCTGCTCTTCTTATTCAAGATGAATAAGTGATGTCAAACTTTGATTCTAAGGAAAATTTCACTCAAACACTTCTTGCACTTAATAATGCTTCTAAAAATATCAAAAACTAAAATTTAAATCTAAAACTAAACTTGTCAATGGAAAATATGAGAACAAGAAATATGGAAAAAATAATCATAAGTCAAATTTAATAGAAATTACAAGCTATATAGTAAATTTGGACATATAAGGGAATACTATTACAAAAAAAAAAGATATAATAACAAAAACTATAAAACTAACAAAGAAAATAAAGGTTCTAATAAGAATAAATAGAAAAATCAAAACCATAATAAAAAAATCAATCAAGATCATAATACTAACACTATTGCATTATATGTTGCCTTATTTGCTTATGGTGAAAATGAATAGATTTTAGATAGTGGTGCGTCGCATCACATGACATATTTATAAAATATTTTATCTAACACTAAATATATATTTTAAAGGATTTATTTAGGTGATAATTCATTTCTAAAAGCTACAAGACAAATAAAAACTAAATTTGTAAATGTATTCTTAAATGATGTTTTCTATGTTACTAAACTTAAGAAAAATTTGTTATACTATTCTCAGCGTACAAATGATAATTTCACAGTAATTTTTTTTAAAGATACATGATGTATTAATAATAAATATATTTCTCTGATTGTTGAAATAATTTAAAAGAATGGATTATATGTGTTTTATGATTCTTTTGCATGTTATGTTTCATCGAAAAGTAGAAATAAATCTTAATTGTGGCATGAAAGACTAGGTCATGTTAATTTTAGATGCTTATATGATATGTATGATCATGATGTTGGGTTGGTCTTCTTGCTATTTATTTTCATCATGAAACATGTGGGGGCTGCTTATGTGATAAACAACACACTAAACCCTTTCACAAAAGTCATGATGCTAACTCCTCTCATCCCTTAGAGCTTATTCATAGTGATGTTAAATGACCTCTAGAAGTTGTTTCTCTTAACATTTTTTATATGATTTTATTTTAATTAATGATTACTCTAAGATGATCTGGTATTATTATATTAAAAAATATCTAATGAGTTAGTTGATTCAAATAATTTAAACTTTTAGTTTAAGTTTTTTAAACTTTTCTATTAAAATATTAAGAATTGATAATGGTGGTGAATATATTAATAAATAATTTGATTCATATTAAATTAATTATGGTATATATAGAGATTTAACAACTCCTTATTCCCCATAGCAAAATGGAATTGTTGAAAGGAAAAGCTGAACCGTCCTTAAAATGGCTAGTTTAATGTTACATTCTATAAATATTAATAAATTATTGTGGGTTGAAGCCATGAATATTATTATGCACATTATAAATAGATTCCCTATTAAATATTTATATTTTTTTACACCCTTATAAATTATGTATAATAATAAACTAAGAGTTTCTCACCATAAGATATTTGGTAGTCCTATTTCCATATTTATTCCTAAACCAAAAAGAAAGAAACTTGATCTGGCCTCATATTATTGAATTTTCATAGGTTATGAAGAAAAACTAAAGATTAAGAGTTTATAATCTATATAAATGATAATTCATTGAGAATAGGAATGTCCAAATCCTTGAGAAATATTTTTTTGAGTCTTCTGTAAAACCCTCTACATTTGCTTCTTTCGATGAACCTGACTCTTCTATTACTCCTTATGAAGAAACACATGTCTTAGAGGAAGTTGGTCCAGTTTTAGATAGCTTAAAGTTCTAAGGGGAACCTTATTCATTTCATGTTCAAACTAAAATACCTAAATGGGTTGAATCCATAATTCAATCATCTAATCTTGATAATCTTAATAAATTGACTAGGAGTCACATACCTATCATGCTTTAATAACTTTATATGAATGTGAACCTAAATATTTTTTAAGAATCTATTCAAGATGATCAATGGAAATTTGTAATGTAAGCTCAATATAAATCCCTATTTAAAAACCAAGATTGGGATCTTGCTCTAATTCTGCCCCAAAGGCATATTGTCGATTCTAGGTGGCTTTACAAAATCAAATATAATTCAATTGGTAATTGATAAATTTAAAACTAGATTAGTTACTCATGGTTTTACTCAAAAAACCTAAGATTGACTATGTTGCAACCTTTGATCCTGTAGCAAAAATGAATACTATTAGATTGTTTATTTTTCTTGTAACACAAAATGGTTGGATTATACACCAAATGGATGTCTAAAATGTCTTCCTAAATGATGATCTAGAAGAAGAAATCTACATGACTCATCTTAAATATTTCACTGAACTTAACAAATAATATTATGTTTGTAAGTTAAATAAATCTCTTTATGATTTAAAACAATCTGTTCAAGATTGGTATGCTAAAATCACTATTATTTTAAATAATTAAGTTTCTCTAACTGTTATTTTGATAATGATCTCTATATAAAAGTTAAAAATTATAATATTATCTTAATTATATTATATGTTGATGATATTCTTATTATTGGCAATAAAACTAGTTAAATTTTTAAATATAAAAATAAGCTAAGTCAATATTTTAAAATTGTTGATCTATGCATTCTTCATTATTTTCTAGGAATGGTTGTATTTTATAATAAAAATTCAATTATTGTATCTCAATCTTAGTTTCTTATAATCTACTTGTTAAATTTAATATGCTTAACTATAAGCCTACATTTACCCCTGTAGAATTTGGTGTTAGTCTTGATATTAAACCTTATTGTGATAAAGTTAAGCCCACTCTATATAGATAAAAAGTTGGTAATTTTATTTATCTAACTGTAGACACCTAAAAAGTGTCTAACCCTTGGTCTTCCTCTCTCCCCTTGGTCCCTTGCCACTTCGACTATCCCTAACCTACCTAAGTCTTATTAATTGAAAATAATCATCTATTTTTAATTAATAAGTCCCTTTTTTCCCTCTCCTTGCCACCTCGCCACCCTAGGATACCCTCCTTGGATCCCCTTCATTCCCCACATGGCCATTTAATGCCTTAGACTCCCATTCCAACCTCTCCTCTCGCCCATTTAACCCCGTCGACCGTTTCATCCTCGCATTCATTTGACCCGGCCGTTGGGAAACGGATGAAAGGCTATTTTTAGCCTTTCTCCAGCCTTTCAGCTGCCGACGTCGGTCATCCTTTGGCCGACGTCGGCGATATTACCGGCGTCGGCACCCTTCATAACGGTTTTCTTCACCGTTATCTCAGTCTCTGTTCTCTCTGGTTCCGCTTGGCTTTTCTTCACTTCTCTGCGTCTCTAGCTCTCGCATCCCGACTCTTGAATCTTTGGCATCAAACCCTTGTATCAGCAATCTCTCTACCAATCAATCTGACTCTCCCCCTCAGGTACACAGCAAGCTTCTGCAAGTGAACAACAGGTATTCTTCATCAACAACAGGTCTTCAACAAGCGGCAACATCAACACCTTCTTCAGCAGGGCACAGGTAAGTACTCTGTTTATTTTATGCTTTCTAGTTATCATGTTTTAAACTAGATTCAGCTATTCTACCCCCCCAGATAGTTAACCAAACCAGATAGACCCAGATTCCTATATCCCTGATTGGTCTCCTTCATCTCTCTGTCCCTTTCTGTCTATTTGACTCCCCTGCACATACCCCCTGACTGCCTCAAATCAGACTCAGACCCGTCCACAGACACGTCCACAGACCAAGCCCAGACCAAGACTCGACCAGAACCTGCCTAAAACCCCGTCCAAGCCTATTGCCCCGACCGACGCCGATCATTACCCCAACTGACGTCGGCAGACGACCAGACAACCGACGCCGGTAGGACCACCGATGCCGGCGACTGCAACCAGGCCGACAGCTTCTTCCAGGTAAGCCTTTGCTTCTTTTTCTCTTTCAGTTTGCTATCATTTCAGTCTATTTTAGCATTCTGTCTTTTTATCAGTCATTTATCTTTTATCAAAATAGTGGGTTGACCTCCCTTAAGGAAGTTCTCATACTTCTGGGAACAAGCTCTTGCTTGGCAACCCACCGCCTATCTATCTAACATTTTCTTGTCCAAGTTTTCTTCTTTGCAGGTGTCATTCCTCCACAGCCAAAGAGGGGTGCTCACAAGCGTCTAGATTTACGGTGCGCAGTCTATATCCAGGTACTTCCCATGCCTTGTCCATTTATCTTTTTAGTTTCTTCTTTCTCTTTAAATCTAAAAAGCAAATTTTGAATAGAAACATCTCTGGCACGCCCGGTGGAACCCTAGGTTCCTCCTGGGTTCCTTTTTCTTCTTCATTCATTTAGGAGCATTAGGTTCTTACCTTTTCTCCTCCTTCCTTTCTTCTCAATGACACTATAAGCAGGACTAAAATGAATCTTTCTTTTCTTCCTTGCATTTCTAGACTAGTCTAAACATCATACTCTCAACCCTTTCTCAAACTTGTCTTCATAACAAACATCACATTTCGACTTGGGCTTAAAACGTATTGCACTTTCATTTCTGCTTGTGCTTGCATTAGTCCACATCTAGTAACTTAATCCGCATATTGAATAAATCGTAGACACTTGATGTTACACTACCAGACCACATGCACAAAACTCACATAAAACTTACCTGAGACAAGGCCCGACTGGGATTTCATCCCCCAGCGGATACCTTACCCGTCCCGGTGACCCTACTTGGATTTCATCACCAAGGGGGAAGCCCACTCCGTTCTCTGGCGGAGGATAAACTCTAGGCGAGGTATATCTTGGCTAAGCGAGACCAGCTAACCACTGGAATCGTGAAGTGAGGGGAGCTTGCTCCTTAGCACCAGGCCACGTACCAGACCCTAACACAGATCTTTGAGCACCTAAAACAATTCCCGAAACCATCTTTAGACCGCCTTCTTCTAAGACCTTCTTGACAGCCCATCTCCTCAAACATTCATCTAAGGCATAAGCCACAATTTCTAAGGTTAATTCCTAGGATTTATCGCTTAGGCTTGTCTGTCTCTCTCTGTTTTCCTCTTCTCATCTGTTTGTTTGAGTGAGTGAGGACGCTTTCTCCTTTGTTTTTCCAAGAATCTTCAAACCTTTTGGTTCTCTGGAAAACACAGTCACCGACATCGGTTCTTCCACCGACGTCGGCTTCCCCTGTCACCGGCATCGGTCCTTCCACCGACGTCGGCTTCCTCTGTTACCGGCATCGGTTATCTGACCGACGTCGGCCATATTTATTACCGACATCGGTTTTTTTAACCGACGTCGGTCTCTGTCACTATCCTTTTTATTCAAAACTAGCAGCCTAAAATCTGTCCATTCTCTGTCAAAACTCCATTCTGGCTTTTTGAGACTGCAAGAACACAGTTTCTAGAACCAGGACTCTCTTCTTAACCACTTTAGCCAACAACCGCTTCCGTCTACCTCGTCCCTAGCCAAGTCCTATCATGGAGTTCCACTCGGAGACTGAAAGAACTCCTACAGAACCGACCCCGACCCTGACCCCGACTCAAATTCCCATCATCCCTGAAGGGGACCGAGATTTCGAGAGATTCTTGGACCTCAATGCCGCAGCCCTCCAAAACTATCTCGTGAGAAACCCAACGTGAGACCTTTCGGGTGACATGGCGACGACATCCACGTCATTCGCCACCCAACCCCTTATGACTCAACCTTTCGCCTCAACTATCAATCCAACCATGGCCAATACGCAAAGTTTGGCCTCCCCGTCTATTTTTAGACCGACCTCCATCGGGGTTCTATTACCCCCTCAACCACCGGCAATTCAACCAAGTTCTACATCATATCAGAACTTGATTGTCTCAACCCCTCACACTCTTGCACCCACAAATGTAGGCGTGCCGACCTATCTTTCTACCAGTGCCGCCATTCAACCACCTTTGGCGGTGCCCAGTCAACCTATACCTTCGACCTTCGTAACGCAACCACTTTTAGCCTCCACTTTTGCCCCTGCGACTAGTCATCCGTACATTGTACAACCGACTATGTCGCACGCCTCCTCTAGTCTCTTCCAAGCGCCTTACAACATGGGGGGCACTCAACCCGCCAATCCGTCAGCAGATCTTATCAAGATGCTGATGGATAAAATGTCCAGTCTCGAAGCCTCCATTTTTGGTTCAAGCAATACTTTGTCATATGAACAAATTTGCAACGAGCCCATCCATCCTTCTGTCCCTATTCGACCATACCCTAACCACTGGGAGCTTCCTAAATTCACTCGCTTTCAGAGTAAGGAAGACCCACAACAACATCTACGGGCATTTAGACATACCTGTTATCTTATTGCCCATGACGATGCATTGCTTTTATGCACGTTCCCTATGTCCCTTTCTGGCCCTACCCTTGACTGGTATAGTTCTCTTGCCAGACACTCTATCTTTTCATTCATCCAACTCGCCCAACTATTTCTTGACCATTTCTCAATCAACATCACCAAACAAGTCTCAATCACAGACCTTTACTCCATCAGGAAATTTGACGATGAATCTGTTGTCGACTTTGTCGCTCGTTAGAGGGGCCTGATTAACCAGCTCTCCTTCTCTTTGCCTCAACCTGAGCTCATTGAGCTCTTTTCTCGAGCATGTGCTAGACACATCTCTTCTACCTTGCAGATTCAGACATTCCGTACTTTTGACGAAGCTTTCATCATGGCTCGAAAGCTTGAACTCCGCGCCCTTGAAGAAGATAAGGTCAAATTGCATCATACCAACGCTAAAACCAATGGCCATTCTTCTTCCAGACCTTCTTCTTCTGCCAATTCTGAATCTAAAGGAGTGGCCAATACTGTGGTCGTTAGATCACCATCATCGACGTCAACTAATCAATCTCAACCTTCGACATCTTCCAGCATCACCAAACAATTCCAACAATGGTACATTCAGCGTTCTTACACTCCACTTGGAGAACCATACGCTTCCGTTTTGGAAAAACTTCTCAAGCAGGGGGTCCTCAATCTCCCTCCAATCCGACCACCTCAATTTGACCCTTTAAAAGCCATCCCTACATGGTATTGGGAGGCCGACTTCTGTCCCTTTCATCGCGTCCAAGGCCATGACATCGACAACTGCCAAACTTTCAAAAACATCGTCCAAGACATGATCGACAAGGGGGATCTTATTTTAGATAACCCGAACGCCCCACCTAACCAACATATCGACATTTTCAAACAACCATTTCCAAATCATCTGCCTACTCAAAACAACGTCCAGACTTCGACCAATGACCCTCAAGACCATGACATTCACACGATTAGCACTATCTTGCCTCTTATCCTTGACCAACCTCTTCTATTAAAAGATGAGGAACCTTCTTCTCCTACTAGTCCTCCATCTACCTCTCATGTATTGGAGGACGCTTTGACCACATCAACGCCATTAAGCCCACCTTCATCCGAAGACCCTATCTTGCCTACTCCTCAACTACAAGTAGAAGGCACGATCATCCATGCCCTCTGCCCACTTGAGGAACTGCCCTCTCTTATTTCTTCTCCACCAAGAGAAGAACCAGTCTCTCTGTTGACGCTGGAAAGTGCACCCAGCGACAGGAACACGGATTCCTGCCCTCTCCCCGCAACATGGAAACCCCTCTCTCGCCTATGGGACGGCGAAGCAGGAGAGGAGAGTCTCTAGATATGGGCTAGTTCCCTCTGATGTATCTTGTTTGTTTCAGGTAATGCAAAAATATAGATATATAGGTATATACTTGGGGGGGTGAAAAGAGAGAGAAAATCTTGAAAACAAACAGCCTACTCTAAAAGAGGTGATACACCAAAAACAGGTGACCTTCCCACATCCACTCTCAGGATCAGACAAAAACATACATACACTCAGATCTGGCAGAAAAGACCAGGTCTCTGGGATGACAGGGAGGTTCTTATGGAAAGCACAGGAAATAGGGACTCACCAAGGTGCTGAGAAACACACACTGTAAGTGACCTCACCTATTCAATACCTCTGAAACAGAACTCTACTCCTGGCAGCAGCAGACAGTGGCACTTCGTAGATCACAGGTTTGCTGGTGTTGAACCTGTGAGAGCATCAAGAGACAATGACTGGACACAGATTAACATTCAATGCATACACTGATAGATCCATCCAAATAGAGGTAAAACTATATTTTTATTGATTCAGGTGGGAAATTTGCAGAGCAGTGCTCTTTACAAAAGTCAGGAAGATCCTTAGAAAATGACTAAGTCCTTGTATTTATAGCAGAAGAGCCAAGGGAAGTCTCATTGAAAAGTGTGAAAAACACTATTGATGACGTCACAAGTCTGCCAAGACCATGCTGGTTGCCTCATTTTGCGTGCTGGTCTTCTCTTTTGGCGGCTGGGCGGGTTTTTTCTTGTGCACTGCAGGGGAATTTTGCCGCCCTTATAGTGGGCAGTGATTTTGATGCCCTTTGCATGAACTTCATGTAGGAAAACCTGCCGACGTCGGCCGATAAGCTGCCGATGGCGGCAATATTGCCGACGTCGGTATAGTTATACTCTGCGCGGCAATTTCCCTTTCCCCGCCATGGGGCGGGGTTTTCCATTTTGCCGCCATGGGTGGGCTTTTTCATTTCACCGCCATGGGCGGGGTTTTTTGGTTTTTTTGTGCCTGCCCTTGTGCTGCCGACGTCGGCGGTTCTGCCGACGTCGGTCTCTGTAAGGTGCCGACGACGGTAGTATTGCCGACGTCGGCCGATGTCTTTGCTTTTCTTTGTGTTGTGGGCGGTGAATTCGCCGCCCTCTGCATTTTCTCTGTAGACGGGCTCATTTTACCCGCCCTTGTAGTGGGCGGGGATTCTGCCGCCCACTGCATTTTTCCTGCCTCTTTTTTGACTAAGTGTCGAACACTCCATTTTTTTCCCCTTCTTCTCTTGCGGACGTCTGAAGACTCTGTCCTTCGCTGCCTATTCTCTGCAACGGCGTTGTTAAGACCTGAAAGTGGACCTTGCAACCTGAAATGACTGGGCCTGTGAAGCAGGTGTAGGAGGTGGCCGAGATTTTGCCTGAGGGGCAAAATTGGGTCAACAAATTGGTGACTCACGGGGGAAGCGTGCCTGCGATGCGTAGAACCCAGTTGCCTTGCATATCCATTGGGTGCGGAGTCGGATGGTGACTTTGAAGCAAGTTCACAACTTTGAAGATTCCAAAATCAAAAATATAGAAATTACCCCCACTGCCAAGGGAAACACACAAGACTAAAAACAACTAACTGTGCAAACTGCACTTAGGGAAAACAGGGAAGAAAACAAGGGAAACTATGTACGGCGGAACCAAAAATTCAGTGACAATGCTTCAGGTGTATCCCATTGACTGGGATACGCAATCCTTCGCCGCCCAACCTGGAGAGCTGGAACACATTATGCTGCTTGCACTGAGTAATTATATAAGGACCGCTCCATAGGGCATCAAATTTTGCATGTTTTCCAGGCTTAGCTCTATCTTCGTCCCATTTTAAGACAATGTCTCCTTCGACGAAACTCTTTGACGAAGACTTCTTGTCGAAATGTCTTTTCACCTGATGCTGGCGACTGATCATAGAGACCATGGCCTGGTTCCTTACCTCCTGGAGCTCCATTAGTTCACATAATCTGACCTCCATGCTGCTTCCTTCTTCTAGCTGCAGCTGATGTGTGAGGTCCAGCGCTGGCAATTCGAGTGAGATAGGAAGCCTTGCTTCCCTTCCATACACAAGCGTATATGGGGAATTTTTGATTGATCTTTTCGGAGTGATTCGATCGGCCCATAGAGCTGTTTTCAACTTGGCGTGCCAAGTTTTCTGATTTTCTTCCATGGTCCTCTTTATAATCTTGATCAAATTTTTGTTAGTAGACTCAGCTAGTCCATTCCCCTGCGGGTAGTAATTTGACGAAGTGCTGAGGTATATACCATACCTTAGTGCCCATTCACTAGTTTTGGTTCCCAGAAAAGCCAAGGCATTATCTGAGATTATAGTGGCTAGGACCCCAAAACGTGTCACTAAGTCCTCATAGAAATCCAAGACTGCGCTCTCATTTGCTTCCTTCAAAGCAATGGCTTCCACCCACCTGGTGAAATAATCCGTAGCAGTCAGGACCCACTTGTGTCCGGCGCTAGAGGGAGGGTTGATCATCCCTATGAAATCCAGGCCCCACTGCATGAATGGTTGCTCAACTTGAATGGGCTGTAGGGGCATGGCAGCCAATCGCTGCTTTCCGTCAAAGAGTGCACACTTCTGACACTTCCTTACCCAGGCATGGGTATCCTTGAAGAGAGTGGGCCAGAAATAGCCAGCTCTCATTATTTTTGCTGCTGTGGTCTTAGGGGTGAAATGGCCACTTGCTGGCCCATTGTGAAACTCAGCCAATACCTTGTCAGCCTGACTGGAGTCAATGCATCTCAAGAGAACCCCAGAGAGATCCTTCCTAAATAATACTCCGTCAATCAAAACATAGGGAAGGGACTGAAGTTTAAAATACCTTCTTCCGGCCCTATCGAGACCCTGTGGACATTCGCCCGTAAGAAGGAAACGCCTCATGTCTAGTGTCCAATCTCTTACGACAGCTGGTTCTTCTGCAGTGGCTGCGTCATGGATCAGCAAGCTGTTTTCACCCCTTTGTTTCAAATCTGTGGCTAGCTGTTCACACAGGCCCCTTCTTCTAACCAACTTGGTGATTTTGATGTCTATGTCGTACTCCATTACCTTGGTGATCCATCCCACTCTTTTCTCGTTTAAGTCTCGATTGGTCAAGAAATCCTTGACGCCAGGATGTGGAACCATGAGATGGATCCTGCTGTTCGACAACATATATCTGAATTTCTTCAGGCTGCGCACTACTGCCAAGACTTGCTTCTCTACATAGGTGTACCTAGTTTCGAAGTCCTCTAACCCTTGGCTGAAAAAAGCGAGTGGTTGCTCGAGGTCATCACTGTTTGCTTGGGTAAGCATGGCAGATATCACTTCTCCGTTACTGAAGGTATAGAGATTGAGGTCTTTGTTGAAGTCGGGGCTGATCAGAGCGGGAGCCTGGGTCAAAACCTGTTTGATAGCTTCAAAGCTATCCTTTCTTGGCGTTGTCCATTTGAATTCTTCACCCTTCTTTAGCAAGGAGGTTAGGGGTTTAACTATTTCAGCAAAGTTTGAAATGAACCTCCGAATGAAATTTATTTGGCCAAAGAAACTCTGCAGGGCTTTCTTGTGCTTCGGTAGGGACATCTCCAGAATGGAGCGGACTCTCTCTGGGTCAATAGACAAACCTTCCTTGGACACAATGTGGCCAAGAAGTTTCCCCTCATGAACCGCGAATACACATTTTTTTGGATTTAGGGAGATGCCAAATTCCCTGCACCTCCCAAAAATCTCCCTGAGGTGCTTCATATGTTGTCCTGCCTCTTTGGAGAAAACCGTTATATCATCGAGGTACACCAGCACGTTTCTATTTATCAAACCACTGAAAGCCATGTCCATGGCTCGCTGGAAAGTAGCACCAGTATTGGATAGCCCAAAAGGCATCTTCTGGTAGGCGAACGTTCCCCATTTAGTGGTGAAGGCTGTTTTGTATTGGTCACAGTCACGCACCAGAATCTGATTATATCCCGAATAGCCATCCAGGAGGGAGAAGCGTTCGGAACCAATTACCTTTTGAAGGATCTGCTCCATGTTTGGAAGGGGATAATGATCTTTTAAAGAGACTTTATTAAGGTCTCTAAAGTCGACACACAGCCTGATCTCCCCATTTTTCTTTCTAACTGGAACCAAATTAGCCAACCATGAGGAATGTTTGATCGGAAATATAATGCCGGACTCAATCAACTTGGCCAATTCTTTCTGCATAAGGAGCTCGACCATCGGGTTAACAGGTCTCTGCTTTTGTGTGACAGGTTTTGCGCCTTCATCTAATTCAATGGTGTGTTGGGCGAGCCTTGGATCGAAGCCTTTCAAGTCGCTATAATTCCAGGCAAAAATATCAGCGAACTCCTGGCACAACAAAATGAAAGCCTGTCTTTCTTGAAACGTACAGACCTTACCAAGCGCCAGCAACTTATCCTTGAAGATTTCCACTTTTTCATAATTCTCCTCTTTGGTAGTGATGCATGCTTTGTCATTTCTTAGTTGGTCCTCTCCGTTGAAAATACTTTCAAGTGTGATCAGACCCTTAGGGAGTTTATTGTTCTTCAATTGAACAATTTGATTTCCATATTGCTGCTGCAATTTTGCCTGATTGTGGACCGCAAATTCAGCTTCTTCCTTTAGGAAAAGGGCTATTTGTTGGTCGCTTTCGAAGACCTGCCAATTTGTAACATTGTCTGGAATTGAAGGCCGGACCACCACTTTTAAATGGCGCGAACTACAACCCCTGCTTATCTCTTTTGAAACATCAAATTGGGCACCAACAGCTGCCAATCTGTCAGCCTGCTTATTCTGCTCCCTGGAGATAGAGGTAATGTTAAGAGCAAGGAAATCCTCCATCAAGTCCCAGACTCTGTGCTTGTAAGATTTCAGTAAAGAGTTCTTGGTCAGGTTCAGGCCTCTGATTTGGTTCACTATTAGTTCACTGTCCCCCAGGATTTGCAATTTTTTGATCCCCCTCTTTCTTGCCCACTCAAGTCTGTGAATCAAAGACTCATATTCTGCAACGTTACATGTGCAAGAGAAATGGAAACGAAAAGCTGAAAAGTACCTTTCTTCAGAAGGGGAGACTAACATTACCCCACCACCAGTGCCCAGTTTGCTTCTGGAACCATCGAAATATAGCTGCCACAGGCCAGGATCTTCTTCATTTTCCTTCATTATATTGGGCATGACGGCACTCTCCTCATGCAAGCAATAGACGCCAAGGTCTGCCTCCTCAATAAACTTATAAGGATCGTGTTCAAAGTTATCGCTTCCCCACTCATCCAAGAGTAGATCTGCGACTCCTTCAAGAGCAGAAGATGAGGACTTGTCTGTTTGAGAGTCTTCTGGATCAATGATAGTATAACTGACATTCACTGCCTTGGGTGAATAGGACTCTAGGTGGTCCTTATAGAGTGGCTCGGATTCAATTTTCACTTTGGTCCCATACTTGGTTCTGAAAACCAGGTATGACCAATTTGCTGCTAGATAACCACCTATCTTGGATGTAAAGTCCCTAGACAAACAGATTGCAAAATATGGAGGAACGTCTGCTACCACTATATCTTGAGGGATTGAGAATGTCAGGCAGGCATGCAATGTTAAACTCAATCCTTTCAGGACTCCGACTGTCTTTGCGGGTGTCCCATCTAGTTGTAAGACTCCTTTGTTCATTGCTTCGTACTTTAACCCCATCTTATCAGCAATACATTTAGGCATTACTGAAGTGCTGGCCCCGCTATCAATTATGCAATTATGTACTAAGAAATCTCCAATGATCAAAGATACATAAAAAGGGGGAGTCTTTTCTTCTTTCCTTACCTGACCTGGAGCAGAAGGCTGCCCATTCATCATTAGGACATTATTAGTGTCTGTTGGGATGGCCTGGCGATCTAGCTCATGCAATTCTTTCTTCAATACCTCCTTTTGTCCCGGAAGAGACAATGAATCCCATAGAGAAATGCTCACATGCAATTTCTTCATTTGATCAACTATATTAACTTGGGGACTGACTCCTTTCGCGTTTTCCTTTGGGCTGATCCCGGCTGGAGCTTTAGACTGAGGAGCTGGGGGTACAGATGGTTCACCGGAAATTGGGGCCTTTTGAAAAGGGTGTGGTGGAGGATTCGCTGCTGCCCGAGAGGAAGCCTGCACTTCTCCAACTGCTCTTCTTTTAAATCTCGTATTGGCCGCAACGCAATCAGCATGATTGCCTACAGCGCCTCCATGATTAATTGCACAGAGCTCGCCCTCTTCGTGATTTATCAGGGTAGAATCCGGCTGAGTCTGATTGTTGCTTGTGCTGGTTTGAGCTGAGAACTCAAAAAATTGAGAAAAATCAGCACCTTGATTTTCCGAATTCTGGCAAAAATTCATCATGTCATTCAGGTGGACAGCTTGCTCTTGACCTTGTCCCATGTTTGAACAACCTGGCTGCTCCTGCACTAGATTGTTCTGTGTAGGTACATGGCTTTAGATGACGAAGGAGGCCCAGGGTTATAATTTTGATAAGGCCTAGTTGTAGTGAGCTGCCCCTGACCTTGGTTATAATTTTGAAAGGGGGGTCTAGGGGCATGGCCATAATTTTGATAACTCTGGTTTGGCTTGTGGCTTTGAGCTTGCTGCCTTTTAAGGGCAACAAGTTCATTTGACATGCTCTGCAACATGCCCTTAACTTCACTTAATTCATTGGATGGAACAGCAGTTGGCTTTTCAATGACAGGTAGGGGGGCAATTGTAGGAGAGACTGCTTGAATTGGGGGCAACGATTCTGGAAAAAGTGGCATGTGAGGTCTAGGGGCGATTTTCCCAGCTTGAATCAAGCAATTTTCGGCCGCAATGGCTATGTCATACGCAGCTGGCAGTATGTGTCCCCCCATAGATTGAATCATCATAGCAATGTCACTATTCAATGCTTTTAGATAGTACAAGAAAGCGTAGCTGGGGGTCGGCCTTACCAGGATGGGAATTCTATCCCAAGTCTTTTGGAACCGCGTATTGAAGTCCTGCATATATTCATGCGGAGCTCTTTTTATAGTTGTCAGCTGCTCAGCAAGAGAGAGGCCATCACTTTTTTCCCCAAAACGATCAGTTAAACGAGTGCCCAATTCGTTCCAAGAATATATGGAATCCACAGGCAAGGTGCCGTACCAGTCGAGAGCTTTCCCTTTCAGAGACAAGGCTAACAGTCTGATGGCAATATTTTCTTCTGTTATATTATGAATATTGCAAAGGTTGGCAATATTTTTTATATGCTCAACAACTGTAATAGGTCCCACTCCATCAAAAAAAGGCACATTTTTTAGAGCTGTTCCGGGGATCGGATCATAGCGTGGGAGGTTTAAAGGGCTTTCACCACGAAAAGCTGCAAAAGGCAAGGCCATGGCTGGAACAGGTTGTATTTGTGGCTGAGCTGGGTTGGTGTTCCTAGCAACAGGTCTAGGAGGATTTATCAGTGGATAAGGGTGAGTTCTTCCAAACCTGAGTCTTTTAGCGGAGTTTAAAGGTAGTTCAACGAACTCAAAGGGGACCCTCCTTGAAGCTGACCTGGTGGTAACTTTTGGCATATAAGCTAAGTAACTGGTCTTTTTTAAAAAAAGAACTGAGCTCTTACCAGTGGAGTCGCCAGATGCTGGAAATCTTTGTAAATCACTGTAGCAGGACCAACATCAATCCTGAAATACTACTGTGTTAGAACTTGATAAAATTGCAGTTCCACTGGGCGTGCCAGAACTATTGACGCTGGAAAGTGCACCCAGCGACAGGAACACGGATTCCTGCCCTCTCCCCGCAACATGGAAACCCCTCTCTCGCCTGTGGGATGGCGAAGCAGGAGAGGAGAGTCTCTAGATATGGGCTAGTTCCCTCTGATGTATCTTGTTTGTTTCAGGTAATGCAAAAATATAGATATATAGGTATATACTTGGGGGGGGGGTGAAAAGAGAGAGAAAAGCTTGAAAACAAACAGCCTACTCTAAAAGAGGTGATACACCAAAAACAGGTGACCTTCCCACATCCACTCTTAGGATCAGACAAAAACATACATACACTCAGATCTGGCAGAAAAGACCAAGTCTCTGGGATGACAGGGAGGTTCTTATGGAAAGCACAGGAAACAGGGACTCACCAAGGTGCTGAGAAACACACACTGTAAGTGACCTCACCTATTCAATACCTCTGAAACAGAACTCTACTCCTGGCAGCAGCAGACAGTGGCACTTCGTAGATCACAGGTTTGCTGGTGTTGAACCTGTGAGAGCATCAAGAGACAATGACTGGACACAGATTAACATTCAATGCATACACTGATAGATCCATCCAAATAGAGGTAAAACTGTATTTTTATTGATTCAGGTGGGAAATTTGCAGAGCAGTGCTCTTTACAAAAGTCAGGAAGATCCTTAGAAAATGACTAAGTCCTTGTATTTATAGCAGAAGAGCCAAGGGAAGTCTCATTGAAAAGTGTGAAAAACACTATTGATGATGTCACAAGTCTGCCAAGACCATGCTGGTTGCCTCGTTTTGCGTGCTGGTCTTCTCCTTTGGCGGCTGGGCGGGTTTTTTCTGGTGCACTGCAGGGGAATTTTGCCGCCCTTATAGTGGGCAGTGATTTTGATGCCCTTTGCATGAACTTCATGTAGGAAAACCTGCCGACGTCGGTCGATAAGCTGCCGACGGCGGCAATATTGCCGACGTCGGTTAAATTAGGCTACCGATGTCGGTATAGTTATACTCTGCACGGCAATTTCCCTTTCCCCGCCATGGGGCGGGGTTTTCCATTTTGCCGCCATGGGCGGGCTTTTTCATTTCACCGCCATGGGCGGGGTTTTCTGGTTTTTTTGTGCCTGCCCTTGTGCTACCGACGTCGGCGGTTCTGCCGATGTCAGTCTCTGTAAGGTGCCGACGATGGCAGTATTGCCGACGTCGGCCGATGTCTTTGATTTTCTTTGTGTTGTGGGCGGTGAATTCGCCGCCCTCTGCATTTTCTCTGTAGATGGGCTCATTTTACCTGCCCTTGTAGTGGGCGGGGATTCTGCCGCCCACTGCATTTTTCCTGCCTCTTTTTTGACTAAGTGTCGAACACTCCATTTTTTTCCCCTTCTTCTCTTGCGGACGTCTGAAGACTCTGTCCTTCGCTGCCTATTCTCTGCAACGGCGCTGTTAAGACCTGAAAGTGGACCTTGCAACCTGAAATGACTGGGCCTGTGAAGCAGGTGTAGGAGGTGGCCGAGATTTTTCCTGAGGGGCAAAATTGGGTCAACACTCTCCACCCATTTCAATTGAGGAAGACCCAATCACGGTTTCCTCCTGCCCTTTCCCTGAGATTTCTACATCTCACTCACCTCCGTCTATATCTAAACCCAAACCCATATCTAACCTCGCCTTGCACAATAGTGGCCCTCGACCCAAACACACGAAAACCACTAGACCACATCGGAGGACTCCTCCTCCACCTTCGTCATCACCTTCAATCTTGGGCCCGCATCCGTCCACTTTAATAGGAGTGCTTCCCACTCCCATCCTTCACAGAGGCACGTCACCTCTATTACTCTCTCAACCCATCAGACATACATCTCCTCTAAACCCTCGACCTATGCCTCTTTCACCTCCCAAACCAACGTCACCAATCCTTACTACAATAAAACATCCAGACCCCTTAGCAGGTTCATATGCCTTGCTCTTACGGCACTTGTTGCAGTCCTCTCGTCTCGACCTCCCACCTCTTAGACAATATCAATCTCTCGGACCTAAACCACCTTGGTTCGACCACACTTGCATTTGTGCGTATCATCGCACGCCTGGACACGACACGGAGCATTGTCATGCCCTCAAGGTCGCCATTCACCAATGTTTGGAGAATGACACCTCCCTTTTCAACCACATCATCAACAGACCTTCCACACCACTCCGCCCATCAACTCTCGGATCAAGGCCATCTTGGTTCGACAACTCTACATTCTACCACTATCATCACATTCCGGGACATGACACTGAGCATTGTTGCGCTCTTAAAGCTGTCATTCGTCAACACTGGAAAAAGGATTCCCTTCTCATCAAGGGTCCTCTTGACCACCTCTTTAACAAAACATCAACCCCGACTCATGCCTCTCCAACCTCATCACCTAAATCTGGATCCCCACGCCAGAATATGGTCCCTTTGCCGCCTTTGACCCCCCTATTCGACATTAACACCGTCCATCTGACCACTAAACCTCAACCGACCTTAACCAATCTTTCAAACATTCTCCCTACCCACTGGGAGAACTCATCCTTCATCCAAACCTCGACCAACTCTTCAACCCAGTCTCTACCACATATCAATCACTCGACCACGTGTCCATCGACCCAACCCCCGACGTATCAATCAACCAGACCTCTCGACCAAACATTCAACCTTTTTCAACCAACCAACGACAATGTCAACCAACTTCACATCCATCAAACAACACTTGACCAATCTGGAAAGAGGCAAATGGGGCAGGCTTGCTCCTAATTGACTCAGACCTTAACACACTAGCATGGCCCAGGGTCTTATTAGACCTTAAACCCCTTTTTATGTCTTGCGTCTTCGACCATTTCTTCTATTAGTCGAGTACTCGTCTGCTTGACACGTAACTTGAGCTCATCCCTTGAGCAATCCTCGTCCTCTTAATCCTCATCCCTTTCAACCCTATTCCCCTTTAACAAGTCCTCTACAACCCTTTTATGATGCATGGATGCTTTGTCCTCATAAAAGGGGCGTCCTTGAACTTCTACAGTCTTGTCCGTGACTCAAATTCCTATCAAAAAATACAAATCAAGATGTCAAAACATATCCATGGTCACTAAATCAAGTCAAATCAAAAAGATAGACTGATCCCTCGAAGGACAGCTGTGTTATCATTGCTGTAGCTAGTAGACTGATCCCTCGAAGGACAGCTACTCAGACATTATATTAAGCAAAAATATAGACCACTCCCTCGAAGGATGGCTATGACTAATCTCGCTACAAACAGCAACCCTTTCTTAGAAGCTTCCCGCATTGATCAGCTTCACAACCTGACCACCAAGCAAAAGACATCGCTATGTAGGCTTCCCGCATCGATCAGCCTGCACCAAAAAAAAAAAAAACGAGTCACGGACTTGGCTTGTAGTTGTCTCAGGGTCTCCTATAAAAAGGGGCACGGTTATTCCTGCTCTTAAATTGGGTTACCCTATCCTCCTCCTATCACCTGCTCAAGGGACTTCGAGCTCACTTTAATGTCAAAGTGATTCGATTACCGTTCTAACTCAACACTGGTCAACGACGTAATGCATGAACGGGGCTTTTGTTCTAATAACCCCTATCTATGCTTCCTTTTTGGTCCTTGTCAATGAAAGAGCAATTTGCCTTTCACCTTTTCTCTACACTCTGGTCACATTTAACCACATCAATTGTCGACTCATCTCAAACCAAGCCATTTTCATCATCTTCAGCTGACACCAACCTGGACACTTTCAACACGACATCAGGCATCGCCTTGTCCTTTTCACATAGTTTCTATGGACACCAATACACATGGAAACTACCGACCAGACCCAATTTATGTTAAGCATAAACCAATACTTGTTGAAGCATAAATAGACCTTCATTCATTTTTAGCATACATCCATCGCGACTATAGAAACTTGCTAGGGATGAAAGACTCTCGACCAATTCTACAGAATACACCATCTGTAGCATCCTTTTATCCTCATCTTAGCCTCATCATTTCGACGCTTGACCACATCCAATCATCAACCAATCTTCTCAATTCGTCTGAACTACATTGGTCTGAGGCCCTATGACCAGGGCTATGTAGGCAGCACTCAGATACCACATCTTCTGAGGTTAGCTCGACCACCCCCGTTTGTTCATCTCTATGATGGACAAACCTTCTCTTCTTTGACTCTTATCACGACCAACTCCGTCCACTTTGACCAAGACCAATCATCAACTTTGACTAAGACCAATCAATCCCTCTGACCCTTCCTCCCTTTTAGGGAGAACTACATCGGCCTGAGGCCCCTACGACAGGGGCTATGTAGGCAGCACTCAGTTGACATGGGGTCTTCTGGGGTTAGCTCAGCCGCATCCTTTTGTCCATCCATCCTCTTAACCAATGACCATTGGAGATCATGCGTATCTTCTTCGACCCACTTCCAAGACAGCGTGTTGCCTTGGTTGTTTTTGCGTGTGTGCTACCTCACGGCTGGTTAGCAGAATTGTCTGCAGACTATTTTTGACCCTTCGCAAGTATAGGATCGTGAGCTAGTTGATCCCTACTACTTGTGGCTTTTTCGTGTTTTTGGGAGCACTTCCTGAGCCCTGGATACCTGGAACACGATGACCATTTGGAGCTTCAGCTTAGATTGAGTGACCCGATCAGTAGATGACTAAATGTTGGGGCCCGGTTACCTCAATTTTGGCACTCCTTGACCCTTGACCTGCGGCACTTTTGACCCACCTATCCCGTGACGTGGTATACGCGCAATCACAAATTTTTCAGCATTTTTTCACTCACTCTTCTCTCTTTTTCATCCACCTTTTGTCAAATCAGCACCCGACATCAGGTTCCTTCCCTCGACTCCCGCTTTGAGGGGGAATACCTCATCCTTCACCTGGGGCAACCACTCCCTGTTTTTGTCTTGCAGTTCGTCTAGAACAACCAACAAAACAAAAAGGGGCAAATGTAGACACCTAAAAAGTGTCTAACCCTTGGTCTTCCTCTCTCCCCTTGGTCCCTTGCCACTTCGACTATCCCTAACCTACCTAAGTCTTATTAATTGAAAATAATCATCTATTTTTAATTAATAAGTCCCTTTTTTCCCTCTCCTTGCCACCTCGCCACCCTAGGATACCCTCCTTGGATCCCCTTCATTCCCCACATGGCCATTTAATGCCTTAGACTCCCATTCCAACCTCTCCTCTCGCCCATTTAACCCCGTCGACCGTTTCATCCTCGCATTCATTTGACCCGGCCGTTGGGAAACGGATGAAAGGCTATTTTTAGCCTTTCTCCAGCCTTTCAGCCGCCGACGTCGGTCATCCTTTGGCCGACGTCGGCGATATTGCCGGCGTCAGCACCCTTCATAACGGTTTTCTTCACCGTTATCTCAGTCTCTGTTCTCTCTAGTTCCGCTTGGCTTTTCTTCACTTCTCTGCGTCTCTAGCTCTCGCATCCCGACTCTTGAATCTTTGGCATCAAACCCTTGTATCAGCAATCTCTCTACCAATCAATCTGACTCTCCCCCTCAGGTACACAGCAAGCTTCTGCAAGTGAACAACAGGTATTCTTCATCAGCAATAGGTCTTCAACAAGCGGCAACATCAACACCTTCTTCAGCAGGGCACAGGTAAGTACTCTGTTTATTTTATGCTTTCTAGTTATCATGTTTTAAACTAGATTCAGCTCTTCTACCCCCCCCAGACAGTTAACTAAACCAGATAGACCCGGATTCCTATATCCCTGATTGGTCTCCTTCATCTCTCTGTCCCTTTCTGTCCATTTGACTCCCCTGCACAGACCCCCTGACTGCCTCAAATCAGACTCAGACCCGTCCATAGACACGTCCACAGACCAAGCCCAGACCAAGACTCGACCAGAACCTGCCTAAAACCCCGTCCAAGCCTATTGCCCCGATCGACGCTGGTCATTACCCCAACCGACGTCGGCAGACGACCAGACAACCGACGCTGGTAGGACCACCGACGCCGGTGACTGCAACCAGGCCGACAGCTTCTTCCAGGTAAGCCTTTGCTTCCTTTTCTCTTTCAGTTTGCTATCATTTCAGTCTATTTTAGCATTCTGTCTTTTTATCAGTCATTTATCTTTTATCAAAACAGTGGGTTGACCTCCCTTAAGGAAGTTCTCATACTTCTGGGAACAAGCTCTTTCTTGGCAACCCACCGCCTATCTATCTAACATTTTCTTGTCCAAGTTTTCTTCTTTGCAGGTGTCATTCCTCCACAGCCAAAGAGGGGTGCTCACAAGCGTCTGGATTTATGGTGCGCAGTCTATATCCAGGTACTTCCCATGCCTTGTCCATTTATCTTTTTAGTTTCTTCTTTCTCTTTAAATCTAAAAAGCGAATTTTGAATAGAAACACTAACTATTACTAGGCCAACTATTTTATTTGTTGTAGGTGTTGCTTTTAGATTCATGTATGATACATATTTAGATAATTGGATATTAACAAAATGGATACTTCGATGTATCAAAAGAATTGTAAATTTTGGTTTATAATATTCTTTGATTGATAATGCTAATTTATATTGTTATTTTGATGTTGAACATGGTGATATTATAGATCACAAACTTACTTTTGGTTATGTGTCTAAGTTTGGTGCAGGTGATATCACTTGGGGTGATAAAAAATAACCTATTGTTTCTATCTCTTCTACATAAACAAAGTATATAAGTGATAAGAAGTTTCTAAAAAAGCCATGTTCTATGAAGGTTTTTAAAATAAATCCATTTTGATGTTTTTCGTAGTACCACCCTTCTTTATGATAATCAAAATTGTATAACTCTGGCAAAAATTCTAGTGCAACATGAAAGAACTAAACATATTGAAGTTCATATACATTTTATCTAAGAGAAAGTCCTTAATGGTGATACTGATCTCTAGTTTTATTCTACGGATGAACAAGTGGTAGATATATTCATAAAACCACTTGGTACTACCAAATTTTGCAAGTTTTATACAATTTTAGGCTTCTCAAATTTACCATTGAGGGGGAATGTGCATGATAATGTCTCTTCCTAAAGGGCACACATTTCTTTATTCTTCTCTATACTTATTCTCAAATTGTAAAAGCATTGTAATAATTCACTTTATATTATTCTAGTAAATTTCACCATATGTGAATTTATAGTGTACCCAATACTTAAAAGCACATCTTGTAATGGAGTTCCTTATTTTATAAAAGGCTTCAGAATATTTAATTGATTATTAATTAAAAATTGTGAGATCTAGTCTCATGATCATGGTAGCTTAACTTACTCTAAGTAGTTTATGGATTAGAATTCTTTTTGTTTTAAAATGTGATATAAACATGATGAAGGTTTTTAAATCTTTTAAATGTTACATGCATCCTAAATTCATCGTAGATGATTTATAAAGTATAATTTCTTATTTATAAAGGTGACTATGGCATGTATCCCCACTTAACATTAAGGGGAGTGCTGAAATAATTAATGTTATTTTATATATGACATGTCATTAATATATTAATAATAAATCACATATGTAAATTAATAATAATATATTTTATTATTTAAACTACATGGACTAATACTTGTGATAATAAATAATAAAATATATGGTTATAAAAATTATCATTGTGAATTGAGTGGGAGGTTGAACCTAATAGTTACAATGGTTCACTCCACATATAATTGTTTTTACATGGTAAAATCAATACGTACGAGAATTCAATGAATTCTGATAGATAATCAAGCTTACAAACTTAAAATATTTGAAATATTCAAGCATTGGTTATATGAAGGACTCTCTGAGAGGAAGTGTGAGAAGAAGATTGATTGCATTGAGTGATTTTGTTTCTTAAATAATGAAAAGTCATTAAGGGTTTTTTACCTCCATGTGAGGTTTTTCCATGTATATCCCATGTTGTGAATTTGTGTTCTTTTAAATCATTTTACCTATCTAGATCATGGACATGTATATGTTTATAATTTAATAGTATGATTAAGTAGGCCATAAAATTTGCCAGTGTGCATGCACCTCTATTTGATCAGGCCATAATGGCTACTGTAACATATGTGTGAGCAAAAATAGAGAGTAATGATCTAATAAATGAGGTCAAAATACCATAAATTCCCCCTCTAAATTTGATGGGTAGCCTAGGTCTCAGATTATTGGATGAGTATATATGATTGTAGTGAGAGCATGTCGATCTCAAACCATAACTAGCTATGTATGAGGATCGAGATAGACATGGGATATTATACTCTAGGATATGTGGTGATATTGGGGCATCTATTTATAAGTATCCCATGATAGATGATACAAATTATACTAATGTAGATGAGGAGGGTCCTGTGGACTATGTTCCTATCATAGATTGATGTATTACTTATGTCATTGTCTAAATTTTTGATATATATATATATATATATATATATACAATGACATAAGTAATATATATGAGCCATTTTTTGGTATATGGGCATTTATTGTGACTGATTTTAGTTTGAAACCTTGTAATTTTTCAAAATGTTTATGTTTATTTGAATTGTCTATATTAAAATGTTAGTAATATGGTACTCGTAATGTTGATTAGCCACATATGTAGAAATTATTTGAACCTAGGAGAGCTATGAGCCATAATGATGTAGAGGAAACATAATGGACCTTATAATCCATATTTTATCACTCAATTAGCTGATATTTAGTATTCACTTTGCATAAACTATCTTTAGTATTCACCTAGTTGATTCTTCTTCCCTTGTGAAGGATAAATATGAACTATCTTCTAACTTGATTGGCATTAGAATAATCACCTAGCTGATCTTTAGTATTATTTAACTTCCTTTGACATGCTTCATGTTATTTTTCTTTTATTTTATCCTATGAATCAAACATTTCATCATCATATTCATCATATATAACTTGATTACTTTTTTATGTGCTTGGGCTTTCTTCATGCATTTCAACTTGGTTTCTTGGTTGCACCTTCATCACTTTATCCTTTCTTGGCTCCTTATATGCCATTGGTTTATTAGGCTTTCACTCTTATTAATCTTCTTATTCTTCTTTTCTCATGCTTGCTTGAGTTGTACCTATAATTTGTACTTCTTATTTCATTATCATGATCTTTATTAACAATACTTTGCTTGGCATTGGTTGTTTCTCATTTGCTCTCTTTACTTGATTGACTTCTTGATTTAGGTTCATTTGATTCTTCATATCATTTGATTGTTTTTTTTCATTTGATAGTTATGGAGTTAATTTCAAGGGCTATACTCTTATTTTCACTTTGCCTACCTATACATCAATAATCTTCTTCTCATAAGAGCAATCAAATTCAAGTCCTAGGACTGCTACAAAGTTATCTCCTTCTTGTCTTCATGAATTGCAATCATGACTTATTTGTGTAATTTTCCTCTTGCTTCAGCTGAAATATGCTCCTTGGCATCCTATAATTCCTCTTTCTTCTCATCTTTAGCATGCTAGACATCTCTAGTCTTCATCATATCAACTTCTACCATTTGTTATCTTTCCTTATCATCTTCTTTCATCTTGATGAGTGATTTATTTTTCCCATCTCTCACAAAGTTTGAGGTCTCATTCTTTTCCTTCATAAAAATTTTCTTCATACCTACATGTACACACTCAAAAGGAATGTTAGAATATAAACTTAGAGACCACATATTCTCCATGAATGCTTCTTTCTTGGGAATTCTCTTCCTTTATTTGCCTTCTCTCTTAAGTGCTTCTCTTGGCACTTAATCCTTATTCATGTTATCTTCAATGATAAATATCTTCTCAATATATCTATCTTGTTATTCTATAGGAAACTCTTCATCCCTTATTCCTTTATGGGTTGTACCTTCTTTGTTCTCCTTATCCTCCTCTTTCGTCAAGGAATTTTTCTCATACCTTATCTTTCTCATAAGTGGCTCTAGTGGCCACTTCACTCTATTTATCACATCATAGCCATTCAATTAACTCTTTTGACTCTTCATGAGATTCACCATGTGCTCAATCCTCTCAAATCTCTGCCCCAATTCTTTTCTTATCTCTTTTACTTTATTTTCAAAATCCATTTTCTCTCTTTTTACTTCTAGGCCTCTCTCTTAGACCTATCTCTTAGAAAGCTACCTTTTTTCTCTCTTCTTGGACCTCTCTTGGTCTCTTTTCCTCTCTCTAGTCCTCTCTCTATGACTTCTCTTATCTTTCTTGCCTCTCTCTAGGAGTCTACCTCTTCTCTCTTCTCTCTTAGAGCTTCAATGCTCTCTTTGTCTTTTCTAGTCTTTTCTTGACTAGCTTCTTGTCATTCTCAAAGGACTTTGGGGATGTATCTATTCTCTTCTTGATATGATATTACTCTATACTAAACTCAATGGATCAGATCTATAACATCTTCTTCTCCCTCAATACCCTATAAGTGTCATCTCTCATGCATACCTCATAACATATCTTGCCTATATCAAATCAAAAACTTGGAATAATTCAAAATTACTACAACCAAGATCTTAATTTTATCTAATACCAAATGATGTAGAGGAAACTTGATGGATCTTATAATCCATATTTCTTCCATTCGTAACTTCTCCCTTGTGGCTAGGCTTAAGACCCCTCACTATGCACAAACATGATAAATTTTCAAGTATGTGAGATTATATAATTTTGATGCCTTCAAGGGGTGTATTAAATTTTATCAAACATCTATCTCTTTTTTTCAATCATATATTTATACTCTGTCACCTCTTTACTCATCTTACCATTCTATGAGCATGTAAACCCTAGTAGCCCTATTTTTATGAAAATCTCTTTTTATAGGAGAGTACATGGGCATTCAAGATAAACTCAATATATTTTTGGGGACCCATTTAGGTCATACAACTTATACTATCCTTTCTCTTGGCATAACTCCTAAGACACAATACACTTCCTTCTTTAAACCACCCCTCAATTAACCCTCCAAACTAACAAATCTCCTTAATTTGTGTAATGTATGGGCCATCAAATCAAACTATATATATTTTGGATACCCATTTGGCTCCCTTAGCTTAATAAATCATTTATTACACTACTTATTTATACATGATTTTCTTTCACTACCCTTACTCAATTAGGCTTCCTTAGACCTAATATTAAAACACAATCATAAAAATTCATATAAATGGAGCCATACCAAATTGTAACTACTTTAATCAGTTATATCACATTAATTTATGCAATAATACAAAATTTTATAAATATTTTATGGTTAAAATTCTTTATACCAATAAAACCCTAGTTTTAGGGTTTCTCAAGCCCTATACAGGCTGAGGGTACATTTAAATTCATATCTCAAGTTATATGAAGTTTCATAAGCCCAAAACTTCACAAAAAATTATTTATTAGTGTCCTTCACCTCATCCAATAGTTTAGAGTCCTTTTTTCCACACTTTACTTGCTCAAACTAACCCAAACACAGGGATTTCTACCTATTTTCCATGAATGTGCAAGATTTTGAATAGTCCTTTCACATTTTTAAGCATTATACTCCCACATGGATCAATAATATAGTTACCCTACATTTATCTAACATATATTCACCTATAATTACAATAATACAGTTTATATTGGCAATAAAACTTCTCTTTGTTCATTGACTATGCAAGAAAGATAATACTCAAGCAAACATGGGTCTATGTCCGAAGATTGTCTCAAGGGTTTAAAATTATGTATACCAACTTAAAGCTAGAAATATATTTTATATCTAACTTTAACCACTCCTCCTTACATTTTTATTATAAATCTAGACATTAATAACATAAAATAGGGGTCTAGAGTGTCTCTCCTATACTGAGTACATAAACTCTATATTTGTTTGAAATCTGATTGTTTTTACATTTCAACTTATTACTAGATATTTATCTTTATCCAAGAACGCCAAAAAATTATTTAAATTGTCTCCAATACATTCATAAAACACTTTAACCATTCCACACTATCTAAAATAGAGAACACCAAATTGTATGCATAGGGTTTCATTTGAAACAGGGTCTGTCTTCCTAGTCTGATTGAGCACCTTTATAACATCATCTTGCATTAAAAAAATTTAATATATATACTCATAAAATATATTAATATCATTGTATATTTAGTTCCAACAAACTACCTATAGAGAAAGACTCATTACCTTCATGCTAAGGGCTGTTACCTACAACCACTCTTTGATTATCACCATCCAATCAACCACCTGCAACTTCATGTAAGAATCAACATGTTCATGCTTTATGGACTTATATAAGACAATAAAAAGTTGATTCAATCATAATAATTGAGTTTAAACAAATACATAAAGCACATTGATTTATTCATCATATCATTCTTTGTTACATAACAGTCTATTCATGGACTTGAGATCCTCCTTGAGGAATTTTTCTTTTCATTCACATTTTCAGGATTCCTCTCCTCCCTATTTCTTGGATATCTCTCTCCTATACACCATATAAAAACTCTTTGTTCTTCCCTCTACCTTACATTCAATTTTTTTTGGCTATTATATGCCATGCAAATAACCCTCCTATCTTCATGCACCAACTATCACATTGGATTCTTGGAGGTTATTAAAAAGAACATGCTCATTTATTATAATATCTTATTTTATGAATAATATCACCTCGATATGACATATTAGACTAATATACAAAATTTAGACATCACTTAAGACCTCTAGGATTAATTTTGAACAAGTTCTTACATTTCAAAATTCAAATATAGTTTGGGAGGGAAAACCTCCTATTCAAATCCTAAACCACTTCAAGAGCTCCTATCACCTTGAGGGCCTACAATGGACCTCTTAGAATGTTATAGATCCTTTAATAATGAAATTTTTATCTATGAATTTGATGCTACTACATCACATATTGATCAAACTGTGTAATTAAATGACTATACTCTAGTGATGTTACTTATCTGTGTATATTTTTAGTAGGAATTTATGCATTATCTATTGAAAAAATATTGAACAATGTTTTCACTATGACTGGTGACTGATTCTTTTTCCCTTGTGTTACAATACTACTATAATTTTTCATATCTCTTTGAACCAATTTCTAATTTTCTTGGATCTATGGCATAATGGTTTTCTCATGATGTTGTTCTCTAGATGTGATTCTATAAACATGATGAGTAACTATTGGTTCCTTAATAAGAACATCATGTTAACTTGGTCATGGTAGAATTCAATCTATTAGAATAAAGAGAAATATATCTAGATATATTCTTAGAAAATGTAATATTATCTCTATTGATATATTTCTCAATATTTCCTCTGAGTGCACAATAGTCATTATCCCAATGACCATTTATGCGATGATAGATGTAGTAGTCTAGTTTCATATTTTATCCAATTGATGATGTGAATGATAACTATTGGGAGGAATATTAATCTACCTCCTATCTAATAATGTCCTGATAATATCACAAGGTGTATCTACAAATGTATTGAACTATATAGGTTATCTCTTATCATATTATGATTTAGTAAATGTAGGAGTTACTTCATAAATGAGATCTTTCCCTTTATGTAATACATTAATTTGTGGATATTGTGGAGGTTTATGATAAGGTGATTCAGGATCTTGAACCAAAGTGGATGTTTCAAGTTGTACCAACTCAAGATCAAAATCTTCTCTTAGATTTGGTTGCATGAGTCCAAATTTATTTTCCATTGTGATGACTATATTTAAAAGATGATTAAATGAATTTTATGTATGATATAATAGTTATTTCATGAGAAGGAAAATTAGACCTCTACCAAAAATTTATCATGTCTTAAAATATGTTGGTTGATAAATTAAGTGTTTCATATATGACTTAAGCCATAAGATATAATAAAAAATTGGCTTTGAATTACCCTGATGTAATGATGGTAATTGATCATATGTAACTTTGGGTCCTTTATTATAAAATAAATTCATAATGAATACTTCTTATAACTCCAAAAATGTATGTAATGAGCCACTAGGGCATGAATGATGAAACCAGTGTAGTGCCTCATCCTCTAGGATATTGGGAAATAACTATAATAGTATCAAACCAATGTTACACCCATTCATAGATTTATTATAAGATTTGAAACTAAAATAAGTATCCCCATTTCCATTAAACTTGGAAAATGAGGAGATATTAAAATCACGTGATAAAGGCACACAAATTTTTTTATGCATTATGGGGTTGCCATGTGGATAGCATCAGAAACAACCCAAGAGTGGTATGTTTTACTGTTGAATATAAGTTGATGTACTTTATGTTGAAAACACCCATAAAATTCATCAAAGAGATGATATATTAAGAAGGAATATTAATATTTTGGAGTGGTTCATTTAGTACTTAAATTTTATTGTGAATTATGGAAATTGGTACAATATTTTGCTTAGGAAGGAGGGATTGAGGAATAAATACTAATTTAGTAAGGGTGGGTTTTGGAGATTCATTGGTCTTTATTATTTTGTTATTTTTCAAAGGCATAAAAAATTCTATTGAAATAGAAGGAATAAAACTATGACTTACATTACTAAAATCCACATGCTCACATAATTTATCTTTTAAAATAAAACTAAGAATATCATTATGATTTTAAATAACATTGCCATTGATCACATTGCCATTTGATTTGTCATGCAACATGCCATCATTATCAACATGAGGAGTGGGTTGAGAGGAAGTAAGACTATATGTAGTATAAATATTTTCCTCATCACTATATGCATAATAATCATTATCATTCCAATTTTCATCATGATCACAATCACTTACACTTGTAGAATCAACATTTGAAGTAATCACACTTTATTATTCACTAGAAGAGGGAGTAAGAGATTTATTTAGATTTGTATTTTCATTCAAATCATCATAATATGTAAGAAAAAAGCAATATTTACTTTCATTATCAACATTTGAAATTAAAACATTATTTTTTGTAGAAAAGGTAAATAAAGGAGAAAAAGGTACATTTTATACCTTATTCGAAACATCATCAATTGGAAAAGGAATAGAATTTTGAGCTTCATTATCAAAATTCAAAATTAAAACATTATTTTTGGAAGCAAAAGAGGGAAAAGGAGAAAAAATTACATTTTTTATCTTGTTCAAAATGTCATCATTTGAATTATCACTATTTGGAATTGAAACATTCTTTGTAAGGAAAAGGTAAAAGAAGGAGAAAAAGTTAGATTTCAACCTTACTCAAAACATCATCATTTTCATTTTTTATTTCAAAAGAAAAGGGAATAGAATATGCATTGTCACTTTCTACTTTAGATCCATCATTATCATATATAAAATAAACATTATTGTATAAACATGAGAGTTTTTAGATGCACTATTGTTACTTGGTTTTGGAAATTATTTAATAGTAAATCCTTTGACAAAGGTGATTTTTTGATTATCTTGATTTGGAATAGAAGGAGAAGGAATAGGATAAGAACATGCATCTACATTAATTTCCTTATCATTTTCATCATCACTTGCATAATATTCATCATAACCATCATGGAAACAATAATCATCATTATCATGATACACAAAATCATGTTCATCATTTGGATCTAATGCAAAATCTTGGTAATTTGTCCATTATTTATTATAATTATAAGGAATGCCTATGAATTCATCAACTAGATGGGAAGGAAGAGTGTTCTTATTAATCTTATAAATATTCCAAAAACTAAAAAGAAAACTATAGGATAAAGACAAAAGAATGGTAATACGTAATCCAACATGAGAAATAATAAAAATTAATGTTACCACATATTCCCACATAAGATAAAAATCATAATTTAATGTGAAAACCTAGGGGGACAACATTTTGAATGAAAACCCTAGTGTTATAATCTAATGTTTGGCTATGTTCAAATAAAAAGAAATATGTTCACTAATATGTTTTATTGATTTTGTGATTAATGGAATTTAACTTAACTAAATAAAACAAATAAGTAAAGTGAAATTAGTGATTAAATAAGAATTAAACCATACATTTCACCTGCAATAAAATGACATTGAATAACTAGGGTATTGAGTTGAAAAAATGAAAATGGTATGAGAAACTTAACTATTCGAGGCTCACAAATTTATATTTAATAATTTTTGACGTTGTATGTGACTATGACATTTTCAAATTTGACTATTTTTCTTTCATTTTGGCCTAGGAAAATAGTAGGTCAAGTGGAAAAAAGTGGGGTGCACTCTTATCTCAATAGGGTGCTCCTATGCAAGCTCCTCTTATAATAAAACTAAAAATTTGGTTATAGTGACCCTTCTTATAGGTGAATTTTAATCTGGTATGGACTTATGATCCTGAGATTTAACATGTGTTTTGTCTTATTTCATCAAAAACCTAGGGGAGTATTATACACAAGAAGAAAACCAAGATCAAATGCAAAAGGGGGGGAAATGGGGAAGTGGGAATGGCTAAATTGTACTCAGAACCCTGATATATTGAGCACTTCCTACATAGCCCCAATGATAAGGACCTTAGGTCAATGTATTTATTTCTTTCGGGAATGTACATAACTAGATAAAACATGGTGTGTATCTAAATTATCTTCACTTAGGCTCTCCTCTTGGTCTATGCATGCAATCTAGATGTAGAACATGTAAACTTTAGTTAAATACACATATTGAGCATGTTGTAAGGTGATTTTATATATTATGATAGTGCCAAAATAATAAGTTCTAGATGTAAAATTACTTAGGGAACCCTTTAAATATATGAATCCCAATTTTGAATTATAAAAATTAATTTATGCATCGATTGACTCAAACAAGGGTAAAATGGTCATAAAAAGAGACCCAAAAGAAACAAACATTGAAAAAAGCTTGGAAACATGTAGAGGAAAATAAAAGGAAATGGGGATAATAATGGGGTGAAATTTTATCCACATAGAATGATTTTATACACACAAAAAAATATAAATTTGAAAATTAGTGACAAGGCCAAGGATCCCTGTGACTTTGACAAGGACTGGCATGAGTGATTAAGTATAGGAAAATAGTGAAATCAATAAAAAAGGGAGATAAAAAAGGATGTAAGACTAGGATAATATGTGTGAATGGGAATTAAATTCATCATTAGGATATTTTAAATACAAAATCCATAAAATGCATAATACTTGTGTTTGGTTGATCAAATTTAGGTGTATATAATTTCCTAAAAATTAAAACTTTGATATCTTGTAAACCATAGCTCTAATTTTGGAACCATTTATTGCATTTAGAATAAAATCACAAAACCTTCCATATATTATAATTACCACTTATATAACAACCTTATTATCACCTCACCAACACATACCACATTTTTCCTAACATTTCCACTTTTGATATAGAAACCAATTTGAGTATCAAATTCAAATTCAATCAATTACCAATGTTAATAATTCAATTATAATAATCATGTAATAAAAAATTTGAGTATTAACTCTCTTTATATTAGTAATCACTTTTGGATTAAAATTCTTACTTTAGTTTCTTCCCTCCCACTAAAAGGGGGACATATACAGGCACTATTTTACTAATTCTGGTACATAGAGGACGTTTGACTTAATACACTTTTACTTTACACTAGATTTTGAATCAGATCATATTTTGATTTACTTGAAACACCATTACTTGGATTTAATATGCTTCAGTTAATAGCTTTTGGCTTAGTATATTATAGTTTAAATTTTTTATAATAATATGACATTGATTTAGTGGTTTTTAAACACAACTACTTAGATTTGTTTAATTAATCACATTGGTTTAGTTACTCAGATTTTCATAGTAACTCATATATGCTTAATTTATCTTAGATTTGGCTTAGATTTACATATTTACATAAAATAATGGTTTCAATTTCCTACATGTTATTATAATTTACTATAGTATCTTATCATTTTACACAAGATTTCACACAGTGTTGACAAATGGTTGATATAGATAGGGCATGTACATGGTATGTGTCCACAGAATGTATGTAGTATTGGAATATTTTATACATAGGTTATGATAATGGGGGCATGCACACAATATAGGTCTATATAGACACAATATCATTACTCAAGATTCAGAGTTGTTACTTAGATTATATTACTCAACTTTGCTCAACTATTAAATTTAGGGAATGTTGCATGGCACATGTTATCATCTCCAAAATTTACACCAAATTATATAGAAAATAATGGAAAATCATGCCATTATCTATGTTTTTTACACCAGACTTAGTTCAAAATTATACTTACACCAAAATTTTCACCAATTTTGCATCATAATGAATCTTATAGCCATCTACAATTGTTGATTCAAAATTTTGTATTATTACCCAATATATTCAAGTTGTTTTGGGATGAATTTAAATAGATTTTGAATTCTAGGCACATCTCTACCCAGATATTAGAGTGGGGGAAAACATAACTTAGTTCTTCATAACATAATTGTTTATTCAAATTCAGTACATGGACTCCACATTATGAGTTCATCTTCATGTTCAATTATCTGGCCAAGAAGATAACAAGATTAGAGATCATATTATATTATCATGGGATAATCAAATTAGACCCATGGTACCTCCATCTACAATCAAACACATGTAACACAGGTAAGTATAGGTACACATTATTCATTTTACTTTAGTAATTTCATTTTATTACGTTAGTATAATAAAAGGGGTGACAAATGTATACACACAAATTTGGTCAAGAAAACACTAGTATTATTTATTTTGTGGATTTTTTATTTATAATCTCCTATTTTTTGAATTTAACTCTTATTCACATGTCTTATCCTAGTCCTATGTCTTTTCTGTCACTTTTTCACATTGATTTCATTGTCTTTTACCAGAGTCTTAGTCTTCCATGCCAATATTTGTTTGAGTCACATGGATACTTGGTTTTGATTGAAATTCATTCTTAAATTTTATTATATTTGAATAAAATCACTCCATTGGATATGATCACACTGCTATATTGTCCTATTCCCCCATTGTTTCCCATCACATGTTTTAGAACTTTGTTCAATGCAAGTTTATTTTAGGTTTCTTTTAAAATTGTTTAACCCTTGTTTGAGTTAGTTGGTATGTGAATAATTTTTTCAAATTAAAAAATGTGAGTCTTATATTTAAAAGGTTCCCTAAGTAATTTTACATCAATCACTAACATAATAAATAAAATCACTCTACAACAAGTTAAATATTTTACATTTATCTAAAGTTTATACATCTCACACCTAGATTGCATGATTTTACCATGAGGAGGGCCTAATAAAATATCATTTAAATAAACATCATTATTTATATACTTATGCACATTACTTAAAGGGAGAACTACATCAGCTTGAGGTTCCTATCAATGGGGCTATATAAGTGATGCTTAATACATTGGGGTTTTGAAGATCAGTCGGCCATTACCACTTCCCCATTCCCCCCCTCCCCCCCCCCCCCCCCCATTTTATATTTGATCTTGGATTTTTTGATTCTTATGTTTAGTAATACACTATGGTTTTGAATAAATAATAAAAAACAAAGGTTAAATCTCATGATCACATGTCCATACCAAACTGAAACTCACCTATAGGAAGATTTGCATAGAGCTCAATTTTTAGTTTTATAGTAAGAGGTAATGAAATAAAAATTATTGAGAAGGGGGGTGAATAATTTTTCAAAACATTAATTCAATTCAACTTAATAGTCATGAACCATTCATACAAGTACATAGATCTAAGAAAGCATAAAAAACCATACAAGAGTATGAAACAAGATAACACAACATATATGTGAGAAAAACTCAAGGGAAGAAAATACAATTATATTTGAAAATGGAATACATTCCTATAATAAAAAAACCAATATTTAGTGAAGCACCAACCCCAACTAGCTAAGCATCAACCTAGCTAAGCTTTAGCAAGCACCCACGTACAAGGAGGTACCAACCCCCTTGATGACTCAAAACCAAATAAATCACTTGATTGATTTGATAAACTTTATAAAAATATTTTTCTAAAATAATATATGATGATCACCTTCTTTAGTTCATCTCTCTCTTCTATCCCTCTCAAACTACCTTTCAGGCTCCTTCGCTCAACTAGGTCTCTTCTCTTCAAGATTGATTAGGTCATATGACCTTGATATTAATAATTAGAACTTATATTATATAGTAATTAATATATTTATAAACCAATCTAATGGTCTACATGACCTCTTTCTGCTCCTTAATGTACTCTTTCATTTGCTTGCACTCCCTTCACATCAATAGCCCTAAAATTGCCTTGTATATATATAAGCCTCTTGCTCATATACATCTTGGTTGGAAATATAAAATTACACACTTATATTATAATTTAAATATGTCTTATAAAACATTTAAAACATTAATAAAACAATAAATTATGTTGGACACAAATTAATGGACCACATCCTCTTTTAGGCCTTAAGGAGACCTAATTCAATTAGGCCTACTTTGGCAACATGTTACCTCATGACCCATTGAAAAAAAATACACTTAATTGATGAATAAGATAATTTAAAAAATAAATAAAATATACCTTATAAAAATTAAATTTAATTTTGCAACACCTTTTAGGTCCAATCAGCACTTTAACCCCTTCTCGAAACACTATTCACAATAGGCCTTCATACACACAGAAAGTCTATCTTGAGTAACTAAAGCATAAACACAAATTTTACAAATAAAAATGAAAATAAATCACATATTCAGAAACCCCATAACCTAAGAATCATAAAAAACATAATTATATACTTTAACTCAAGGTATATGGGATCAAACTCTTCTCTATAAAATGCTCACTGTAAACTATAAACCAGCCTCAAAACATTGTCATGGAAACTTGAACTTATGATACCTAAAATAAAATAATAAAGGAATTAAAATGCATGAAAATGATCTTATAAAATAATTAAAATAAAATAAAACAAAAATATCATTATATATAATGGTAACTATTAGTCTTTCATATCAATTTGTTGACCTTCTCTCTCATAAACATCACTCAACCAAACAAGCCATTTTGGATTCAACATTTTCACTAATTTCACTAAATAAAAAGAATTATAAAAAGAATTAATAGGACATAAAATTCCCAAAGAACATATCCATGCACTTTTATCCATCACTCTTTCATGAATTCACACCAAAATCCACCTTTTCATATCGTCTAGGTTTTGCACTATTTTTCTTCATTAGGCCTGCTAGCGACTGACCAACTTGGATCACCATATTTGAAAACCTAAGGGATATAAATTGTCAATAAACCTTCATGGACATAAACTAAAATTCTCAAAATTTTTCTTCTATCCATTTATAAACTTTGACTTGGTCAACTCTAACTGTTACAACAAATCTCCTAAAAATAAGGCCTTTTTATAGGGTCCACTCACTCACATAAAGACTCAATCACACTTGGAGATGGCTAGGAGAGTTTAATACAACATAAAATCACTAAAATATACATACCAATCCATTATAATCACTTTAGAATAACTTCTTTCATATTAGGTCACTATTAGGGTTCTTTGAGGGTTTAAACCATCCTCTGTTGTTAGCAATCATTCATAAATATTAGCCCCTCATTAAAAAAGTAATGATTTAAAATTTGAGATAGGACCCTTACAAATCTACCATAAATATCTTATTACCTCATGCATATGCTTTACGTGCCAACAAACACTTGAAAAACCTTCTCGGGTTGACAACTCTTCACCCTATGCACTTGAGAGACCTTAAAGCACTTTTTCAAGCCTAAACCTTGAAAATTTGACATTAGACTTGGTCAAAACACTTGAGACAATCTATTATACCACTAAAAATTCTCACATGTTCATTATTATCTTGAAATATGAATCTCATACCTCATTTGGTCACCATCTCTCTCTTTTATCTCTAGACCTTGACCTACAAACCACATTAGTCCTTGAAACTAACCTTCATGCTTATTTACATGTGATCTCCACCTCAATAAAATATTTTAAAAATATATCTCATACTCAGACACTTATCTACATCCTTTATAGTCCTTGATAATAGATCATGATGCCTCATTAATCTAGGTAGGGTCTAGAAGTGGTCTAGGTGCAAACTAGGTCTGTAGGTCTTACCTTTATGGGCTCAACCTGAGACTCACATGAATGCTATAATACCTGATATACATGCTCAATATACCTTATACATCCATTCATGCCTATGTGCACTCATCTCACCAAGCCATCATACTCATACCTTCTCACAAGGTCCCTTCATGTTATGACTAGTACCATGACTAGGCTTCTTAAGTACCTGAAATTTGAAAAATAACCTTAAAAAACTTATAAGAGTATCTACACTTATTTTTCATGACCAAAAAATGACAAACAACATCTTAAATTTTTTTTATTACTTAATTCACCAAGCTTCACTATGCACACCTTCTCATAGGGTCTATAAACCACTCATCTCACCAAGCAACCAAGCCCATGTCTTTACATAAGGTTTCTTCATGCCATGACTAGGACATGACAAGAATCCTTAATCTCTTGATACTTGACACAAGGATATGATTCTCAAGAACTTATATCATTACAATAACACTCAACTATCCAATATAACACTCTCTTTAATGAAGTCATATAAACCTCATCACAACACTCTTCTTTGTTAAGAACTTGATAACTGACCTTGATCATCCTTCACTAGATCAACATAAAACTTTGACAACCTCATGCTGATACCTCAACTATCTTTGCTAACCTAGACATCAGCCTTCACTCATGTATACCTCAAAGATTACTCACCGTGTATCTTAACCATATGCATCTATACATCAATGACAACACACTTTGACATAAATGACATCATATTGACATCAATGAAAACACTAAGTCAACAAACTCCCCCTTTTTCATTGATGGAAAAACATTCTATATTCTGATCAATCTCTTCTTCCCCAAACTAGTCTTTCTCCCCATTTGACATTAATGACAAAGGGTCTTCCCCAAACAACTATCTGATCTTTGGCCCTGAACATCAAAAAACCACAAAATTAAATGCTAAAAAAATACTCACCTTAGGCTTATACCAATTGTTTTAGACAAATTTTGGGATGCTTGAGTTGCTCCTCAAGAAACCATGCCTCTTATGTCATTTGCATCTTGATTGAACTATATACAAATCTCCATCTCAAATTTTGATTGTTCTTAATATCCTTATATATCTAAAATCAACCTCAAATTTACCTTCATATTGACTTGAAATTTCACATATCTACCTCGATCCTTTAAATCATAGAGCTAACAAGCTCCCCTTATGTCCATACTCTCATTTTGAGTCACATAATGAATGACAATCTCTTCTAAACTCATTCATGCTTAATTGGAACTTCAACCTTTTTTCACACCATAAATAATCCTATTATAATCCTCTTAGATCTATAAGACATTTTAAGCTCCATTTACATTATGACAACCCTTCTTGTAATAGTTCACTACTTATAAGGTTTTTAAAACACCTAGTTCACTGTCTGCTAGAATTATATCTTACTTGATCACCTTCACCTCACACAACTAAGGTGTAATAACAATATAAACCTATGATAAATGAACTAAAGGTCATCTTAAAATGATTATAGTAATCACACTCAATGCCTATACACATAAAACATCTCTATAATCAACACTTGTCCACCATGTCTATTAGGTCTATCTACAATCAAAGATTTTATTCCAAGGGAATAATCTACTCCTCCATGATAGAGAATATATCACTCATTCCATGTCCATATGTTAAATTAGATGTTTTTTTCATCAATTTACCTCCTTAATGTCCACAAACCTCATCATGACATCCTCCTTGCATCACTTTATCAACTAGGTCTGTACTTACATGCTTCTTTATGACAGACCTTTGTCATATATTTCCTTCTTCATGACATACAAATTGAGACTATACAACACGTGCCTTGGTCCTCTAAGATATTATTGTCATCTTGATGCACATAGGACACTTAACTCTTCATGGTGATACCCTAATAAATAACTCTGCAAGTAACTTTGTTAGCCAACATCAAAGAATTTCATGACACAATTAACTTTCATGACATTTTTCTTATACAAAATATGCTTTTAGATCTATCTCAATGCATTGAAAATATCTAAAAGGAACCAAGAAAATCATACAACATTCAAAAAATAATTTCCAAGGCTTTAGACTATTTCTAATCACATTTTTCTCTACTTAAGTCTCTACAACTTTTCATAGTTTGTAACTTCTAACTTTGACATGAATTTATTACAATTATATGAACATTCAATAACTTTTTCCACTTGGAGGATTTTCTTCATGTTTTTTAATTCATCTTTTCTTTTTACACCAACCTATTTTGATCAATATCATGGCTTGTATTCAATTTTCTATGCTATCGAGTTCCTTAGTAGATTGGTTCAAATTCAAATTCAATGGTCATATTTTTAAATGACAATGAATATTTCCTAAGGGTTAAACTTGATAGTCTCTGGCATGTCTCTTATCTATAGACCAAATTTCATGGCCTATAGCTTGAGCTAGAAGACTCCTCATGACACCAAATTTTTAGGATAACTTCTTGGGACATTTGACAAGATCTCCATGTAACCCTTTGACCAAGTTTGAATTTTTAGGTGTATTTAATAAAATCACAAACTTATTAGTCTGGGAGGATCTGTATGATGTTCAATGATGGTTTTTCTTCTCTAAGATTGTGATATCCATTTTGCTTTCTCCAAATGGTAATTGAGATCTATAGAACCTCACCAAGGCATATATAGTACCCTTAAAACATCCTCTTGGCTATTAATGACCTGCACCAATGATATATGCATTCAAACCATCATGTACCTTCCATGTTTGACCTATACAAATGATTAGTTGTCTTCAAATTATCTTTCAAGAGTGACCTGGATACATCAAATACTATCAATATTTACTTGATCATCTTGTCATATTTTATACTACCAATAAAATTCTTTTTTCTCATGACCACACACTTGACACCAACTAAAAAAATTGGGACTATTGAACCATCATCATCTTCCTTCAAGTACCTTGACTCTAATACCCCTTCTTAATATAGATCAAGATCAACTACTTACTCATAAAAACATAAAATGGCATTGCAACACACCTCCATGATTCTTATATTGAGTGATGAATTCCTCTATGAAGTCTAATAGAGATATCTTGATGTAGAGCTAATTTCACCTTTTTCCCAAACTTTGCCTTTGTCCTTTGTTCACTATACTTTTCATGCAATAGTTATTTGATATAATGTGCATTTAATAAATCCTGAGGTCAATGGATTATTATATATTTCTTATCACTTTACCTATGCCTTTTATGAACCTTTAGAACTCTTCACACTAGGCACAAACTCTCTGATCATCAACTCTTTCTTTTCTCCAACTCTACTTATTCCTTTCCATAGTCCTATTAGCCCTATTTATGGACCTTTTGACCATGTACAGATATGTAATTTCATCAATTTTAAATATAACACTTATTTCAAATACCCTTTATCCTAATCTTCCCCTTCACCAAATTTCATGACTTGTCTCAGTCTCTAGACCATCTAAGCAACTCCTTTTAGTTTCCTATTTAGGCCCAATAACCCTTCCACAACCCTGTCAGCATACAAAACCCTTCAAATGTATGGAAATGTACCACCAAATACTTAAACCTTTAAAATATATTTACTCACACTAGGACCCATCTTTCCATAAATTTTGGGCACTTTTTGATTGTTAGAAATAAAGATATGGCATAAACCCTAGTTTAGGGTTTCCAAGACTCTACCTCAGGCCGAGAAGACACAAATTGTCATTATGAATGATATATTGTGTTTAAAATACCCAAATAAATTTATTTAGGTCTATATTCATCACATGCACCTTTATACATATGGTAGGCTTCTCATCTAATCCATTTCCTATGGGAAATCATCAATTCTCAATTAATTGTATTCCTTCTTGGACTATGTAAGGGTTGTTTATGCCTATCCTTCACCTTTATACAATCTAAAATTTATATTTGGAATTTCCTATAGGTTCATATTTATTCCCTCATAATATAACTTTTGCTTTACTTCATGCATTCACTTTTCATTTTTCATTCACACCCTTTAAACTGTTAACTATATAGATAGAGGTTTCAAATATAAATAAGGGTCTATGTGGTTGTTGATCCAACACCATGTTGCTTTGAACTAATAAATTTTAGAATAAAAATTCAATATTTTCTTAATGTATTCACATAAACACATAACAAGTCCAAATAAATATCAACTAAATATTGTAGACACACTTCCATTTCTTTTTGGATTGTACACACAATCATATTCCATAATGCATGTATTGAAAATAGGGTTCTATACAAAAACTCATTTAAAATAGATATATATTAAATATTTAAATTTAAATATTTAAATATTTCCTTAATGACCATTATAAACCCTTCCTCAATTTTTTTTGTAATCAGATAAGATACATTACTAAAACATAAAACACAATTTCTGAGTTTGCAAATTATACATTTCAAAGAACATTGACTGTGAACAAATGGGAATTGATCACTTATTGATTAATTTTATTTATAAAAATATTAATCTCAAAAATGTTTCATGTTCCCTTTTAAACCCTCCTTATAACTCAATGACAAAATATCAATTACTCAATCCTTTGCTTGAAACAAATTAAATGACTGCATACCTTATTGGCAGATTACTAGTCTACACAAAGTAACTTCTTTTACCACAAACATGGCATTATTGTATCTATATATAATGCATAATATGATCACAAAAATATAAATCAAAATTTAATGAAAACTTATTACCATTTTGAAGATTCAACACACAAATTCTCAGTTACAGTCAAATCACTTCAATGTACTTAGGATTTTCAATAACACAGTCCTTTATTCATTAACTTTCACTGTTTACATGTCCATTCTTCATCAACCTCAAATGGAATGAGAGGTATTCCTCTTGATAATTAATATAACACATAATAAAAACTTGTATATATGATCCAAAACTTCTAACAACATGACCATAACTAATTCTTGATCAAGATCCTACAAGAAACTCCTAGTCCAACGTGGGGTGGTGGACTGCCACCTCACACTTACATGAAATATGTATTCAAAACCTATATTAGGACCTTTTAAGAGACCAAAAATGTCATTTACAACATTTATTCTCAATTACACATCTTCCATATTCACTTATATCCACTAAAACACTATGAAAATTTGAAATTCCTTTTTTTGGTAGGAAAACAAGCTTAAATTCAAATTCAAATTTGCACACACATTATAGACCACTTGAGCATTCCAAGATGCTCCTGTATCACATATCACTTCACAAAGATATATAAATATGTGAAATCAAGACATTCTTATATCTCCACTATTTTCTCAACCAAATTGCAATCATGAGGCTGATAGTCTTTCTTTAGGATCCTCTTGGTCATGATTGGCACCTCTGGCTTGATGTCTACATTCTTCTTCTTCTTCTTCTTCTTCTTCTTCTTCTTCTCTAATTGAGTTGATACCAAATAATCTTAGATTTATACCCATGGAATTAGTCCATTTTTATCCATAGGTTGATCATGAATAGTTCTCACTTTATTTGGTATCCATACCATGACTTATCTCTTAGGAGCTTCCAACATCTTGTTGTGATTTGAGGGATTATCCAATCTGATCTTACAAAATCTTGCAATATGAACAACAATTTGACACTTATAAAAAATAAACTTAATTTTTTTAGACATAACTCTTGATTGATGTATTTTATGATCTATTCTTTTCCAATTGCTTCCTTTACCATAGTCCCATGACAACTCATTCTTGGGTGGCATCCTTCTACAGTCCTTTACTTTATGTCCAAACTGATAATAAGAAAAATAATGACCATGGGATAAATTGAAATAAATTATGGGGTTAAGATATTTGATTATAATTCTCATATTTATCTTTATGTTTGAATTCTTTTTGACTTGATCTATCTTCTCATGACCTTTATCAAACTTACTCATCTTGTCTATGAGCTGCTCATGCTCAACCTTCAAAGAATCTAGCCTAGACTTCAACTGATCACACTCAACTTCCTTTGATATCAAACTTATATTTGTAACATCTAATTTATTTTTGAGATCCCTTATGGTCTTTTCAAAACTTTTGGATTCTTTGGCCATGCCACTCTTTAGGATACATATATGCTCTTAAAGATCCTTGACCACAGATTTCAACTCTTGACTCTCTTTCCTTAACGACTTATCCATCTTGTTCTTCTAGGATCACCTTTTAGTTTTTAGACTTGATAAAAAAGACCTTGATATAATACAAATTATTTAAATAAAAAAAAATGATATGGAGGGGGGGTTGAATCATTATTCAAAACATTCATTCAATTCAACTTAACTTTCATGAACCATTCATACAAGTACATAGATCTTAGCAAACATAAACAACCATACAAGAGCATGAAACAAGATAACATAACATATATGTGGGAAAATATCAAGGTAAAAAAAACCAATGTTATTTTTAAAATGAATAAATTATTATAAGATAAAATCCAAGATATAGTGAAGTACCAACTTCACATGGAGCACCAACCTAGCTAGGCTTTAGCAAGCACCCACTTGCAAGGAGGCACCAAACCCCTTGATGACTCAACACCAAATCAGAAAAATTATTGATTTTATCACATTCATAACACTACATTTATCAACTAATATATGATTATCACCTTCTTTAGTTCATCTCTCTCTTTTATCCCTCTCAAACTGCCTTCTAGGCTCATTCGCTCATCTAGGTCTCTTCAAGACTAATTAGGTCATATGACCTTGATATTTATACTTAGACCTTATTCTATATATTCATGACTATATTATACACACCTATTATGGTATAAATTATGTCCTTCTACTCCTCAATGTGTTCTTTCATTTGCTTGACTCTTTTCACACCAATATGCCTAAAATTACCTTGTATATATACAAGCCTCTTGCTCATATACCTCTTTTTTGTACATATACACTTGTAAACCTAGATTATCCTTTATATAGGTCTTATAACACATTTAAAATATGAATAAACCTATATATTAGGTTTGAAATGTTGTCCCCAAAAAATGCCACTCATTTTTGGGACAACCTACGAACTATTTTGGCCCTGCACAGACCAAAATCCTCTCTCCCCTTTTCAAAAATTGTTCAGAGCTTTCAGTTTCTTCATTTTTCAAAGCTTTTTCAGAAATCTGTGGACTCTGCAAGCTTGAATCTATGGAATCTCAAGGTTGGTTTCTACGGACTCTGCAGGAAAGAAATGGGTTCAACACTTAGCCATTTTTTCAATCGGTAGGTTCAAGGGCTGCCCCAAAGCGAAAGAGACAAGTGCCCCTTGCGGAGGGAAAGCAACATCAGTTCGAAGGTCAAAGAAAAGACAAAATTAATTTGGATTTGTTTGAAGGCCCAAAAGGAACAATTCCTTTAGACTTTTTGTCCAATGGAAATGGTTAAGTGCAAGAAGCCGAAAGAATTCTTTTAGGAAGATTTTCCTCAAAAAAATGTTTAAGGCAAAGTTCCTTCAGACTTTTTGTCTGAAGGAATTCACTCAAAGGAAAATTCTAAAGAAATGGAAAATCTTGAAAGCCAAAATCCCATTGGGGAAGTTGAAGCCTGAAGTCTGCCCGAACATTCTGAAGGATAAGTACCCTTGCGGGAGGTACTTGATGATGGAGAAAGGACCATTTCAAAAGCCTGAAGGGATACCTTCCCTTCAGGACATCCAAAAGGTGGAGCAAAGACACATAAAGGAACCTTCACAAAGCTTAGAAAGATAAAGGAGTGAAGAAGTGATTGAACCAAAAAGTGATAAAATAAAAGAGACAGAATGAACCAATGAATCGACGAACTTTCAGTGGTTCAACGGGTTCAAGGTTCAACATGAATCAAGCTCTCTCGACTGAAAAGAGAGATCGAAGACTCAAATTTCTATAGGGAAGAGAATATCGATGCAAAGGACCAATAATATCTTTGAAAGAGTAATTTCCAGTAGGTGAAATAGTGGATCGAGTAGACTTCTGAGTGCACCAAACCAAGGACATGGCCTATTTTTATTCCATGAAGTAAAGACAAATTAGAAAAGGACCAGACAATCTATACCAAGGAAAGAACATATTAGATGAAGGGACACACCATAGTTATGGTAGCACACTATTCTCAACATGGTCTATCCAAATAGGACTAAAGGCACATTGAAGACATTAATTGCATCGTGGGTCGTCCCATGGAAAAAAGTGACAATCCTTGCGTAGTTACTATAAGATTGTAATATCTCTCATTTGTAAAGGAGACTTTTCATTTTTTACAAGAGTGAAACTCTGCCCATTTAGAAAGAAGAAGACTGAGACTTTGAGCTCAGATTGTAATTTCATTTCATTTTATCTGAATGAGAAAGTAGGTTGTTTATAGACTTTGTGCTATTTTGGCTTGTATCTTTTTAGGAGATCATTCTTACATCTGTCTTTTGAAGGTGTTCTTATTCATTTAATTTGGCAAGTAGAATTAGTGAAAGCAATAGGGAAGTGTCCTAAAACTAACTATGGGAAGAATGTGCTTTCACAATTGTTTTTAGTTTGTGTTTTTCTTTTCTTTTTGTGTTGAGGATTCTGGGACAACTTTGTGCCCCCATTATCCTTTGTGATATACTCTTTGGGTAGTTGAGGTGGAAACTTTGTGTTCTATTTCATCCTGCTAGTTACTGTGCCCTTTGTCACTGGTTACTTTACTATCTGAAAGAAACTCCTACTATTTCTTGCAAAGAACACTTTTGAAAGAAGAGAAGTGCCTTCAGTGTTTTCACCAGGGTTTTCTCCTTTGTCTATGAGCATCATCTCTGAAAGAAGAGAGATGGATAGTTTATTCTATCCCCATGTGTTATTTTCTACTTATTTATATTATATATAGCTCTTACGTATCTATAGGGAACCTCCCCTTAATGAGAGGAGAGATTAGTCTCCTATTGATGTGGTAAACCTACACAACTGGCCAACCAATCTTCCTGTTGTGGTTGATTAGACCTATTTTGTTTATTAGTACTCTGATTGACAAAATATTCACCCAACAATTTTTGGTGACTCCACTAGGGACACAGTAATTTTGTGCAATTTGGAAGCTCAAGTTTCATATTGAAACATCACCTGTGTCTTACCCATAATCATTATAACCCTTATCCATTACAGACTCTGGCGACTCTATTCCATGTCTTGCCCATTATCATTATAGCCTTACCATTTTCCTCCATCTCCATTATTTTATCTAGTCTGCAAAACTAGAGCTACTAGAAAAGAGTGCGCAATTTCAAGCCTCAAGCTAAAGTAGGTCTTGCTCTTTTCCATTTTTGTTCTACAATCTGGCAACTCCATGTTATACCAAAATCCAAAAATCTCAAGGTGTTGTTGAACCTAATTTTGAGTTAGTGTAGCAGAGTAATTTTGAGTTGTTTCCTCCACAACCTCACCTTCAACGAACTAAGAGTCTTCCTCCTAGCCCTACCAAGTCACCAACACAAGGTAGAGCTTCTTTTTCTGCTATTAACAGAGCTTTGCCTACCCATTCTCCACCCAAATTTGTGATCCCACTTCTACATAATCAAATCATGGCTCAAGGCCCCTAGGGTAACTATTTTGGTCCACTGAATTTGACTCCACCTCTACATGAGCTTCCATGCAGTTCAAGGAAAAATTTCCCCAAATTCTTTGGTGATGGGGAGGTTCATCCTGATGAACACATTGCAACTTTTAACATAGCCTATGGTGTAATAGGGGTGTAATTTGAAGACATAGCGGTCAGGCTATTCATGGAGATGCTACAAGGCACTACTACAGACTAGTTCTACCACCTGTAGGTAGGATCAGTGACTGATTAGAACACTCTAAAAGACAAATTTGAAGCCAAGTTCAAGCCTATAGAAGATGCACATGCCTTGCTGGCCCAGCTCACATAGATGAAGAAGGAGCCCCATGAGACTATGAGGGATTTTATTTCTAGGTTTGATAAGTTGAGGCACAGGATTCCCATGGTCACCCAGCCAACACCTCAGAACCTCAAATGCTTCTTCATCAACTCACAGCTACCTGAAGTGAGTTTCTTGTTGAGATGAGCTAGACACATAGACCTTTCTATTGCTCAAGACTTGGCTATTGAGGTGGAAGATGACCTTATCTTGGCTGGGAAGATAAGAAGAGATCCAAACAAAGGTAAATCTTCTCCTTCTTCTAAATACTCCCCTTCATCCACCACTGATCCAATGGTGCAGTAGCTAGCAAATGAATTACTGGTCCTCAGAAGACAAATGGCCCAAGTTATGTCTACTTCTCCTAATCAAGATATGCCAAGGAGGACATTCAGAATCAAGCATACCAAGGCAATGCTACTAGGAATCAAGGGCAACCAAATCATCTTCCTCCCCCACAAAGGAACCTTGCCCTTGAAGCACCTCCAACTAACTCAGTGGTTGGATATTTGGAAACTAAACATGATTTCTCTTTCCAACTTGAGTTTGATCAAGAAAATGACGTTGGTCTCTTCATGGAGGATCAAGAAGAATAAGCTGGTGACTCCCACATTGGTTTCTTGAACTATCAAGATAAACCCAAAAGAGAAGGTAATGTAGCTGAGGGGTCATATTTTGTATTCACCTAGTCCAAGAATCAATCAACTCAACAAGCTGATAAGGAGAAAGCAAAGGAGTGACCTCAACCAACAGTTTCAATTGCTAAGTAGGGATCCACTCTTCCTTTCCAACCAAAGGACTCGGTGATTGTGAGAAAGGTAAGTACCCCAAATGCCCCTATGCCTTCTACTTCAAATTCACAGTCTAGTCCTCCCCCTTTCAAAAATCAAAAGGATGAACTCCCATCCTCTGCTCCTAGCTCGTTCCAAAAATTTGATATCATTGACCATATAAAGAAAACCAAAATTCAAATGTCTGAATTTGAATTTTTGCAGTCCCATCCTGAGCAATTAGATAGACTGGTTCAATCTATTAAAAACCAAAACATTCATGTTGAGCAAGCAATTCCCAAAGTGACAAATGATCCTGCTAGGAATGCACCCACCAGGAATAACCTTGTCATTATTCCCCTTGCTGCTCCTGATAAGACTGAACCTTTTTATGTCTCATTGTTAATAAATGGACATTAGCTGAATAATTGTATCATTGATTTTGGAGCTTCAAACAATGTCATGCCTGCTAAAGTGGCAGAATCTCTAGGTCTCACACTAACCAAGACATTTGGGAGATGTTTCTCCATGGAGAACAAACAAGTGCCACTACTGGGGTAAATTAAAGATGCCCAATTTGTATTTGCTACCTTTCTAGACAAGCGAATCAAGATGACTATCCTAATGGTTGACATCCTAGCATCATATGGCATCTTTCTTGGGTGGAACTTCTACAAGGATGTTGGAGAGTAATTAAGCATGGACTTGTCTCAGGAAAGAATCTCTGTGAAAGGCATAATGCAGAGGTTGCTCCCTGAGAAGGAGGCAAAATATGTCATTACTCAGACATCAAGGCCTGAAGCTCAAATTCTATTTGAGTCTTTAGGTAGGGGTAATTATTTTCTATCTACTGAAGACATTCATGTTTCAGCAGATGAAAATCCTGTAGGTGACAATCTAGGAATTGGTTCAGATAGAACAACACCAAGTATGCCTGATAGCGCCAATCATTGGTAGGTATTGAATGGGAATAATCAAATCATGTGTTGGACTGAACCAGAAGAGCAACCAATTATGGTAATGGACCATGCTGTTGTGCATAAAAATTAGGAAAAGGAACTCTTTTCCAAGAGAGCAAAGATTCATGGTTTTTGGATTAAAAGTCAAGTCTTGTTATGGGGCAAGAGGAGAAAACCAAAGAGAGGACATAGAAAATTGGTTTCCTGGTGGAGAGTTCCATTCACCCATCACTGATTTTGGGGGAAAAATGGCTTCTTGCTAGTTTATCAGGATAGAGCACCATTCTCACTACCTCTCAAGAGGTAGCATCTGAAGTACTTCCATTTTTGAAGTACCAGATAAGTTCACTTGTACATATATACATTTGTATAGTCTTTTGTTTCTATTTTGTTCTTTTGTTTTCATTTTAAAACCTTTCTTCTTGGGTAGCATGACTCCATAGCCCAATGGCACACTTCAAGGTACTAGAGATTCTGGTTTTTACTCCCCTCAGCTGTGTTTCAAGTTTCCAATTGAAGGTAGTTCCCCAACTGGAGTTAGTTATTGTCCCTGAAAAATGCCATTCATTTTTGGGAAAACTTATGGACTATTTTGGCCCTGCACAGACCAAAATCCTCTCTTCCCTTTTCAAAAATTATTTTGAGCTTTCAGTTTTTTCATTTTTCAAAGCTTTTTTAGAAATCTATGGACTCTACAGGCTTGAATCTATGGACTCTCAAGGTTGGTTTCTACGGACTCTGTAAGAAAGAAACGGGTTCAACACTTATCCATTTTTTCAATTGATAGGTTCAAGGGGCTGCCCCAAAGCAAAAGAGACAAGTGCCCTTGCAAAGGGAAGGCAACATTAGCTTGAAGGTCAAAGAAAAGACATAATTCCTTTGAATTTGTTTGAAGGCCCAAAAGGAACAATTCCTTCAAAATTTTTGTCCGATGGAAATGGCTAAGTGCAAGAGGCTGAAATAATTATTTCGAGAAGATTTTCCTCAAAAAAATGTTTAAGGAAAAGTTCCTTCAGACTTTTTGTCTGAAGGAATTCACTTGGAGGAAAGTCTGAAGAAATGGAAAAGCCTGAAAGCCAAAAGCCTGCCAGGGAAGTTAAAGCCTAAAGTCTGCCCAAACATCCTAAAGGATAAGTACCCTTGCAGGAGGCACTTGATGATGGAGAAAGCACCGTTTCAAAATCCCAAAGGGATACCTTCCCTTTGGGATGTCCCAAAGGTAGAACAAATATGTAGAAAAGAACCTTCACAGAGCTTAGAAAGTTAAAGGAGTGAAGAAGTGATTGAACCAAGAAGCGATAGAACAAAAGAGACAGAATGAACCAATGAACTGATGAAATTTCAGTGGTTCAATGGGTTCAAGGTTCAACATGAATCAATCGATTGACTGAAAAGAGAGCCTGAAGACTCAAATTGCTATAGGGAAGAGAATATCGATGCAAAGGACCAAAAATATCTTCGAAATAGTTATTTCCAATAGGTGAAATAATAGATCGAGTAGACTTCTGAGTGCACCAAACCAAGGACATGGCCTATTTTTATTCCATAAAGTAAAGACAAATTAGAAAAGGACTAGACAGTCCATACCAAGGAAAGAACATATTAGATGAAGGGACATGCCATAGTTATGATAGCACACTATTCTCAGCATGGTCTCTCCAGATAGGACTGAAGGTGCATTGAAAATGCTGACTATAGCATGGGCCATCCCATGGAAAAAAGTGCCAATCCTTGCATAGTTACTATAAGATTGTAATATCTCTCATTTGTAAAGGAGACTTTTCATTTTTTACAAGATTGAAACTCTACCCATTTTGAAAGAAGAAGATTGAGACTTTGAGCTTAGATTGTAATTTCATTTCATTTCATCTAAATGAGAAAGCAGGTTGTTTACATACTTTATGCTATTTTGGCTTGTATCTTTTTAGGAGATCATTCTTACGTCTATCTTTTGAAGGTGTTCTTATTCATTTAATTTGGCAAGCATAATTAGTGAAAGTAATAGGGAAGTGTCTTGAAACCAACTGTGGGAAGACTTTGTGCTTTCATAATTGTTTTTAGTCTGTGTTTTTCTTTTCTTTTTATGTTGAGGATTTTGAGATGACTTTATTCCCCCATTATCCTTTGTGATATACTCTTTGGGAAGTTGAGGTGGAACTTTGTGTTCTATTTCATCCTGCTAGTTACTATGCCCTTTGTCACTAGTTACTTTACTATTTGAAAGAAACTCCTGTGGTTTCCTGCAAGAACACTTCTAAAAGAAGAGAAGTGCCTTTAGTGTTTTCACCAGGCTTTTCTCCTTTGTCTATGAGCATCATCTCAGAAATAAGAGAGATGGGTGGTTTATTCTGCCCCTATGTGTTATTTTCTACTTATTTATATTGTATATATCTCCTATGTATCTATAGGGAACCTCCCCTTGATGAGATGAGAGATTAGTCCCTTATTAATGTGGTAAAACTACACAACTGGCTGACCAATCTTCTTGCTATGGTTGATCAGACCTATTTTATTTATCAGTATGTTGATTGACAAAATATTCACCCAACATGACACAACTTAATAGACCAAATCCTCTTTTAGGCCTTAAGGAAACCTAATTCAATTAGGCCTACTTTGGCAACACGTTACCTCATGACCCCTTGAAAAAAACTAAACTTCATTGATTAAAAATATAATTTATCAAATCAATAAAATAGACCTTATCCAACTAAAATTTAATTCCACAACACCTTTTAGGTCTAACCACCACTTTAACCCCTTCTCAAAACACTGTTCACAATAGGCCTTCATACACACAAAAAGTCTATCTTGAATAATTAAAGCATAAACACAAATTTTAAAAATAAACATAACATATTAAAAAACCTCATGAACTCATGGTCATCAAAAATTCATTAGATACTTCAATTCAGGGTATATAGGTTCAAACTCTTCTCTACAAAATGCTCACTCTAAACTACCAATTAGACTCAGAACACAGTCATGGAAACTTGAAATTTTGATACCTAAAAGAAAAAAATAAAGGAATTAAAATTAATGAAAATTATTCTAAAAAATACTCATAATAACCTCCAATAAAAATATCATAAACTCTAATAGCAACTATTGGTCTTGCAAACCAATTTGTTGATCTTCTCTCTCATAGACCTCACTCAACCAGACCAACCATTTTCACTTAAACATCTTCAATACTTTCAATGACTAAAATACCTTATAATAATAATTAATATGACATAAAATTACCAAAAAACATATCCATGCACTTATAGCCATCACTCTTTCATGAAATCACACAAAAATCCACCTTTTTGTATTGCTTGGCTTTTACACTATTTTTCTTCATTAGGCCTGCTAGTGACTGGCCAAATTGGATCACCAAATTTGCACACTTGAGGAATATAAATTTTTAAAAAACCTTTATGTACATAAAATACAAGTCTCAAACTTTTTCCTCCATCCATTTATCAACTTTGACTTGGTCAACTCTCATTACTACAACAAATCTCTAAGAAATAAGGCCTTTCTTGTAGGGTCCACTCATTCACCTGAAGACTTAATCACACTTAGATATGAATTAAAGAGTTTAATATAAATTTTTATCACAAAACTATCCATACCAATCCATTCTGATGACTTTAGAACAACTTCTTTCATATCATGTCACTATTAGGGTTCTTCGAGGGTTTAAACCATCTTCCATTGTTAGTAATCATTAATAAAGATTAACCCATCATTCCACAAAACTAATTCCTATAAATTTGAACTAGGAATATTTCCCATCTACCATAAATATCTTAGGTGATAATGCATATGCTGTACGTGCCAATGAACACTTGAAAAACCTTCTTGGATAGACAAATCTTTAATCCTGTGCACTCAAGACCTCAGACTTGGTTAACACACTTGAAAAAATCTATCACACCATTTGAAATTCTCACATGATCATTCTTATATTGAAATCTGAATCTCATACCTCATTTAACCACCATCTCTCTCATTGCTCTGTAGACCTTGACCTACAAACCACATTAGTCCTTGAAATTGACCTTCATGCTTCTTTCCATGTGCTCTCCACCTCACTAAAAAACTTAATCAACCTCTCTAATTCTAAAAAACTTATTTACATCCTTCATAGGACTCAAAAATAGATCATGATGCCTCATTAATCCAAACAGGGCCTAGAAATGGTCTAGTTGCAGACTAGGTCTATAGGTCCTACCTATATAGGCTCACCTTGAGACTCACATGAGTGATCCAATGCCTCATATACATGATCAATAAACCTTATACATAAATTCATGCTTGTGTTCACTCATCTAATAATCCATCATACTCATACCTTCTCAAATATCTCTTCATGTAATGACTGGTGCTATGACTAGGATTCTTAAGCACTTGAAACTTGACAATTGACCTTGAAACACTTATAAGAGTATCTACACTTATTTTTCATGAGCATAAAATTAAAAAAAACCTATTAAAATCTTGTGATTACTTATTTCACTATGCACATCTTCTCATAGGGTCTAGAGACCACTCATCTCACTAAGCAACCAAGCCCATGCCTTCACACAAGGTTTCTACATGCCATGACTAGGCCATGACAAGAATCCTTAAGCTCTTGATACTTGATGCAAGGATATGCTTATTAAGTAATTATCTCATCACAAAAACACTCAATTGTCAACTATAATACTCTCTTCAATGAACTCAAACAAACCTCATCACAACACTCTTCTTTGCTAAGAACATTACAATTGACATTGATCATCCTTCACTAGAGCAACACCAACCTTTAAAAACCTCATGTTGATACCTCAACTATCCTTGCTAACCTGGACATCATCCTTCACTCATGCATACCTCAAAGACTGCTCACCATGCATCTTCACTAGATACATCTAGACATCAATGACAACACACTTTGACATAAATGACATCAGATTAACATCAATGACAACACTATGCTAACAGAAGGAGCTTGGACATGAGTGCCCTATTAGGATAGGAGTACACCCCATTTCTCTCCACTTGAATTTATATTGTCCAAGGCCAAAAATAAAGGTAAAAAGTTAAATCTAGTGGTGCCACAGTCACCCATAGGGTAAAAAATAGTCAGCTACAACTCTATGGGCCCTGAATAGATAAGCTACTCATATCTTTTCCATGTCTTTGCTCAAAATCCTAGCTACTCAATATTGTTCTATTGTGAGTGAAATGTATAGTTTAATGTTTATTCAATTTTTAATTTCACTCTACTTAATTATTTTGACTGATTAGGTTAATACTCCATTAATCACAAAATTAATAAAACATCAGGGTTGCCCATAAATAGGCATAACCATCATTGTGTCTTTGTTTTGGTTGATGGGTGTTCTAAGATAACAATGTTTGTGCCTTGTACAAAGGCTATAAAATTAGAATAAATTATGATGAAATAACTATAACATGTGTGGGTGTACTTTGAATTACCATAAGCCATTATGTCCGATAAGGATAACATTAACAATTTTTGGTCTCTATTGTGGTCCATGATGGACACCAACATGAACAAGTCCACCAATTTTCATCCACAAATATATGGGGAAAAAATTAATTTCTTATATGATTGTGCATATAATTTAAATGTATAACTTGAAACATAAATGAACATGTGATGATAATTTACCATAATGTTTTAACATAGCTATAATTTATCCCTCCATGGATACACAAAATAATGAGGTATATCTTGGGTTTCAGTTATTGGCCCTCATTGATGTGGAATTAACTATTACATAAGAGGAAGCTTCTCCTCATAAAAATAAATAATTAGACAAAGACATAGTATTTGTTTAACATGTCAATAAAATCCAATAATAGGTTCATGAAATCTTACAAAAAACCAACTAGAAGTATAAGGAACATCATGAAAAACATTGGGTTCCTCACTAATTCCAAGTTAATGATAAGGTATTGATGATTTTTTAAATATAATGTTTGAAAGGACCAAAAAATAAATCAATACTTCTATGAAACATGACCTACATAATCATCAACCAAGTGGGCACTAGTGCAGTAGGGTTAAACTTACAACCCTATCTTAGGTTGTATTAGGTGTTCAATTTAGAAATCCTTCAACCATATTTTTCACCTTTCTTAGACACTTTGGACTTTTTTGAATAGTTACAAGTCATAGATTTAAATCTTGATTTAAAAAAAAAAAAATAGTGTTGATCAGGTCATAAATGTAATGGTAAAAGTTACCCAAATTAGCAAATTTATGTGTATTAAGTGGTGAAGGTAGGGTAATTTTCTCACTAATGAAAGTGATTAACTAGGAACTAGATTCAATAGAAATTTTCATATTTGGTTCAAGAATTCAACACAATTGGGCCAAATCCTTCTAAATGGGGTTTAATGTTCCTGACATTGAGTCAAGTAAATTTCATGATAGTTCATGAATGATTTTATAAAATTATAATTTCCTGGGAATTTTTAGCAAAGTGTAAATAGAAGTTTCAGAGGTCTTATGAGATTTTTTGGAGCTTAGAGCGAACTTGTATAAGTGTCAAAGCACTAATTAGATTCTATATTGTGAGTCTAGAGTTTTAGAATTACTAATAACTTTAAAATCATAACATACCTTTAAAATTTATGACCTTGACTAGATGGCTATTATTAGCAATTACTATCCTAGTAGATTTATTATTCTTAAGAGTTTTCCTATTTTCATCCCTATATATTTTGAATGGATACTATTAGCTTTGTTTATATTTAAATTATTTTTGTTTAGCTATAAAAGGGACTCACCCATTATAATGTAAATAAGATAACATACATATTTTCTATAAAGATTGCTTTATTATTATAAAAATTCTTATTATTTTGCAATAAAGATTTGTTTTCTAATCTTTAAATCTCTCTCAATTTTAGTAGAGTATGGTTTGATTTATTACATCATGTTAATTCCTAATAGTTGGTGTGTTTTCCTCTAAATTGAATCCTCAATCCAAATCACATTTGTTTTGGTAACATGCCTTTAATGCAACAAACTCTGATAAAATTTGTGGGTGAGTAGAGACCCCCCTTATATTTTTATTTGATTATAGCTCTTCTTATATATGTATGTGATTTTTTGACTTCATTGATTATACACATTTTTCACATTTTTGGCATTAGGATTTGATGATGGTTGTGTCTTTTGGAATTCCTTTGATTTTATATTGTTAAGTGGTAATTTATAAAAATACAATATTTTATGATTATGATACAATACACATTTAATGATTGTATGTGTATAGATAGAGGATTTACTTTAATAATTCTTATATATATGATATTGATGCATTATGAAAATATATACAACTCTTGTAGTTCAACAAGTTATAAATTCATGATTGTGACTTTACATTGGGTTATAGGCACATCCCATGTTTGCTTAGGGAAAATTCTAAAGACAATATTGAGTATTTCCTAGTTCCACTTTAAGTTCTCATTTATTGTTTTTTTTATGATATTAATCTTTCACTTGATATTTTATTTTATATGTATGATACATATTATCTATGGTTTAGTTTATATTATCCACTAGCTGTGTCCTTATTTATTTAAGAAGATTTAAGTGTCTGGATTAATTTCAAATTGTTGGTGTGTCTTTAGGTAAAATATGTATTTAAATGTGATTGACATGATTTATAAAAGTTTAGATGTTTTATTTGTCTCTAATATATATTATATATGAATTTTTTAATGTATTGTGCCTAATGTTCATTCATGGGGCCTGTTGTGATTTCTATATTCATGATTGAAGTGAATAATTTGTGTCTCAACTTATGTTTAAGTTTCATTTCATCATGATTGATGTGTCTTTAGTTACATCATGCATTTTGATGTGATTTTCATGATTTATATTTTTTGATATGTTTCTCTATGTCTATATATATATATATATATATATATATATATATATATATATATATATATATAATATTACTTTTTGTAAGATATGCCTTCATGGTGTTGGTTATAATTTTTATATTTGTGTTCAAGTGTTTGATTTCTACTTATGACTTATTTTCATCATCCCTGATATGTATTAGTTTATGTATATGAAAAGTATATGTATGATGTGAATTTAGTGTATTATGTGTCTTATTTGTACTTGATGTGAGTTCACTATCTTATTTTTCATCTATGTTATTTCCATGAATACAATATTTGAAGTGTTTGCTTTGTGCTTGGTAACATATGTGGCATGTATCTTATTATGGTTATCATCATGAGGTGTATGGTGTGTTTTATGACCCCATGATCTAAATTAAACAAAATGATTGTATTATTTTCATATGTTTCCATAATCCCATTCATGCATATATTTTCACCAAATTAGTTTTAATCAATAAAGAGCACAAAAAAAAAAGATTGGATCCTAAGACCTTGTGAGAATACAAATATTGGTCAATAATCCATTAGATTAAAAATAGAAACATGAAAACCTCCATCAAAAACATATTTACATAGGATTTAGCTTGGATGTAACATCAAATGATCTTTGTCAATGCCATTTATGTGAAGACATCTCCATTAAGGCTATGGACCATGTTGGATTAATCACAAGTATAAATTTGATGAACAAGTTAACACGATAAAATTTTAGGGCTTCGCTATAGATCTTAAACATGATGAATCACAATGCAAATAGGTATAATTGTAATTATTTAGGATCAATAAGGACCATTCATCTTGAAATAAAGATGAATATTTAAAAATGAGTCCTTAATTGTACACATGGATCAGCACATCGATCACTAACATGAGCCCTTCATCTTACTGAAGATGGAGGGTAGAGGATGGTTCTTGAAAATATCAAATAAGGATTAATATGAGCCCTTCATCTTGTTTCCAAAATGAAGGGTGGAGGATTCTCCTCATAATATATTTGTGAGAGTCATTATGGGCCCTTCATCTTGTTTTCAAGATGAAGGGTGGAGAATCATTCCCAAGAAAGCTCATGGATAACCAATGTGGGCCCTTCATCTTGTTTCCAAGATGAAAGGTTGAAAATATTGCCTAAAATATCTCATAAGATTCATTATGGGCCCTTCATATTGTCTCCAATATGAAGGGTGGATAATAATCTTGCATATTAATTCATTTAGTAATTATCTTGGCTCATAAGATAATATTCCATATGGTATCCTGATTCTTTCTTGAATGAAGATACCTTTTAGAAGGAAAAGGAGGAATCAATAATTGAAAGGAAATTATAATTCCATTTGGATAAAATTATATTTATAAGAATGATTAATTTAACTAATCAAATATAAATTTAATTAATATAATATGGGGAATTTGATTAAAATAATGATTTATAGAAGTGGAATATATTATAATAATTTATCAATGAAGGGGAATTAGTGAATTGATCATAGTAGAAGAATTGACCAGATAAAATCACTAGAATGACAACTAAATAGATATAATATGGTGAATTATCCCACCTAGAGATGCCCAAGGTGAATTAAAACTCGTATGTTAGATAAAAAGATGCATTCAAACCATAGTATAAGAATTATTGAATTGATCAAAGTAAAATAATTGACCAAAGAAAATGACTAGTTTGTGTGCAATTATAGGAAGTCACTCTATTTTGTAATTTTGACATGGAAGTGATTAAAATGGAATGTTTACGTTTACATTTCTATATATTACAATAATAATGTTACATTTATTATAAACAATATCCACATATGCCATGTCCTTGATCTTAAATTATTTATAACTTGAGCTCATATGGGTCATATTATTCTTTATGCTATATTGTATACATTTTTCCCACATGGGGCACATTATTTATGAGATTATATTGATTATATCGTATGCCCATATTATTACATCTTGCATCACCCTAATGGAAAATATTATGTCTATGTTGATTTATTTTACCCTTAGAGGTTATGGATTGTTGTTTAATTACTGTTGTGATTCATTAAATCATAATGATTAACATTTTAAATATGAGTTTTAGCATTTTTAATGGTAATGCTTAATATGTGGATGTGTCTAATTTTGTATTATATTTTTATATAAATGCAATATTCCATTACTTCATGTTGATATTATCAACTATTTTATGTTTTAATTATGATGGATTAACTATCATATTTCTCTACCTAAAGTGGATGTAGGATATCCTATTAGTTACCTTGCAGTAGATTCCTAAGGGAGTGCATCATAAGGGAGAGGGTGGTAGATCATAGTAGCTAGGGACATATAGAGAAAAACTATAATAGTCACAAACCCACACATCTACTTGAGTATTAGTTTATTGCATGTTATTTTATGTCATAATGTGTGATATTTGTCATGACCTTGAGATAATTGTGATGTATGTTTCTATTCTCAATGATATATTCATTTTGGTAGTGCTTACATGATTTCAATAAAGTCTTGGTTGCTAAATTAATTTTTATATTGTTGGATGCTTATTGATTATGTTATTTCATTACTCGCTAAATCAAATATTAGTTTTTATAATACCCTATTTATGGTGTGTAGCAACCAACTATCTCTTTAATAATTGCATGGGCTTGCTTAAGAGTCAGATAACCTATACATCTTAGTTGTTTACATAGATGAATTCATATTTTCTTGCTTAGTTTTAACCTTGAGATATGAGGCCTTATTATACAATAGTTTGGATTATTAAGTGTAAACTGTTATAACTGGCAGAAGCATGACAATCCACTTTTGATAGTAATTAAATGTCTTTGAGATCTTTAAACCACCATAATAACTATGTAATGGTTGTTTTTGAAGACATTAAGAAAATTAAAGAATTGGCTATTATTGAACAAAGGTTATGGAATAATTATTCTATGCTTGGATAATTTAAAGTCTAATTTGAGGCATTATTATTATTAAGTGCATATACCTCAAAAAAGGGGAAAAAGGCTCTTTTTGTGCAAAGGAAAATAGGGTTTCCATATTTTTGGATCAAAACATGAAGATTTTGGGAAACCCTTGTGTGGTTTACTTTTATTAACTAGAGTTAAAGGAATGCATGTTGTTTTAGCAAAAATTCCACATGTGATTTGAGGTATTTATGTTATTGAACTTGTAATGGATTGCCTGCAAGGGAATGCATGCAATTATGATATCTAATTTTTGTTAGGGGAGAAGGGGTCAAGCTATAGGTATGCAACATGTAGCAAAAAATGTGGAGAAGATAATAATAAAAAATATGTGAAGGGGAGAAAACCAAAAATAGGCCAATGTTTTTAGGGGTGAGTCTAGTTACCAATCTTTAATTATTAGGCAAATAAAATTACTCATAATGTGTATTTGGGCTTATATGAGTTTTTTGTTAAAATATGGGTGAATAAGACAAGCCATAGTAAGTATATTATTGTTTACATGAACGTGTTGCTTCAATTTAAGATAAAAAATGGAAACCCTATATAGTTGAGATACTTATAAATGGTGGTCATTAGATTAGTAGTTGGTCTCCTCTTGAAATCTTATTATATAATGGGTCATGTTATTGAACTTGATAACAAACCCATCCCTATACTATCAGCTTGATCTATGTTTTATTTATTTAAAATGGGTGGTTTCTTACCACGTATTGAATTTGAAATATGGTTGTAGCTTGTGAGTGTTATTATTATGAATTAGTTACAATATTCATAATTATGTGGCTCAAGGGTTTGAACTATTACATTTAATTGAAATAATCATGCATTTTATATACCAAATACCCTAATATAGCATGGTGTATCTCTCTATTTCAAAAAAACTATAGAAATTTATTATATATTTAATATGAATATGAATCTATGGTGATTAATGCATAAGGGTTGTTAAATATTAATTTGAATGTTTGATTAGTTTGCATGTATTTATTTTGTGTATAATATTGATCATAATATATGGAAACCTATAAACTCTTCCTCAAAGTCTTTAACATTTTTATACATAGATGTAGGTAAATGTTGAGGCTTTTATTTTTAATACATGAGTATAGCTAAATGTTGAGGTTTCTTCTTCTAAAACATGGCTGTAACTAAATGTTGAAGATTATTTTTTTAATACATGGTTTTATCCAAATGGGAGGTTTCTTCTTTTAATACACGGTTATAGCTAAATTAAAAGGTTTCTTCTTTTAATGCATGGTTGTAGTCAAGTGTCAAGGATTATTTTTTAATACATGGATGTAGTTAAAGGTTGAGGTTTCTTATTTTAATAAATGGTTTTAGCTAAATTTTGAGGTTTATTCTTTTAATACATGGTTGTAGTTGAGTGTTGAGGTTTATTATTTGGATATATGGATGTATGTGAATGTATGGATTCAAGTAATGAAATAAAAATGAGGTTTATTTATTTATAATCTTACCTTATGGTTGTAGAAACCTTTACAATAGTCAAGATGTAGAGATTATGTAAACTTAAAGTCACTTCCATTGTTCAAACTCCTCTTATCTAGGCATGATTTGTACATAATGATTTCATATACCTCTATGATAGTATTTAGAGGTAGAACATAGATGATTTTTAATTAAGCATAATTTATTTCTATAGACAATAATTTATGGAAACCTAAAGAGAATAGATAATTGATATCAGAGAAAGGAATTGTTTTGAAATTGTAGTACTATAAAACACCTACTATGTAATATTATTATATATGACATAAAATCTTATGTGTCATAATAGATGTCACATTCTTATATAATTTGAAAACTCTATAGTTATATTATAGTAAATCACAACTTGTATATTTAATGAAAATCATGTTAAGTTACTAGAATGAGATGAATTAACCCTATCTTCATCAACCATAAAGAGTTATGATACTAGCGTATACTAAGGTAGTATGCCTCATTCACATCTTAATAGAATCTTTGTTTACATAAAATAGATATTTGCTAGTCTAAAAAATTATTATTTGGTGTAATATGTTTGAATGAATATAAATTGGAAGTTAAAATTATACTAGAGGTGTATGGTTCTATGTTGATAACAGAGAATAGAGAATAGAAACCTAAAGAGAATAGAGAATTGATAACAGAGAAAGGAATTGTTTTGAAATTGTAGTACTATAAAAAGACCTACTATGTAATATTCCTACATATGACATAAAATCTCATGAGTCGTCATAGATGTCACATTCTTATATAATTTGAAAATTCTATAGTTATATTATAGTAAATCACAACTTGTATATTTAATGAAAATCATGTTAAGTTACTAGAATGAGATGAATTAACCCTATATTTATCAACCATAAAGAGTTATGATACTAGCCTATACTAAGACAATATGCCTCATTCACATATTAATAGAATCTTTGTTTACATAGAATATATATTTTCTAGTCTGAAAAATTATTATTGGGTGTAATATGTTTGAAAGCATATAAATTGGAAGTTAAAATTATACTCGAGGTGTACGGTTCTATGTTGATAACAGAGAATAAAGAATAGAAACCTAAAGAGAATAGAGAATTGATAACAGAGAAAGGAATTGTTTTGAAATCGTAGTACTATAAAAGACCTACTATGTAATATTATTACATATGACATAAAATCTCATGAGTCATAATAGATGTCACATTCTTATATAATTTGAAAATTCTATAGTTATATTATAGTAAATCACACCTTGTACATTTAATGAAAATCATGTTAAGTTACTAGAATGAGATGAATTAACCCTATCTTCATCAACCATAAAGAGTTATGATACTAGCCTATACTAAGGCAGTATACATCATTCACATCTTAATAGAATCTTTGTTTACATAGAATAGATATTTGATAGTCTAAAAAATTATTATTGGGTGTAATATGTTTGAATGAAAATAACTTGAAAGTTAAAATTATAATCAAGGTGTACAGTTCTATGTTGATAACAAAGAACAGAGAATATAAACTTAAAGAGAATAGAGAAAGGAATTGTTTTGAAATTATAGTACTATAAAATACCTACTATGTAATATTGTTATATATGACATAAAATCTCATGAGTCATAATAGATGTCACATTCTTATATAATTTGAAAATTCTATAGTTATATCATAGTAAATCACAACATGTATATTTAATGAAAATCATGTTAAGTTACTAGAATGAGATGAATTAACCCTATCTTCATCAACCATAAAGAGTTATGATACTAGCCTATACTAAGGGAGTATGCCTCATTCACATCTTAATAGAATCTTTGTTTACATAGAATAGATATTTGCTAGTCTAAAAAATTATTATTGGGTGTAATATGTTTGAATGAATATAAAATTGAAGTTAAAATTATACTCGAGGTGTATGGTTCTATGTTGATAATAGAGAATAGATAATATAAACATAAAAAGAATAGAGAATTGATAACACAGAAAGGAATTGTTTTGAAATTGTAGTAATATAAAAGACCTACTATGTAATATTGTTATATATGACATAAAATCTCATGAGTCATAATAGATGTCACATTCTTATATAATTTGAAAATTCTATAGTTATATTATAGTAAATCACAATTTTTATATTTAATGAAAATCATGTTAAGTTACTAGAATGAGATGAATTAGCCCTATCTTCATCAACCATAAAGAGTTATGATACTAGCCTAAACTAAGGTAGTATGCCTCATTCACATCTTAATAGAATCTTTGTTTACATAGAATAGATATTTGCTAGTCTGAAAAATTATTATTGGGTGTAATATGCTTGAATGAATATAAATTGGAAGTTAAAATTATACTCGAGGTGTACGGTTCTATGTTGATAATAGAGAATAGAGAATATAAACCTAAAGAGAATAGATAATTGATAACAGAGAAAGGAATTGTTTTGAAATTGTAGTACTATAAAAGATCTACTATGTAATATTGTTATATATGACATAAAATCTCATGAATCATAATAGATGTCACATTCTTATATAATTTGAAAATTCTATAGTTATATTATAGTAAATCACAACTTGTATATTTAATGAAAATCATGTTAAGTTACTAGAATGAGATTAATTAACCCTATCTTCATCAACCGTAAAGAGTTATGATACTAGCATATACTAAGGTAGTATGCCTCATTCACATCTTAATATAATCTTTGTTTACATAGAATAGATATTTGATAGTCTAAAAAATTATTATTGGGTGTAATATGTTTGAATGAATATAAATTGGAAGTTAAAATTATACTCGAGGTATACGGTTCTATGTTGATAACAGAGAATATATAATAGAAACCTAAAGAGAATAGAGAATTGATAACAGAGAAAGGAATTATTTTGAAATTGTAGTACTATAAAAGACCTACTATGTAATATTGTTATATATGACATAAAATCTTATGAGTCATAATAGATGTCACATTCTTATATAATTTGAAAATTCTATAGTTATATTATAGTAAATCACAACTTGTATATTTAATGAAAGTCATGTTAAGTTACTAGAATGAGATGAATTAACCCTATCTTCATCAACCGCAAAGAGTTATGATACTAGCATATACTAAGGTAGTATGCCTCATTCACATCTTAATAGAATCTTTGTTTACATAGAATAGATATTTGCTAGTCTAAAAATTATTATTGGGTGTAATATGTTTGAATGAATATAAATTGGAAGTTAAAATTATACTCGTGGTGTACGGTTCTATGTTGATAATAGATAATAGAGAATATAAACCTAAAGATAATAGAGAATTGATAACAGAGAAAGGAATTATTTTTAAATTGTAGTAGTATAAAATAACTACTATGTAATATTGTTATATATGACATAAAATATCATGAGTCATAATAGATGTCACATTCTTATATATTTTGAAAATTCTATAGTTATATTATAGTAAATCACAACTTGTATATTTAATGAAAATCATGTTAAGTTATTAGAATGAGATAAATTAACCCTATCTTCATCAACTGTAAAGAGTTATGATATTAGCCTATACTAAGGCAGTTGCCTCATTAACATCTTAATAGAATCTTTGTTTACATAGAATAGATATTTGCTAGTCTAAAAAATTATTATTGGGTGCAATATGTTTTAATGAATATAAATTGGAAGTTAAAATTATACTCAAGGTGTATGGTTCTATGCTGATAATAGAGAATGGAGAATAGAAACCTAAAGAGAATAGAGAATTGATAACAGAGAAACGAATTGTTTTGAAATTGTAGTACTATAAAATACCTACTATGTAATATTGTTATATATGACATAAAATCTCATGAGTCATAATAGATGTCATATTCTTATATAATTTGAAAATTCTATAGATATATTATATTAAATCACAACTTTTATATTTAATGAAAATCATGTTAAGTTACTAGAATGAGATGAATTAACCCTATCTTCATCAACCATAAAGAGTTATGATACTAGCCTATACTAAGGTAGTATGCCTCATTCACATCTTAATATAATCTTTGTTTACATAAAATATATATTTGATAGTCTAAAAAATTATTATTGGGTGTAATAAGTTTGAATGAATATAAATTGGAAGTTAAAATTATACTCGAGGTGTATAGTTCTATGTTGATAACAGAGAATAGAGAAGATAAACCTAAAGAGAATAGAGAATTGATAACAAAGAATGTAATTGTTTTGAAATTATACTACTATAAAAGACTTACTATGTAATATTGTTATATATGACATAAAATATCATGAGTCATAACAGATGTCACATTCATATATAGTTTGAAAATTCTATAGTTATATTATAGTAAATCACAACTTGTATATTTAATGAAAATCATGTTAAGTTACTAGAATGAGATTAATTAACCCTATCTTCATCAACCGTAAAGAGTTATGATACTAGCCTATACTAAGGAAGTATGCCTCATTCACATCTTAATAGAATCTTTGTTTACATAGAATAGATATTTGCTAGTCTAAAAAATTATTATTGGGTGTAATATGTTTGAATGAATAGAAATTAGAAGTTAAAATTATACTTGAGGTGTACAGTTCTATGTTGATAACAAATAATAGAGAATAGAAACCTAAATAGAATAAAGAATTGATAACAGAGAAAGATATTGTTTTGAAATTGTAGTACTATAAAAGACCTTTTGTGCAATATTGTTATATATGACATAAAATCTCATGAGTCATAATAGATGTCACATTCTTATATAATTTGAAAATTCTATAGTTATATTATAGTAAATCAAAACTTGTTTATTTAATGAAAATCATGTTAAGTTACTAGAATGAGATGAATTAACCCTATCTTCATCAATCGTAAAGAGTGATGATACTAGCATATACTAAGGCAATATGCCTCATTCACATCTTAATAGAATCTTTATTTACATAGAATAGATATTTTTAAGTCTAAAAAATTATTATTTGGTGTAATATGTTTGAAAGAATATAAATTGGAAGTTAAAATTATACTTGAGGTGTACGGTTCTATATTGATGCACTGTAGATGAATTTTGAGAATTAATTGATTATCTTATCCCATTCACATTTTTCAAACCTTGTGAAACTATTTCAAAAAACATCCAATCAGTATATTTTATTGGAATGTCAATGTGATTTTATTTTGAATATTATGATTTTGGGATTTGTACAATATAGTCATCCTTCATGTTAAATGATGATGAGTGATTGGTGGGAAGCCTCCTTACATATCCCCCATTATCGGTTAAAGAAAAAGATAATGATGATTATGTATCCTAGCAGAGATTATTATTGGTGTAGATTATGACCCAAATTCATTTTAATACTAAAAAGGTATAAAATAATTTAGCCAAAGTAATGTTATAGTTGAATACATTATCTTTCCACTATACTTTCTAGTTTACATGCATGTACGATGTCATATTAGATATAGGAGTATTCATGGTCTATATGACTAATAAATTTAATATTGATTGTACTTTCACACTATTATAGATTAATTATTGATGTTCACATCACCATTATCTACCCCTTTATGAAGGTAAGGGCTACTCCTAGTGGGGAGGTGTGCGGGGGACTGTTGGTCTATGGTTAGAGGTAAAGTGGCCAAATGATGCTTCCCTATTTCAACTTATCAAAATTACTATCAAGTGTTACTCATGGCTAGCCAATAGTTGATTGCTCATGGATACTTATTGTACTTTATTTATGACATTATTATATTTTTCAATAGAGGCTAAAACTATCATTGTATTTTGATGTGAAATTTATACTACATTATACAATAGTAAGACTGATTATTTAATATTTTACAACAATATATTTGTATATTTTTTTAATTCACAACAATATGGTTATATTGAGGTATTGTACAATAACATATTAGCATGTTTTGATATTCCTTAGCAGTGTGGTTGTCTGAGGGACTACGTATAGTAATATGATTAAATAGTTGACACATTTCAGCATTAAGACCAAAATAACTTATGGTAATTGACTTGTTATGCATATTCCTTATTACATCATTATTGTATTTATATAGTAAATAACATCACTATGTTAAGTGTTTCCTTATATTGATGTATTTATTGAGTCCCAAAGGGGCTGTAATTTATAATGATATTAAATATACTTAAATGGAAGTATTACTCCTAAGTAACCATTGTTTATAAATTACAGGATTAATTCAATTAAATAGTAATGGTATTGATTTCATTTACTTATCATAAAAAAATTTAAAAAAAGTTTTTACCATGGAAATCTAGAGGGATTTATCATGATCCCACATTTTCATATATATGCTATTGTTATTACTTTATTACTTTGATGCTAAGCTGATTTATATTTTGTTTATTTGGATTATATGGTACTTGATAAAATAATGTCAGCTATGTACTTATTCTATGATTAATTATGATGTGCACTTATTATTATTCTGCTATTAATAATTTTATGATCTATATGGATTATTGGATTATGACAATGCATTTTTGCCATATTGGTGATTGCAAGTTGTCTATGAACTAGGTAGGCTTGTGGAGGCCATATCTTGGAACAATGTTTTTGAGCACATCTATATGATCGACAAGGTATACTACTATTTTATTATCCTTCGAACAATTTGATTTGGTTGTTATTTTTCATTATGTGTTTATCAGTTGTGGTTCTTGTGTATGCATTGAATGTTGTACCTTACTGATTCCATTATAGGTTGTTACTTATTATCTTGGTTCATTATATTCTATTATCTATTATCATCTACCACCTTTCCTTATTATTGTAGATTTACTCCTTATTCTACTGGGTTTTTAAACTACATTTGTTCCTTACAAGTCCCTAATGAATTATTCATTAGACCTATCTAATATACCTAGACCTAACCCTTAGGAACCTTTGTTATCCCCATGCCACCTTAACCCTGCCCCCCCCCCCTCCCCCTTAGACCTTACACTATTACTTAAGGCTTATGAAATTTGATTTAAACAACTATAAAGTTGTGGTTTGAATTAAACATAGGGTGATTTTATTAACACATCAACTTGGGTCGATGGTCTATGTGGAAATGTGGTAAGCCTTATTTAATAAGGTAGGTGGTGAGGGTTATGATGTTAACTATTAGTTATGTTTATATTAGACTAATCTCCGCTAATCTATTCTCCTATTGGCTAAAGCATGTTTAATTAGCAAGCTTTCTAGACTTGCCATTAATGGGAAGTTGGTATGATCTCCTTGGGATACACTGAGTTCTCTCTCTTATGGAAAAATTGAATGAGGGTTGATGGAGTATGGGAAAATGGATGGAAAGGGATGGGGAAGGTGGATGATAGATAAAATTTTAGGAATATGGGAATTTTTGGGTGCAAATAATGAACTAGTTTGCCTATTTTTAATGGTGGGCTGGTTAGTTGGAAACATGATGATGGTTTTGGATGAATCCTTGAGATTATTATTCCTCTTGAATTTTTATACATGGTTTATCAATTAATTTTTTATTTTGTGTTCTGGCTATTTTTTTTTTACTAGGTTACTATAATGATAAAAAAAATAAAGGTTGCACATGCACCCAACAGTCCTTGAACTTTTGAATGCATACACAATCCTATTAAAGAGATATAACGATGTGTTTATTGCACATAAACCTAAAATAAATAATAGTTATATATATATATTTATATATATATATATACATATATATATATATATATATACATATACATACATATATATACATACATACATACATATATATATATATACATATATATATATGTATATATGTATATATGTATATATGTATATATATATATATGTATATATGTATATATATATATATACATATGTATATATGTATATATATATATATATACATATATATATGTATATATATATATGTATATATATATATATATATATATACATATATATACGTATATATATATGTATATATACATATATATATATATATATATATATACATATATATATATATATATATATACATATATATATATATATATATATATCATAAAACCCATTTTTTATCATTATGCAGTGCCATCATTGTGATCTGGGATAATTTTATGAATATTGTATGATTTGAATATCTTTCTCTTGGCCATCACTTTACCATTCAGATTGGGTTCTCATACATGATTGTGTTTTGTTTCTTATATCATGGTAGGGTGTAAAGTTGCAGATCCGTGTTTTTAACCATTTTAACTGTGTGTTCTTTTATTTTTTAAAGATTGTGTTTAATTAGAGAAAAGTCCTTTGGGTTCTTGTGTACATGTATGCTTGAATGTCTGGGTTTGGATATTGATTAAGATGCAACCTGAGATTAAAAGAATCAATTGTATATGTTGGGTGGATTCACTTTCTTTGAAACTATGTTATTTTTTATAATAGTTATTTCCACTCCCTTCTTGCATTTGAGAATCCAACCTGCATTCATTAACCTGGGTTGTGTTGATTTGTTTGCAGTTATATTATTTCTCTGAATGATACTTATTCAGGTGGTGAATATTTCTATCATTTTAATGACTTGGTATTTTTTTTGGTCTATGAAAGGACATCTTATCCTTATCTTATTTAATCTTTGGGATAATCTCATTCGACTAAGAAATGTTGTTATATTGAGCCTTGTTTTTCTTTATATGGTTTTTGGAAGTCTTGAATCAATTTATTCATGGGTTTTAATTTCAATTAATTTAAAGTCTTTATATATATATATATATATATATATATATATATAGTTTTGTTTGATCTATATTTTAACAACTATGTTCCTTGTAGATTTTGGGTTATTCCTTTTGAGTTATGATTGGTATGACGCTTGGACCTGGTTTCTTTTTTGACTTTAAATAATTTGATTTATTATGGATTTATTGATGGTAAATAGCTTATCAAGTTTTGAATATAATATATATATATATGTGTGTGTGTGTGTGTGTGTGTGTGTGTGTGTGTGTGTGTGTGTGTGTACATATTTATGTTCAAATAGAATGTTTATATGTCTGGGTGGTTGTGTTTAAGCAACATTGTTCATATTACCTTATCCAACTATTCAGGATATATATATATATATATATATATATATATATATATAGAGAGAGAGAGAGAGAGAGAGAGAGAGAAAGGTTAGAACAAAATGTTTATATGTCTAGGTGGTTGTGTTTAAATAATTGTGTTCATATTACCTTATCCAACTATTATATATATATATATATATATATAAACATGTATCTAGATATGCTCATGTGGCTGTGCGTTTAAGTATGTTTGAACTTTTCACTTGAAACTTTTGATTCCATCTGCTTGGGGTCTTTGACTTAAGTATGTGTTATTCAAATGATGTTTGTTCATCATTTTGTCCTTATCATTTTTAATGGATTGTGTCAAACTTAATAATTATTTCATGTTATATAATGATTATTAAAGCTTGACTTTGACATTTTTAAGTTGGCCAAGTCAAATTGATAATTATTGTTTTTGTTATAATTAAATTTTGGTTGTCATTTTCTTTCTTGTTGGAATCCATTCCTGGACTAGACTGGAATAGTTACAGGTATACCTTAAGGGTTCAGATGTTTAAATATCAACCAAGATATTGGACAGGGTCTAATTGGGATGAATTTGGAAGATATATAATGGATTAATATTTAATCCATTCTATATCATTCTATGGTTTGATTTAACCATCCTCATCCTTAACCTATACTTTGATGGTTTACGTATTCCCATTTTGCCTTAGAATGAATAGACATTATCATATGTGTTCTTTGTGGTCATATCTTGGTCTAGAGTTTGATGTGCTCATAATACATTACCTATTCCTGGTTACTACAACCACCAACCTGCTGATGGTTGGGGTGGTAAGGGCCACCAATGGGGGGCTCATAGGGTTGGTGAGGTGGGTTTGTCTTGATCAGTTAGTTCGTGATCAACTTTTATAATGTCACATGGAAGATGGTAAAAAATGTGTTTATTAATTTTATTAGATTAAGTTATTAATGTTGAATTGATTATCATAATGATATTGTTGGATACTAACAAACATTGTGAATAGAAGCTAGAAATGAATTATCAAAGGGTAAATTAAATAAGGTTGAAGCTTTATACAGGTACCTTTAATTGCATTATTTAATATTATTCCTTATGATTATAGTGTATAGGAAACATTTGATTATGCTTTAACTTATATGATATAAAGAGGGGTTTATATGACATATTGTTTATTATTATACTAACTCTCATAGTTCTAATAATCTGGTACAAAAATGAATTGGTACTACTTGGACTTGTGTTAAAATTAAATACCTCTAATTATGTTCTTTCTGGGTCTTGAGGAGAATCACTTAAAAGGTTATGATGGATATATTTTTTAGAAATGATTCCATTCTAAAAAGATATACATTAGGTTATTATGATAATTAATGTTTATTTTCAAATATTGCTTTATGAAATTATAAATAAATGAATGGTTACAAATAGTTGACTACAGGTGTATACTTCAAAATGAATATGAATAAATAGAATCTTATGATTGTTCCTAAATTACATGTGCATTTAAACTTACCATAGTCACTTGGCTTTAGAATAAATAAAGTGGCACAATGTTTATAAGATATATGGTTACTCTTATCTATAAATACATAGTTGCGTTAGAAGCATCTAACCATTGAAATAATACATAAAGCTATATTATATTAAAAATGAAATAAGTACTTCCTTCATGCAATACAGAGCTATTGGTTGCATGTAAGGTATGTTTCAATTATTTATTATCATTTATCCAATTTATTCATATAGTTATGCAAGTTGAAAGTAATTCATGAACAAACATAGCAATGATAAAAGAATGAATAAATCAGAAATGTAATGGTCATGCACAATACTCTCCTCATCTTCCTAAAATAAATACATTATGTGGAACTAAAGTGTAAGCCTTAAATAATTATTAATTATCTTTTCATGTTAAATTAACATAAAAGATATGTCTATGTTTCTTTCTTCCCTTGAGCTGAACTTACTTGGCAAGTTGCCATGACTGCCAACAAAAGGTTTATAAACTTTCCTTGAGTGGAACCTTTTATTTGGGTTCCACTCATCTTGAAACTCGAATAAACTTGCTTGATGGGTTTCTTGGGCTACTAATAGTAAAAGTTTGTGATATTTCCTTATGAGGACCCTCTTATTTGGGTTCCACTCATCTTGACACTTAAATGAATTCCTTTACTTTAATTATTAAAATTTGCTTGTTTTTAGTCTAATGGAAATGAATTATTAACATCTTGATATATATTTATGAAATGATGTATGGAATAAGGAATGATATTCATAATGGATGTCTGATTTTATTATTGATTTCATAGATTATAAGGTAATTCTGATTTAATTAATTAAATGTCTTACTCTCTTTTATATAACATTGGTTATGCCAATTAAGAATAATTGAATAGACTATAGATTGACATTGTTAAGCATCTATGTTTGATATGAATGTTGAATATACAAGTGCAGTGACCTTAAAGGCTATAAGGTGTTGTAACCCAGTTGATAGCACTCAAAAATGATGGATTAAATTTGTCTTCTTTTATGCTTTATAATTTTTGAATGAAAGGTTAAAAATTTGCAAGTATGGAATTAATTTTGGTTTCTAATTTTTGAATGCTTGTATATTATAGGGCTTGTATCTTGATTTGCTTACTTGAGTGACCTAATTGTTAACTTAAGAACCTTAATTATAACCATCTCAATTAATCCCTTTCTTTAACTTATCCATCCTTGAATGGGACTAAAACCCACTAAGGAGAATGAGACATTTACCTAGGGTTAAAGACCTAGAAATGGTCCTATGAGGAAATAGAAAATGCCACTTATGGTGCTCAAGATTTATCAGTATATGTGTATACTGATACACCCCAAATCCCATAATACCTTTAGAAAATAACTAGCTTCCCCATAGAGACTTTAATAAGTACTTACCTCTACTGAAGTGCCTCAACTTTCTCTCCTTTGAAACTAGTCATGATAATGCATAGTTCGTTAAATATTTCATTACATTAGTAAGTGGGTCTAACACATATTCAAATTATACTCTGATAGATGATTCCAATTTTTTGGAGGGGTTTTTTCATCTAGTATCAGAGTAGTGTTCTGTTATAGGGAACTTTGGGAATTAATATTTTCCTTTAACTAATGCAATCTTCTAAAGTTTTCACTTGTGATTTCTCAAGATGGTTAGGACACAATCAAGTGAAGGCAACATCCAAAAAAAAAATTATAATGTTAATACTGCTAGAGGTAGGGTTTAAGGATGTGAAAGAGGTCATCGAGGCCATATTCCTATTCATAATTAGGACAAATTACCAGTGAATAATGTAGACAATAATACCGAGGTACCCCATGCTGAAGTAGTCAGTGGGATTCCAACCAATAAGCATGAAGAAGTCCTCATTAGGATATTAAAAATCTTTAACACATTGTAAGGGAAGATTGATACTCAAGAATAAAGATTGAACAATCTTGAAGGGATATACCAAGAGGAAGTACCCAGGCTAGAAATGGGTCAAGTGGAAGGACCTATTATCCGAGAATTACCTTTGACCACCGTTGAACTAATCATCAAAGAGATGAAGAAGCTTCCTCCACCTACCTTTTTAGGTAAATAATTAGGTGATGTGGTTGATTCTTGGTTGGTACACTTACAAAAGTATTTTAATTTGCATAATATGCCTTCTAAGTGAAATTCAGAGTGGCAGTCTATCAGTTAATAGGACCTATAGCCTTATGGTGGAAATACCTTTGTGTGATTTAAGGGTATCAGCCTTTAAACCTATCTTGGACTATTTTTGAGACTCAATTCCATAAAAAGTGTCTAAATATAAACTATAAAGATCAAAAAATAACTAATTTTTAGCTCCTAAAGCAAGATAACATGATTGTGGTAGAATACGAGAATAAATTCTTGAACTTGTTGTGTCATGTGAACTATATGCATGATGAGGAAACAAAGATTACCAAGTTCAAACTTGGACTTGAGATTTTTATGCATGATGTTAACATGACCAATCTAAAAACATTGGTTGTAGCCATAAAATCAACATATAGGGCTGAAGACAAAGAAAAGTCTTGCCAAAAGGCAAGACAAAAATTCAAGTCTAACAAGAAACAGTCTAAGGCCAAGAACCTTTCTCTCATAAATAGAAATTTTAGAAAATCCAATCATAGATATTCAAGAAACAATAAGAATTACAATAATTTTTCAAATAAGAACAATAATTTCAAATCCCATGGATCTTCCAAAGTTGGGTCTTATAAGAAGGAACAATATCAACACAAATCATGTGGACCTACCATGGGTGATAATACAGTTCTGGTAATATCCTCTAGACCAATTATGTGTTGGGAATGTGGTGATAAAAATTATAAAAAGGATTGTCCTAAAATGAAATTGGGCCAAAAAAAGAATCATAAGGTGTATGTTTTCATTAATAACCACAATGTTGAATTACAAGCCACTCGTATTGAGACCTGAGGTATAATTAATGGTTTTCCTTTGAATATTTTGATTGATTTCGGTGAAATAGACTATTTTATTTCTCCTTTTGCTGCTAAATAATGTAATATTAAAACCATCTTGATAAGAGAAGGTTGGGAAGTGGAATTTGGTATTGACAAGAAAGTGCCCATTATAGAATGCTTAAAACAAGTAGAATTGAATCTTGGTGTTTTGAAGACCAAGGCAAATCTATTTATCATGACTTTAGGGTCATATGACCTCATCTTTGGGATGGATTGGTTGCATGAACATAAATCCATGCTTGATTGCATGGGAAAAAGGGTGTGATGAACCAATTACCTTGGCTAAATTATAGAATTACAAGGTATGCAAGGGTTTGTGAGGCATAAAACTCTTTTGAACCTACAACTAAAAATAGCTATTAGGAAAGGCTGAAAAATCTATGCAGTCCATCTGTAAGAAATTCCTAATGAGAAAGAGTTGAAACATGTAGATTTTACCATATTAAGGGAATTTAGGGATGTCTTTCTTCCAAATTTCCCAAGTTGCCACCTAAGAGAGAATTTGATTTTTTTTATTGACATCATACTTGGATCTGCTCCTACATCTAAGGCACTTTACCATATGAATGTGGTTGATCTATAAGAATTAAAAGTTTAGCTATAAGAACTTTTAGATAGTAGGAGAATATAGCTAAGTGTGTCTCTTTGGGGTGCTCTGGTAGTCCTTGTAAAGAAGGATGGTAATCCAAGGCTTTGTATTGATTATCACATGTTAAACAAGGTAACAATCAAAAACCACTACCCTTTGCCAATGATTGATGATTTGTTTAACCAAATGAAGGGTTTTGTAGTATTTTATAAGATATACTTGAGGTCTAGTTACCATTAGTTGTGCATCAAGGAAGAGGACATTCATAAAACTACCATTAGGTCCCGTTCTGGACATTACAAATTTATGGTTTTGTCTTTCAACCTAACCAATGCACCTACACCCTTCATGAACCTTATGAAAATATTTTTAGAGATTATTTGGATAAGTTTGTGCTAGTTTTTCTAGATGATATTTTGATTTATTCAAAAAATGAGGTTGAGCATGACCAACACCTTCGTCTAGTCTTACAAACACTAAGATAACATAAGCTTTATGGTGAATCGTTTAAGTGTGAATTTTATAAATCTAAAATTCATTATTTAGGACACATCATTTCTAAAGAAGGAATTTTTGTTAACCCCATCAAGATTAAAACCATCCAAGATTGGCCTATTCCTTCTAATGTGCATGAGGTGCGAAGCTTCATGGGCTTAGCTAGTTAATACCGATTCTTTGTTGAGAATTTTTCAAGTGTGGCCTACCCTATCACTTCCTTATAGTACAAAGGAAGGAAGTTTGAATGGATTCCTCAGTATGAGTAAGATTTTGTTAAGTTGAAAGGGTTGCTTACTAAAGCTCCTATTTTAATCATACCAGACCTAAATGATAATTTTGAAGTATGGGTGGATGCTTCTAAAGAAGGTTATGGAGGAATCTTGACTCAAGATGGCAAGGTAGAGCTTATGAGTCATAAAAGTTGAAAGAACATGAAAAGAATTATCCTATGCATGATATGTAACTTGTTGTCATTGTCCATGTGCTTAAGAAATGGAAACATTTTATATTGGGAAAACCTTTCCAAGTGAAATATTATCATAAAGTCTTGAGTATTTGTTCTCTCAATAATATTTGAATACACGTCAGTGTAGATGGCTGAAATTTTTGAGCAATTTTGACATGAATATTTCTTATGTCAAAGGCAAGGAAAATAATGTGGCTAATTCACTCAAAAAACACATGTACCTTACTACCTTATCAATATTAAAAGTAAATTTTAGAAGCATTATTTTTGAATAATATCTTGCTGACATATTCTATCATGAAGTAACTGTAGGTTTCGATAACAAACTAGTAGCAAAAAGATTTGTTGAATTTTATATTGCAATAGATAGCCTGACTAGGCATAAAGGCATAATTTATATACTTGGGATGGGTGATTTGATAATTGTTTTACTTAATAAATTGCATACATCACCTTATTATGCTCATCTAGGTGTGAAAAAAATGTTGCATGAACTGAAAAAGCTTTATTTTTGTCCTGGGATGAAGCATAATGTCACTAAATTTGTAGAAAAATAATTGAAATGCCATCAAGTTAAATCTAAGAATTACCATCCAGGAGAGCTATTGTACCCACATGATATTACTAAAGATAAGTAGTTTGTAGTCTCATTTGATTTTATTTTGGGGCTACCAAAATCATGTAGCAAACATGACATAATCTTGGTGGTAATTGATAAAGCAACTAAAGTTGGCCACTTTATTGCTAGAAATTTGATAGATGATGCTTCATGAAATAAGTAGTAAGACTCTATGGCATACCTGAAGTGATTATATCAGATCGGGACAAACTATTTACTTCAAGGTTATAGTGCACCTTAACTACAACATTTGGTAAAAAGTTGAAGTTTAGCTCATCATATCATCTATAAATAGATGGGAAAATTGAAAGGCTCAACCAAGTAGTTGAAGAAATGTTGCATATGTATGTATTAGATCAAAAAACCAAATGGGAGGATTATCTTCATCTGATTGAGTTTGTATATAATAATTCCTACCATTCAATGATTAAGATGGCTCCTTTTGAGGCCTTATATGGATGTAAGTGCATAACACCCATTGGCTGGGATAACTTAGAAAATAGGGCAATTAATGGGCTAGATTTGCTACTAGAATATGATAGATAGATGGAAATAATAAGGTAGAATTTAAAGTTAGCCTCTAACAGACAAAAAAGCTATGTAGATCTTAAGATAACTCTATGGGAATTTAGAATAGGGGACATAATTTTTTATCCATTAGACTATAAAAAAATTTTATTAAATTTGGTAAGGCTTCCAAGTTGGCACCATGATTTATCATACCTTTTGACATAGTGGAAAAGTTCAGTCCTTTTGGTTACTGACTGACACTTTCTCTTTCTCTTTCAAGGATCCATGATGTTTTTCATGTTGCATTATTGAGAAAGTATATACCTGATCCATCTCATATTTTATATTAGACTCATTCAAAGGTCATAGAAGAGGAAAAGATTCAGTTAGAACTAGTGAGAATTATAAATCATCATAATGTTAAGCTATAACAAGGACATACATTAGGTTTTGGTACAATGGGATCTTATTAGCAAAATAAGTACCACTTGAAAAGATGCTCATGTTTTCAAACAACAATATCATTGACTTTTTAATTTAGTCATTGGGATAACTCCTTTCCATGGGGAGGAGGATGTCACAATCCCATATTTTCATATATATGTTGCTATTATTGATTTATTACTTTGATGCTAAGTTGATTTAGATGTTGTTTAGTTGGATTATATGGTACTTATTATAGTAGTGTTAGCTACATACTTATTCTATGATTAATTATGATGTGGAATTATTATTATTCTATTGTTAATGATTTTATGACCTATATGGGTTATCACATAATGTATTTTTTCCATATTGGTGACTGCAAGTTATGTATGAGCTAGGTAGGTTTGTGTAGGCCGTAATCCTAGAACAATGTTTCTAAGCACATCTATATGATTGACATGTATACTGTTGTTTGATTATCCTTCAGATAATTCAATTTGGTCATTATTTTTCATTATGTGTTTGTTGGTTATTGTCTTTATATATGTATTGACTGTTGTACCTTACTAATTTCATTATAGGTTTTTACTTGTCAAATTAGTTCATTATTTTCTATTATCTATTATTGTCCATCACCTTTCCCCATACTTCCAACTTCACTCCTTATTCTATTAGGTTTCGAACCATGTTTATTCCTTACAAGTCCCTACTAACTCATTCATTAGACTTATCTAATCTACCTAGACCTAACCCTTGGGAACCTTTGTTATCCTCATGCCACCCTAACCCCCCCGTCGACCTTGCACTATTACTTAAGGCTTATGGCATTTGATTTAAATAACTATAAAGTTGTGGTTTGAATTGAACATAGGGCAATGTTATTAACACATCAACTTGGGTTGATGGTTTATGTGGAAATGTGATAAGCCTTATTTAATAAGGTAGGTGGAAAGGGTTAAGATGTTACCCATTGGCTATGTTGATCTTGGATTAACCTCCAATAATATATTTTCTTATTGGCTGTAGAATGCTTAATTAGTGAGCTTTCTAGACTCACCATTAATGGGAAGTTGGTAGGATCTCCTTAGATTATGCCAAGTTTCTCTCTCTTATGTAAAAATTGAATGAGATTTGACGGACTATGGGAAAAATGGATGGAAAGGGATGGGGAAGGTGGATGATAGATAAAATGTTAGAAATATGGGAATTTTTAGGTGCAAATAATGAACTAGTTTGCCTGGTTTTAATGGCAGGTTGGTCAGTTGGAAACATGATGGTGGCTTTGGATGAATACTTGAGCTTGTTATTCCTCTTGGATTTTTTTGCATGGTTTTTTTAGTTAATTTTGTATTTTGAATACTAGCTATTTATTTTTATTGGTTGCTATAATGATAAAAAAAGGTTGCAAATGCAACTAGAAGTCCTCAAACTTATGGATGCTCAGGAGTGTTTTGCCTTTGACAACTGTCACAATCCGCTTCCTCAAAACTTTAATAGCTTAAAAGAAAATAAGACCCATAGCCTTTCTTGCCTGAGCAACTTGAAAAGGAGCATAGGGACAAGTGGCAATTTATGCTTTACTTAACTAGGGATATGTGTCAATCTCCACTACTTTTAGCTACCTTTTGAGAAACCTACAGAAGGTGACACGTGCTGGTCTCCGGTTCACTCTATTTATATTATAGAAACAATCAAGTCTCATTTCATATTTACATGGACAACAACACTTGGCAGCTTCCACTTGCTTTAGAAATAAAACCTCAGACCCAACACAGTCTTTGTTATATCGATGAAGCAAAATGAAGATAATTCAGATCTTGACATGTGGTGGCTTCCACTCTCTTCAGCTGGGTTGCATGGCATCTTCCATCACTTTTAGAAAATTAAATTGAAACCTTTTGTGATTGCCACTTGGCACTTTCTTCCTGATCTTGACTCTTAGTTGAAACCTTTCGCTCAAAATAGATTTGAAACGTGAATGCCAAAATGAAATGCAGATGCTGACACTTGTCACATTCTGTTGAGTTACTATGAGATATGTGGCATGTCCTGACCAACTTATAAAAAATATGAAAGGTGCCTTGGATGATGACACTTGGCATCTTCTGCTTGACTTCGACACTCAAACAAAAATGAATCAAAAGGAAAATTAGCACCTGCACTCTATTTCAAAACTTTGCCATCTCAGACCAAAGTATGTGGGAACAAAGTTTTGTAGTGCACAAATGAAAATCAGAATGAAACATAGAGTAATTTTTTACTCTACAGTTATTGGTGACCCCAAAGAATTTTGAGCTTGCTAAAAAAGAAACCACAACTCCCGCTAGATCAAACTTTCAAAATTATAGCTTCAACAATGTTGTTTGGTAGGCAGACCACTCATCGTCAGATAACCCCTATTTATTTTGTAATTCATTGAAGGCTAGATCAAGGTTAATAATATCCTTGTGTGAAAAATTATGCAAAATCTGAATCATAGCCTTCAATTAAAATTTGAGTTGGGAAAAAAGAATCAAAATAGTTTGGATAATGAATTGTGCTAGTTTTCAAGTCCATATCCTCATGACAAATGTCTTATATTGCCCTAATCTGGCCCTCTGAAGACACCTTTGATGTGCCACTTCTCTAAGATTTTTGTTGCTAGCTCTTTAAAGAATTGGGTCCATGACCCCATTTGCATAATCTTTTATCTTTACTGGGTCACTTGCTTGACCAACTTCAGGGATTTTAGTCCATGGATAGGTCTTCAATGGTTGCATAGGAGCTGAAGCATATGACTTGCGCACAAAAAACTTGTCAAGGAATTCATACATCCCAACTCCTTATTGTGAAGACTATGCTCCCTCCATCTCTATATCTATTCTGTGATAACTGGTATGAACTTTTGCAAAATAGAAACACTTTCACTGAAGCAAGTTTACTAGGCACTAAAAATGCAAGTAGCAGGATATTTTCTCATAGATGCAGGAATGTTTGAGAAACTATAAGCTTTAACTCTTGCTAAGGGGTATTCATTGACCTATCAATTCTCAAAATGGCATTAAACTCGGATAATCATTAGCAAATCTTACTCAATCTTTATGGGATAGCGAGATAGACACGTTATGCAAGTGGCAGCGCAAGGTACCTTAGGGATTTCTAAAGATTTGGAAGATAGTCAATGCATTGAGAAATTTTGAAATTTTTGAAAAATCTGAGCTGCTGATTACGTGTTTAAAGAACACTTATTTAAAATAAAAATAGGAAATCAAAAATGGGAAAACAAAGCAATATGAAAAGGGGAAACTATCTAACTATGATACAGCTAACTGGGTATATTTGCCTACCTCCCAGATCAAAGCGAAGATTTTTGAAGTATCCTTTATGACATGAAAACTTATGATGCCAAACAAGTGATTGAATGGTATGAAACTTTGATGACTTGCTCTTCTTGTTTGCCACCTTAATTTTCCTGCATCCAAATGAATCAGAGTCAAACATGCCCCCAACATATACATACTCTTCTTATTCTTTAAAACTTATTGAATGCTGATTCTTTATGTTGTCATGTCTCATCAAGAAATCAATTTCTATTGGCTCTTCACACTGTGTCTCTTGACATACATCATTTTTTGGCTTATTTCCTTCTGCCTCATGCTCAGGTTCCATTTCATGATCATCCTCCTTGATTACTTCAAAAGTATCATCTTTAGTTTTACCAACCTCTTGAAAGAATAATTTTGACATTTTGCAACAATTTCACATATTTATTTGAGTCTCAATGCTGCCTTCTTCACCTAAAGTCAGCTCAAAACCTTCTTGAAGAATAGCGTAACCTATGGTGATTTCTTCTTCATCTGCACTCATAAAATCTTCTTGACTAGCCATGAACTGAGTATACTCCTCCTTACTTGCTTCCTCTAAAATATATTCTTCTTTGAAAAGGGATGAAGAAGAAGACTGATGGTTATACATATGCAGAAGAGGAGATAATTCTTGAGCTAGAATCGAATGATTCTCTTCTTTCCATTTATCCATCACTTCATCTATATCAGATGTAGCTTGATAACTCTTTTGAGGGGATGTAGATGGGGTGTGTTCAAATGTAGGATTTTCTGCTTGATTATCACCATGAGTAAGAGTAGCCTTGACTTCTTCAAGGTTTTGAGCAAAACTTTTCTCTTCTTCCCTTCTACCCCATGATTCCATTTTTTGTTTCCAACTCATGACCTTAGGTCTAGAACTTTTCTCTTGGAAAGAGTTAGCAATTTTATCTTCTTCAAGGTTTTTAGTTGGTTCATGATCTTATTTTTTTCAACTTGGAATCTCTTCATCATGCTGAAGGTCCTGAGGATTGGTATAAGAGGTATCTTTTGGTGTAAGCTCCTTTCTAAGGTCTGAAAGCTCTATCTCTCTTTCACTAAGCAATCTCATTGTTTCCTCTAATTCTTCAATTTGCTTAGCTAGATTTTCTTGAAAGAGTCTTTCTTGGAGCTCATAGGAATCATCAGATAAATAGGAAGTGCATGAAGGTTTCCATGAAAAACAAGAAGATTCTTGAGGAAGGGTGGGAGAGACTTGAAAGGGACTAGCCTCATTTTGTATCTCACACTCTTGGACAATGTCTTTCTCCTTTTTTCTGCCCCATGATTCCATTGTTTGTTCCCAACTCATGACCTTAGGCCTAGAACTTTTCTCTTGGGAAGATGGGGTTGCAAGGTGAAGGGGAAGTGAGGATTTAGATTCCAAATCCCTTGCTACCAACATAGATTGATATTTTTGAAGATTTGCCAATTCAATCTATTTATCAAGATTGGCCTTAAACACCAAATTTACTGTTTTAAAACTTTTCTCAACATGATTGGGGAAAGAACCATGACAGGCTCGACTTGGCTCCTAAGCAAGGGTTGGGTATGTCTAATATGAAACTTGGGGCAGTGGATATGCAAGTTTATAGACTTGGTAAGGCTACCTCTCATAAATACTCATCTTCTCTTGTAAAGATGTAATTAATCCACTCACATCCAACATCTCATATGTAAGCCTTTGCCAATTTGCTCTTTCAATGGGAGCCCATTCACTTTTAATCAGATCTACTACATTTCTTACTTGATAGATGACACGATTAGGAATTTATTGGCTGCTTCCCCTTCTATGGTCAAGATCTAATACTTGTTTTTTATATCCCAATAATGCTTGTTTGAAGGTATAAATGAGATTAGGTTGAGTATGAGATGTAACATATTGGGAAGACTGGGCATAAGACTGATATGGCTCATGACAGAGCTAGGGCTGGTCATATTGGACCTGTGAAGGGAAAAAATCATAACCATATGCATCCTTGTTGCTTGATGTGATTCTATGAGCAACTTGATCTTGATTAAAAATATATGAAGGGGCATAAGACCCATAGCTCTGAGTAATAGAATTATACATAACAAACGGTGATTTCTTTTTGACTTTGATTCTTTGAGGTAATCGGTGATACCAAAAGATTTAGATCTTGTTACTGATCCACAACTCTGACTCCTTGTAGCTCTCTGGTTCATATGATCTTGAAATAAACTTCAAGATTTGTCCCACTAGGCGTGCCAAAAACTGTTGATGTTTAAAATTGTGCTTATTCTAACACCAACAATGGAAAGTTTCAAGATGTGGGACTTGCAACTTGAAACAACCTCCAAATTTTTAAGAAGCTGGTCTCTTCTTTATATCAATTATATACTGGGAAAAGGGATAAGAATTTTAATAGAAACACAAATGCAAGAAAGAAAATCTAACTATGGTGATGCGCCTGAATGTAATTTGACCTTAATCTTGAGCATAGTGAGACTATATGTAAGATTCAATTACATTTAAGAGAAAACAAGTGCATGATCAATGTAAAATATGAAAAGAATAAAAATAGAGGCTCACAACATAGACTGCTTTTGCAGTGATACAGAAAATATCAACAAAGGCACAAGGTTCAATCTTCTTATTTGAATTCTCCAGTCACATAAGAGGCACATAAACATGCACAGTTATATAAACCTTCCACCTCAAGAAAATGAAACAAAGGCAAATGACATTCCTAATCATAGCTCTAGAAAGTCTAATACTCTTGACAACACAACCTAGACTACTTTTGCAATGACACAGAAAATATCAACAAAGGCATAGGATTCAATCTTCTTATTAATTCTCTAGTCACATAAGAGGCATAAAAACACACACATTTACAAAAACCTTCCAACTTAAGAAGATAGAACAAAGGCAAATGATATTCCTAATCACAACTCTAGAAAGTCTAAACTCTTGACAATAACTCTCTCAAAAAATTCTCTCTGGTATCTTCTCTTTTCTGGTGATCTCTGCACCCTTATTTATAGCCTTGGATTCACTCTGGATTGTCTGCTTGTTCCCAATATTATGGCCCAACTGAAATCTAACTGAACTAGAAGTGTCTAGTAGAAGATATTTCTTAGATTCTAAAATGATTCATCTTCCAACAGTTCATTGGCTGAAATAGATCGTAGGATGCTCCCTTCTATTAAATAAAAGAAGACACTTAGCCAATTCCTTGAAAACCTTCTTATTACTTAAGAGACACTAGAAGATGACACTTGGCATGTTCCACAACACTTACTAAAGACACACAGTACTTTATGCGTAACTTATACTCTTTTGTGTCTTTGCTCAGAAGTGTTTTGCCTTTGACACCTATCACAATCTGCTTCCTCGAAACTTTAACAGCTTAAAAGAAATTAAGACCCATAGCCTTTCTTGCCTGAGCAACTTGAAAAGGAACATAGGGACAGGTGGAAATTTCCACTTTAATTAATTGGGGATATGTGTCAATCTCCACTAATTTTAGCTACCTTTTGAGAAACTTGTGGAAGGTGACATGTGTTGGTCTCTGGTTCACTCTATTTATATTATAGAAACAATTAGGTCTCATTTCATATTTACACAGACAACAACACTTGGTGGCTTCCACTTGCTTTAGAAACAAAACCTGAGACCCACCATAGTCTTTGCTATATTGGTGAAGAAAAATGAAGATAATTTGGATCTCGACACATGGTGGCTTTCACTCTCTTCAGCTGGGATACATGGCATCTTTTGTCACTTTTAGAAAAGAAATTGAAACCTTTTGTGATTTCCACTTGGCACTTTCCACCTGATCTTGACTCTTAGTTGAAACCTTTCACTCAAAAGAGATTTGAAATGCGAATGCTGAAATGAAATGCGGATGCTGACACTTGTCGCATTCTGCTGAGTTTCTATGAGATATGTGGCACATCCCGACCAACTTATAGAAAATATGAAAGGTGCCTTGGACGATGATACTTGGTAGCTTCTGCTTGTTCGACACTTAGACAAAAATGAATCAAAAGGAAAATGAGCACATGCGCTTTATTTCAAAACTTTGCCATCTCATACCAAAGTATGCAAGAACAAAATTTTGCAGCGCACAATTGAAAATCAGAATGAAACATAGAGTAATTTTTTACTCTACAGGTATAATATATTAGGATAATAGAGTAACTTGTGGAAGTAGTACATTAGGTAATGGTCGGCCTACATTGGGATTAGGAGGTTACCCATCCATGGGTTAGATAGATGTATATATATAGGAGATGATTATCATGGTAAAGATATCAAGTAAGCATTGAGTCTTCTATTATAAGAGGATATTGGAGGTTGTCCCCTTGAAGAGACATTATGGAGTTATTCCTTCCTAAAAGAGTATTATATGGTGTTTCCCTACCTTAAGGGTATTTCTGCATATATTGAATATCAAGATCATTACACTATACTTTTATGGTTTAAGTATTCCTATCTCACCTTGGAATGAATAAATGTTATCATATGTGTTTTTTGTGGTCATGTCCTAGTTTAGAGTTGGATGTGATCAGAATAAATTATCTATTCCTAGTACCGTAACCACCAACTTATTGATGGTTGGGGTGGTAAGGTCCACCAATAGGGGGCTCATAGGGCTGGTGGGATGGGTTTGTCCTAATCAGTTGGTTTGTGATTGACTTCTATAACATCACATGAAATATGGTAATAAATGTGTTTATTAATTTGATTAGATTAGGTTATTATTGTTTAATTGATTATCATAGTGATATTTTTGGCTACTAAAAACAATTATGAATAAAATTTGGAAATGAATTATCAAAGGGTAAATTAAATAAGGTTGAAGCTTTATACAAGTACCTTGAATTACATTGTTTAATGTTATTCCTTATGATTATAGTATATAGGAATCATTTGATTATGTTCCAACTTATAAGATCTAAAGAGGGTTTTATATGACATATTATTTATTATTATACTAACTCTCACAGTTCTAATAATTTAGCATAAAAATGAATTGGTACTACTTGAAATTGTGTTTGTTGTTGCTTAAAATTACACTGTTTCCAACACCAACAATGGGAAGTTTCAGGAATGTGGGACTTGAGACCTGGAACAACCTCCAAATTTTAAAGAAGTTGGCTCTTCTTTATCTTGAAAGTATTTTGGGAAAAAGGATAGAAATTAAACAAAAACACAAATGCAATGAAAGAAGATTTTAACTACAGTGATGTGCTTGAGTTTAATTTGATCCTCAGTACTAAGCATAATGAAAACTATATTTAAGATTCAATTACATTAAAGAGAAAACTAGGCATGATTAATGTAAAAGATGAAAACAATAGGATAAAAGGCTCACAACTTTAGATGATGCTTGCAATAACACATCAAATATCAACAAAGGCACATAACTCAGTCTTTTCAATTTTCCAGTCACATAAAAGGCACAAAAACATGCACAGTTATACAAACTTTCTAAATCAATAAAATAGAACAAAGGCAAATGATATTACTGGCTATAGCAATCAAAGGTTCATGACTTAGACGATTCTTGTAGTAACATAGAAATTATCAACAAAGGCACATAATTCAGTCTTCTAATCAATTTTCTAGTTATGTAAAAGGCACAAAAACATGCATAGTTATACAAACTTTCTAACTGAAGAAAATAGAACAAAGTCAAATGATATTACTGGCCACAACAATAAAGTCTAAAATTCTCTCTTCCTCCTCCTCTGATGATGATCCTCCTGGTGATCTTTGCACCCCTATTTATAGCATCAAACTAGCTCTATATTTCCCTCACATTCCTAACCCAATAGTCTAACTAAACTCTAACTAAACTGGAAGTGTCTAACATAGGATATTTCTTAGATCTGAAATGTTCCATCTTCCTGCAAGTTTATTGGCCGAAATAGATACATAGGATGCTTCCCACTATGAAACAGGCCAAGACACTTGGCAGCATCACTTACTCTACATGAAAACCTTCTTATTATTTAGGAGACACCAAAAAATGACACTTGGCATGTTTTGCAGCACTTATAGAAGACACACGACACTTTTCACGTAACTTATATTCTTTACTGTGTCTTTGCTCAGGAGTATTCTGTCTTGGACATCTATCACAGTCTAACTTCTTCAACACTTTAACAATTTATAGAGAATGGTACCCACAACACTTCTCACTTGAGTAACTTCAAAAGGAGAAAGGGGACAAGTGGTGATTTTCACACATCTTTAACAAGGACACGTGGCAGTCTCCACGGGCTCTTAGCTATCTTTTGAGAAACTTGCGGAAGGTGACACGTGGCAGTCTCCATGGGGCTCTGGTTATATTATAGAAACATTCATGCCTCATTTTAGATTTACATGGATGGTGACATTTGGTGGCTTCCATTGACTTTATAAACAAAACCTAGGGCCCACTATAGTCTTCAATCAATTAGTGAAACAAAATGAAGAAATGATGGATGTCAACACTTGGCAACTTCCACTGCTTTTAGCTAGGGGCACTTGGTCGCTTCCATTGCTTTTAGAAAAACATGTTGAAACCTTCAATAGTTTCCACTTGGAACCTTCTACTTGACCTTGAGAGAAGCTTATTGAAATAAGCTATTGAAATGCATAAGAATTATGAAATGTGGATGCTGACACTTGTCGTGCTCTACTGAATTACTATGAGACACGTGGCACATTCTGAGCAACTCAGAGAAATTATAAAATGTGTCTCAATCGATGACACTTGGAAGCTTCCATGCAACTTTGATACTTGGACAAAATTTAGGGAAAAAGGAACTCACACCTGTGCTTTGTGTCAAAACTTCAACTGCCTCAAAACTGAAACGCGCAGGCACAAAACTTGAAGCACACAACTGAAACTTAAAAAAAACATGTAGAGTTTTTTTTACTCTATAATTCTTGGTGACCCTAAGGAATTTTGAGCCTAATTAAAGAGAAGAATCCACAATCTCCCACATGATCAAATGTGGTAAAATATTATAACTTTAGTAAGGCTGTCTGATAAACAGACCACTCATCATCAGATAATCCCTACTTATTTTGCAATTTATGGAAGGCTAAATCAAGGTTGATGATATCCTTGTGTGAAAAATTCTAAAAAATATGAACTGTAGCCTTCAATTTAAATTCAAGCTAAGAAATAAGAATCAAAATAGCTTCTACTTCAGGCACTGATGAATCATCTCTTAAACCCTGAAAGACTATCTGATCATTTTGCCTGGCTAACAACAAAGGTTTAATTTCATCAATCATCAATACAATGTTGCTATCAGGAAAAGGAGATGGAAGGCCCAATTCCACCAGATCTTTAATGTGTTGTTTCATGTCTTTGATTCCATATTTCACCACATCTAGAAGCTCTTCCCATTTAACTATTGTAGAGTTACAACTGAGAACTTCATTCACTCTTTTAGCAACAATCATTCTGTCACTAATCCCTGCTATTGATAACGTTCCATCAGTTGCATCATATAGATTTTTTAGTAGCATTTGAGAGTCAAACCCTCTCAAAGAAATAGTGGAAAGAGTGGCTTCAACTGAAGTCTCCACCTTTTCACACAATTTTTGTGCATTTAGCAGAAAAGTTAAAGAGGGTCTGAGCTGAGTAATCTCCTAATAGATTATTTTCCATATTGATACATAAAGCTCCTTAACCAGATTCAAAACCTCTACATTATTTGGCCTATTATCCAATTCAAGTGTCAATTGTTCTATCATTTGTCACTCAGCTTGAAGTTGGGCCTATACAACAGCAGTTTTAGTCTACTCATTCAGCAACTTCTGTTGAAGTTGAGTGACCTGTAGCAAGGTTTCCTCACATTTTTCCTGTAATGCCACCTTTTCTCACCTTAAGGTTGTCACTACATCTTTCACCTGCATTAGCCTTGCTTTCAAAGAATCATTTTGGGCCTAAATAGCCTGGTGATTCTGAAGAGAAATAGTATCTTGCAACTATTTATTTAGACTCTCTATTTCGTTATTCTTGGTATTAATTTCTATGGTCAAACCGTTATAGTTTGCCTTCTCTTGAGCTAGATCAGCCTCCATCTTAAGTAGCTTCTTTGATACTTTTAAATAATTATTAGCTACTACAAAAGTAGATTCATTTAGCAGCTCAACCCTATCTTGTGGTCTGAAAAGTGACATATCTATTGCCACTGCATTCATTAAATAATCTTCAAGCTGCATCTACTCATTTGGCTTGACTATATTAGGTGAAAAATGGGTCACCATTAGTTGCTATTGGATTGGGTCAAATTATGACCTCATATGTGGTGTAGCTAGGGATTTATTATCTTTGATCTTCTTTTTCTCCATTCAGGCTTCCTTTGCCTTCTTAGCAGCATCTGCTTGAGTTTGGAAGGTAGAAGGAGAGGCAATGTGTCCACCCACAAAAGGATAACCTTGTGGCAAGCCATATGGAATAGCCAAATGTTGGTTATGAGAAATTTGAGGAGGTAATTTATTTAGGATATAAGGAGAAAAATGTGGCAATGATATAGCCTGAGTATGAATAGGTGGGGCAAAATGAGAAATGGGCATAGCAGAGGTGGCAGGGGATATTAATTGGCCAAATGGAATTGTCTCCCCAATAAAAGAAGAGAGAGATTGAAAAGGAGAAATAACACTTACCTAAGGAGCAATTGAAGTACTCTGTAGTTGATGTTGTGAGGGTTTTGCCCTCTCCTCTGAATCAAGCTAAAACCTTAGCCTCTTACGTTTCTTTGGCATTTGTTCTTTTGGCTATGTTTTCTTCTCTTCAACATTTATCACTAATGCTGGTGTTACTAGCACAGTGGGAACCCCAAAGGCTGACACTGATGGAGAAGCTTTTAGTGGTGAGGATACCACACTCTTTTGCTTTTCAATATCACTAAGAGGTTGGGGCCAGGCAGTTACAATAACTATAGCTGAGGTTTGCCATGGGGTTTGCAATGTTTTACTGGATTCTACTCTAGCTTCTAGCTCTTATGTCTACAAATTGCTTGTATCAGGGCTGGAGATAGGAGATAGATGACATTCATCCTAGAGTTTCTCCCATTTTTCATCTGAATCCACATTTCCAAAAGAGTGAGTTGTCTCACAAATATCTTGCCTATATTTCCAATAGTCTTCCATTTTCTCAGGGTTTCAATCTTTGTTCTTTAATGCTCTTCTTAAACCAGAAGTCATTCTATTTTTTAGATCAAAATCCCTTTGCTTAACATAAAAACTTTCCCATGGCCTATCTTCTTGAAGGGGCAAATCCGTCAATTCTACATAAAAATTAGGAATATCTTCCTTAGGACTTATTCTATTTTCCAAAAAAGGACAGCTCTCATGCACAATTCTGGCATCAACCTTATTATTCCTGACCCATGAAGTTATGAAACTATTTGGGTCATATCCCCATTTATCTTCAATTAGAAAGAAACCTAGGAAGGCTAGCTTTCTCAACAATATGAGCTCGGCATCTCTGGCCTATAGGGCCATGTTGTTTGTCACCCATAGAACATCATACATTTTCTTATTTTTCTTCCCAGTGCCATATTCATTATCCACCATAGACACTTGCCTGGTGACCTCTAAGAATGCTAGCCTAAGGGTCAAAATATTAGGTAGAAACACTGGTTCTCCACTAAAACCATGGATTATAATAATAGTATGATGGGATCCAAAAAAATAATCATAAGGAATAGTGCAATTAGTCATAAGGCCTGAGACACTTGGAGTCAATCTATTTACAACTGGCTCTGGGCTTAGATGCCAAAAAGTAGGGGCAACAAAAATTTCCCAAAATTTGTATGGGTCACTGGTTTTGGACAATATATGTGTCCATGCAGACACAGGAATGGTCCTATGTAGACTGAAGCTTGAGTCATACATATTTAGATGCATGTGTTGGGAAAAAATGTTGGAGTTTTGATACAACATAAGGTGAAATAGATAAGAAGGATACCTAAAAAATTCCTTTAGATTTGAACTGGGCAAGTTGTTCAACCATTGAATATGCAATTTGCTCAGAGAAATCTAGTCGATACTCTTGAGTCTTATCAATAGTTTTCAATCTAAACAGAGTGGCCATTTGTTCTTCATAGACAATTATATCATCTTTCATTTCAAAAATGAAAGCCATCATGGAAAGTACATCTTGACTAGCTTGCACAGATTGTGCTCTTGCTGCTGGGAGTGTCAACACAGTGGTATTGTCATCCCCTAATTGCAATTCTGATTTCAAAAAACTTAATTGATTATTGATGTTTGCCCATGTTTTTTGCATTTTGGCAATAGTGAGAAATGTGGCTATCTTATCATGATACAGGGCCAACAGGTCCCTGATAGCCTTTAGTGTAATCTGCACTATGAATGGACCCTGTTGTATGGTATTTTAGGGAGTATGTGTTAGGTTGTGGAGTTAAAAGCTTCACCAGGATGTGAACAGGAGGAGTTTGGAGGTTACGGAGGTTACAGAGAGTTGCAGGGCAACCAACGTCAGTCTGATCAACTGACATCGGTCAGATAGTAGTGAATAAGCAATCGTCGTCAGTCACCAGTCGGCCAACATCAGTCAGGAAGGAGCTGACGTCAATAGCCTGTACGTGAACATGCAGTTTGCATGTTGATTCTGGAGAGTCTATTTTTGGACTGTTAGTTTGCATGTTAAAGGCTAGTCATAGTCTTGAGTTGCGTGTCTAATTATTGTAGTTAAGATAGTCTAATTATTGTAAGCATGAGATCTATATATGGACTCATGGGCTGTATTATAAATTTGTGCTAGGGAGTAAGAGAGCTAAATAAGTTCCTTCTGAGAGAGGAGAGCAATGGTGTGTTCCTCCTAGTGCCACAGTATCAAGGTGGGTACTGGTTTGGAGAATCAGAAGGGTTCTTCGTGTTTGTATGATCTTAGTCAGCAGGTGAGCATGGCTTCTTTTGGAGATCTACAATGGTGAGTAAGGTCTAGTGATTTACAGGTAGTAGCAGAGAGCAGGAGATCTACTTGGAGTATGGTGGTGTACTTGGTGTACTGGTAGCGTTGTTTCTGACTGGTGGAGGTGAACATCAATTCTATATTGGAGTTGATTGTTGGGACCGAGAGAGAGAGGGAAGAAGGTCTTGAGGTGTGGTGAGCCTTTGAGGTGGAGGAAGAAGTGGCATCTTCCTTATTGTATTTTCTTCTGAGTGATTATTAATACAATTGTGTATTGTCTCTCATATTCCTGTGTTGTTTCATATATCTAGTTACTTATTGATTCTGGTTAAATTTCGTGTTTAGTTGCTAATACAAGAAGTAATAACATGTGCTCTATTGGTGGAGCAAGATCCTGACAAGTGGTATTAGAGCTTGGTTGTAGGTTCAAGAGCTGATACCATCAAGTGGTATCAGAGCTTTTGGTTGGGCTGACTAACAGGTGGTTTCAGATCTGGTAGTGTTTTTTATTATAGGTCACTCTCAGGGGTTTCAGATTGAGTGGGAGTATAGCAATGGCAGAAGAAAGTAAGCTACGAATGGAGAAATTGAATAGCATGAATGGTCTGATTGATGGAAAGAAAGAGCAGGGAAAAGGAGATTGTTGGTCGGTAGAAGATTAGCGTGTAGAAGCAGATGTTGTAGGTGATGTTGCACAGGTTGCTCTGGATAAAGTAGAATCTTTGTTTATAGATTCTTTTGCCTCTTTCCATGCAACCCAAAATAGAGCATCTTTTCATGGGTATGTCTTTAGAGACTTTGGAGAGATTTATTTAGGGGTTGGAGATCCTTGTCAGATTATTGATGAAGGGCAAGTGAAGCTGAAATTGCAGGTGGATAACACACAGGTGGTGAAGGAAGTCATGCAGGTACCAGTCTTAGAGATGAGTCTAATTTCTTTAGGAAAGTTGGGTGATGGGAGATGCACTGTAACTCTCATAGTGGATATACTTGAATTAGATGGTGGTAAGAAAGTAGGTATCCTTTATCTATCTACTTATATTACTGATTCACCTTTTGTTGCAGAGATGTGGATTTGTAGGCTTGGTCACATATGTCAGAGGGGAATGCAGGTTTTTAAGCGGAAGACAGATGTTTTTGATAAACTTAAGAACTAGAAAGCCTTGGTGTTCACGGAAGAGATGATAGACAAAGATCATTGGAGTGGATTGAATTATTTTGAGCAGGGCTATGTTGATATGGACAAGGGTTTTGACCCAAAAAGAGCTCATGGAAAGAAGTTATCACTCACAGGTGAACACAAGTACCGGCGTTGGTCATATAGTAACCGACATCGGCAACAGGAAGACCGACGTGGGTCATAAAGGAATCGACATCGGTAGAAGGGATACCGGTGTCAGCTAGGGAGATGATGTCGGCAGTCAGGGTCAGTGCAGGGAACTGACATCGGTCAGGAGCAGACTGGGAGATGGCCGAGATCGGTCACTGGAATGGATGGTGGACAGACAGTAAGCTGTCAACAAGTCTCAAACGCCCATATGGAGGTCAGAAAGGGTAAGTGAACCTCATATTAATTTTTCACCTTCTTTATATTACTTACTGATGGTCAAGAACTAGGAAGATGTGAAGAGGCAATGCAGGTAGAATCTAGATACAGTGGGAGCTTGGCATGGATGAGGAGTGTGAGTCCTTGGAGAAGAACCAAACAGGTGTTTGTTGGTGGAGTTGTCAGCTAGAAGGAAGCACTGAGAGATGGATGGATTCCCAAGTTGAATAAGAGAGTGGATGGATACGTGAGACAGAAGGCCAAGGTATAAGGTCTTGAGGAAGCTGCAGACAGTGGTACAGGTTTGACAGGTGGATGACTAAGCATGGCTTTAGTCAATGTCAGTGTAACTATTGTGTTTATCTTACTAGGTGGATGATGAGTTGTGACATTATCTAGTTACTGTATGTGGGTGATTTGCTAGTAGGTTTGTACATCCAGGGATTTATTGAGCTAAGGGTAAGGTTAGTTCAGAGGTATGTCATGGAGAATTTGGGAGCAGTGAAATTCTTTGGCATAAGAGACATGGAGATTTTTTCTCTAGTGGGAGCTGGTATGAAGATGGTGTTGGTGGGGTTCATGATGTAGGATGCAGAATCAGAAAGCACACCAAGGGCTGGACAGTTCAAGCTTAGCTTAGAATAGAGTTTGAAATCACATGAGGTCTAGTGTAGACTTGAGTTTTCCCAAGTAGTGGGAGTTGTCAGAAAGTATGGAGCCAATTCAGGGAAGGAGTACTGGAGGGTAGTTCAGTGGATTCTTAGGTATTTGAGAGGGACTAGCAGCAAGTTAACATGTTATGCAGGGTCAAGGTCTTCACTACATGGAGTTGTAGGTTTGGATGTGGCAGGTTACTTGGATGACAGGTGTAGCATCACAGGTTGTGTGGTGGGTGGTCTTCAGGATTGATCTTGAAGAGGGATACAAGCTAGGGAATAATTTAGACAGTGTATAGATATGGGTACAGGTGCAACTGTTTATCTCCAAGTGGGAGATTGTTAGGTTGTGGAGCTAAAAGCTTCACCAAGATGTGAACAGGAGGAGTTATGAAGGTTATGGAGGTTATGGAGAGTTGCAGAATGAGTTGTAGGGCAACCGACATCAGTCTGATCAACTGACATCAGTCAGATAGCAGTGAATAAGCAACTGATGTCGGTCACCAGTTGGCCGACATTGGTCAGGAAGGAGCCGATGTCGGTAGCCTGTATGTGAACATGCAGTTTGCATATTGATTCCAAAGAATCTATTTTTGGACTGTTAGTTTGCATGTTAAAGGCTAGTCATAGTCTTGAGTTGCGTGTCTAATTATTGTAATTAAGATAGTCTAATTATTGTAAGCATGAGATATATATATGGACTCATTGGTTGTATTGTAAATTTGTGCTAGGTAGTAAGAGAGCTAAATAAGCTCCTTCTGAGAGAGGAGAGCAATGGTGTGTTCCTCCTAGTGCCACAGTACCAAGGTGGGTACTAGTTTGGAGGATCAGAAGGGTTCTTCATGTTTGTATGATCTTAGTCAGCAGGTGAGCATGGCTTCTTTTGGAGATCTACAATGGTGAGTAAGGTCTAGTGATTTGTAGGTAGCAACAGAGAGCAGGAGATCTACTTGGAGTACGGTGGTGTACTTGGTGTACTGGCAACATTGTTTTTGACTGGTGGAGGTGAACATTAATTCTATATTGGAGTTGATTGTTGGGACCGAGAGAGAGAGGGAAGAAGGTCTTGAGGTGTGGCGAGCCTTTGAGGTGGAGGAAGAAGTGGCATCTTCCTTATTGTATTTTCTTTTGAGTGATTATTAATACAATTGTGTATTGTCTCTCATATTCCTGTGTTGTTTCATATTTCTAGTTACTTATTGATTCTGGTTAAATTCCATGTTTAGTTGCTAATACAAGAAGTAATCATATGTGCTCTATTGGTGGAGCAAGATCCTGACAGCATGAAACAATTTAGCACATATTTCAACCAAATTAGGGCATGGATGCACAACTGGGACAATGAATTGTGCCAGCTGGGAAGTCCATATCCTCATTGTGAACATTTCATATTGTCCACCCTTGGCCCTCTAAATACACCTTTGATGTGCCCCTTCTCTTAGATTTTTACTGGGATTTTGAAGAATTGGGTCCATAATTCCATCTGCAAAATCTTTCACCTTTGTTGGGTCATTTGCATAACCAACTTTAGGGACTCTAGTCTGTGGATAGGTCTTTAAGGGTTGTGCAGGGGCCAAAACATATGATTTGTTTGCGAGAAGCTTATCAATGGATTTGTAAGTCCTAGACCCTTGTTGTAAAGACTGTGCTCCCTCCATATCTATATCTATACTTAGAAATAGTGAACTGTGTAACAAGTATGGACCTTTGCAATAGGGAAGGCACTTTCACTAAGCAAGTTTGCTATGAAATGAAAATGCAGGTAATAGGGATTTTCTAGCAGACACAGGAATGTTTGAGACACTGTTAAGATTTAACTCTTGTTATGGGGTATTTAATGACCCATCAAGTCTCAAAATGGCATTAAAACTAGATAATCATTAGAAAATATTTATTGAATCTACGTGGGACAATGAGTTAGACACGTCATGAAAGTGGTTGCACAAGGTACCTTGGGAAATGCTAGAGATTCGAGAGAGATTTAATGTGTCTAGAGTTTTAAATTTTTTTAAAAGACTCTGAGCTATAGACATGTGTTCAAAGAACACTAATTTAAAAGAAAAAGTGGGAAAATATAGCAACAAAGAAAAGGAAACTATCTAACTATGATACAACTAACCAGGTATATTTGCTTACCTCTTAGATCAAAGAGAAGATTTTTGAAGTACCTTCATGGTGAGAAGACTTATGGTGCCAGATAAGTGGTTGAATGGGATGAAGCTCTGGTGACTTGCTCTTCTTTTTTTCCACCTTAGTTGGCCTGCATTTGAGTGGATCAGAGTCAAACATGTCCCCAACATATACATACTCTTCTTTTTCTTTAAAGCTTGTCGAATGCTGGTTCTTTATGTTATCATGTCTCATCAAGAAATCAATGTTTGTTGGCTCTCCACCCTATGTCTTTTGATATACATCATTTTTTGGCTTATCTCCTTCTACCTCATGCTTACATTCCATTTCATGATCATCTTCCTTGATGACTTCAAAAATATCATCTTCACATTACCAACCTCTTGAAAGGAAAATCTTGACAGTTTGCAACAATTTTGTATATTTATTTGAGTCTCAATGCTACCTGCTTCACTTGCAGCCAGCTCATAGCCTCCTTGAAGAATAGTATAACCTGCCCCAATGACTTCAAACAAGTCATTCAAAACATGATCAAGGAAGTGTCCATGCTCCTCCATGATGTCTTGCAAAGTGACAACAAGGTCAGAGATTTTCTCTTTCTCATTAGAGATAGAGGCAAAATCTTGTGACTTGTCCTCTGGTTCATCAAAAGGTGCACCTATGGTGATCTGCTTCTCTTCAACACTTATGAAATCTCCTTGACCATCCATGAGCTGAGCACACTCCTCCTTACTTGCTTCCTCCAAAATATATTCCTCTTTGAAAAGGGATGAAGTGGAAGACTGATGGTTATACATATGCGGAAGAGGAGATAATTCTTGAGCTAAAATCAAATGATTTTCCTCTTTCCATTTGGCCATCACTTCATCTATATCATATGTGGCTTGATAGCTATCTTGGAGGGGTGTAGATGGGGTGTGTTCAAATGTAGAATCTTTTGCTTGATCATCACCATGAGTAAGAGCAGCCTCAACTTCTTCAAGGTTTTGAGCAAAACTTTTCTCTTCCCTTTTGCCCCATGATTCCATTGTTTGTTTCCAACTCATGACCTTAGGTTTAAAATTTTTCCCTTGGAAAGAGTCAGCAATTTTATCTTCTTTAAGGTCCCCAGTTGGTTCATGATTTTCCTTCTTCCAACTTGGAATCTTGACATCATGTTGAAAAACCTGAGGATTGGTATGAGAGGTATCTTTTGGCATAGGCTCTCTTCTAAGGTCTGAAAGCTCTATCTCTCTTTCACTAACTCATTTTTTCCTCTAATTCCTCAATTTGCTTAGCTAGATTTTCTTGAAAGAGTCTTTCTTGGAGCTCATAGGAATCATCAGATAAGTGGGGAGTGCATGAAGGTTGCCATGAAAAACAAGAAGATTCTTGAGGAAGGGTGGGAGGGACTTGAAAGGGACTAGCCTCATTTTGTACCTCACACTCTTGGACAATGTCTTTCTCCTCCTTTTTGCCCCATGATTCCATTGTTTGTTTCCAACTCATGACCTTAGGTTTAGAACTTTTCCTTTGGAAAGATGGGGTTGCAAGGTGAGGGGAAAGTGAGAGTTTGGATTCCACTTCCCTTGCTACCAACATAGATTACTACTTTTGAAGATTTTGCAATTCAATTTGTTTATCAAGATTAGCCTTAAATGCCAGACTTACTGTTTCAGAACTTTCCTCAACATGATTGGGGAAAGGATCTTGACATGTTGTACTTAGCTCATGAGCAGGGGTTACGTATGTCTGATATGAAACTTGGAGCAATAGATATACAGGCTGATAGACTTGGTAAGGATGCCTCTCATGAATATTCAGCTTCTCTTCCAAGATGCAATTAAGCCACTCACATCCAACATCTCATATGTAAGCCTTTGCCAATTTGCTCTTTCAATGGGAGCCCATTCACTTTTAACCAGATCTAGTGCATTTCTTACTTGATGGATGACATAATTAGGGATTTCTTGGCTACATCCCCTTCTATTGTCAAGCTCTAATACATGCTTTTCATATCCCAGTAGTGCTTGTTTGAAGGTGGAAATGAGATTAGGTTGAGTATGAGACGTGACATATTGGGAAGACTAGGCATAAGACTGATATAGCTCATGACAGGGCTGAGATTGGTCATATTGGACCTGTGAAGGGAAAAACTCATAACCATGTGCATCCTTGTTGCTTGAGGAAATTCCATGAGCAACCTGATCTTGATCAAAAATATATGAAGGAGCATAATACATGAGATTATACATACCCAATGGTTGGTTTCTTGATGGCACCAAGGACTAGTTATCAATGGTGATAAAAGAATACCTGGATTTACAGTAGATTAAGATCTTATTATTGGTCCATAGATCTAACTCCTTATATCTCTTTGGTTCATATGGTCATGAAAGGAACTTCAAGATGGTGTCCCACCAGGCGTGCCAAAAACTATTGATGCTTAAAATAGTGTTGTTTCCAACACCAACAATGGGAAGTTTCAGAAATGTGGGACTTGAGACGTAAAATGACCTCTAGATTTTAAAGAAGCTGGATCTTCTTTATCTCAAAAGTATTTTGGGAAAAAGGATAGAAATTAAATAGAAACACAAATGCAATGAAAGAAGATTTTAATTATGGCAATGCGCCTGAGTTTAATTTGATCCTCAGTACTAAGCACAGTGAAAACTATATTTAAGATTCAATTACATTAAAGAGAAAACCATGCATGATTAATGTAAAAGATGAAAACAATAGGATTAAAGGCTCACAACTTTAGATGATTCTTACAATAACACATAAAATATCAACAAAGGCACAAAACTCAGTCTTCTTAATTTTCCAGTCACATAAAAGGCACAGAAACATGCACAGTTATACAAACTTTCTAAATCAAGAAAATAGAACAAAGGCAAATGATATTACTGTCTATAGAAATCAAAGGTTCATGACTTAAATGATTCTTATAGGAAGACATAAACTATCAACAAAGGCATAAAATTTAGTCTTCTCATTAATTTTCCAGTTACATAAAAGGCACAAAAACATGCATAGTTATACAAACTTTCTAACTGAAGAAAATATAACAAAGGCAAATGATATTAGTGGCCACAACAATAAAGTCTAAAATTCTCTCTTCCTCCTCCTCCTCTGATGATACTCTTGGTGATCTCTGCACTCGTATTTATAGCATCAGACTAGCTCTATATTGCCCGCACGTTCCCAACCCAACAGTCTAACTAAACTCTAATTGAACTAGAAGTGTCTAACGTAGGATATTTCTTAGATCTAAAATGTTCCATCTTCCTGCAAGTTCATTGGTTGAAATAGATACACAAGATGCTTCCCACTGTGAAACGGGCCAAGACACATGGCAACTTCACTTACTCTACATGAAAACCTTCTTATTATGTAGGAGACACCAGAAAATGACACTTGGCATGTTCTAAAACACTTACAAAAGACACATGGCACTTTTTGCATAACTTATATTCTTTACTATGTCTTTGCTCGGGAGTATTCCATCTTGGACATCTGTCACAGTCTACTTCTTCAAAACTTTAACAATTTATAGAGAATGGGACCCATAGCACTTCTCGCCCGAGAAACCTCAAAAGGAACACAAGGATAAGTGGCACTCTCTATGCATCTTTAACAAGGACACATGGTGGTCTCTATGGGCTCTTAGCTATCTTTTGAGAAACTTGTAGAAGGTGACATGTGGCGGTCTCTGTGGGGCTCTGGCTATATTATAAAAACATTCAGGCCTCATTTTAGATTTACATAGATGGTGACACTTGGAGGCTTCCATTGACTTTAGAAACAAAACCTAGGGCCCACCACAACCTTTAATCAATTAGTTAAACAAAATGAAGAAACGGTGGATGTCAACACTTGGTGGCTTCTACTACTTTTAGCTAGGGGCACTTGGTAGCTTCTGTTGCTTTTAGAAAAACATGTTGAAACCTTTAGCAGTTGCCACTTGGCACCTTCCACTTGACTCTAAGAGAAGATTATTAAAATAAGCTGTTGAAATGCATAATAATTATGAAACATGGATGTCGACACTTGTCACGCTCCACTGAATTACTATGAGACACATGGCACATTCTGAGTAACTCAGAGAAATTATAAAATGTGTCTCGATCGATGACACTTGGCAGCTTCCATGCAACTTTGATACTTAGACAAAATTTAGGGAAAAAGGAACTTGTGCCTGTGCTCTGTGTCAAAACTTCAACAGCCTCAAAACCAAAATGCATAGGGACAAAACTTGAATCGCACAACTGAAACTTAAAAATAACATGTAGAGTATTTTTTACTCTACATTGTTAAAATTAAATACCTCTAATTATGTTCTTTCTGGGTCTTGAGGAGAATCAATTAGAAGGTTATGATGGATCTATTTTTTATAAATTATTCCATTCTAAAAAGATATACATTAGGTTATTATGAGAATTAATGTTTATTTCTAAATATTGATTTATGAAATTATAAATAAATGAATGGTTATAAATAGTTGGCTACAACTGTATATACTTCAAAATGAATATGGATAAATAGAAGATTTTGATTGTTACTAAATTACATTTGCATTTAAACTTACCATGGTCACTTGGATTTAGAATAAATAAAGTGGCATGATGTTTATAAGATAGATGGTTACTCTTATTCCTATTTATACAACTACGTCAAAATAATCTAACCCTTGCAGCAATATATAAAGTTGGATTATATGCAAAATGAAATAAATACTTCTTTCATGCACTACAGACCTATTTTTTGCATGTAAGGTATGTTTCAATTATATATTATCATTTCTCTAATTTATTCATATAGCTACGAAAGTTGAAAGCAATTCGTGGACAAACATAGTAATGGTAAAGGAATGAATAAATAAGAAATGTAATGGTCATGCACGATACTCTCCTCATCTACCTAAAATAAATACATGTTGTGGAACTAAAGTGTAAGCCTTAAAAAATGATTAATTATATTTTCATGTTAAATTAACATGAAATATATATCTATGTTTCTTTCTTCCCTTGAGTTAAACTTACTTGGTAGATTGCCACAAATATCAACAAAAGGTTTATAAGAGTTCCTTGAGTGAAACCTTTTATTTGGGTTCCACTCATCTTGAAACTTGAATAAACCTATTTGATGGGTTGCTTGGGTTGCCAATAGTTTAAATTTGTGAAAGTTCCTTATGAGGAACCTTTTATTTGGGTTCCACTTGTCTTGACACTTGAATGGATTTTGTTACTTTAATTATTAAATTCTACTTTTTGTTTTTGGTCTAATGGAAATGAGTTATTAACACCTTGATATAAATTTCTGAAATGATGTATGGAATGAGGAATGATCTTCATAATGGATGTATTATTTTATTATTGATTGTATAGATTATAAGGTAACTCTAATTTTATTACTTGAAGGTCTTAATCTCTTTTATATATCATTGGCGATGCCAATTAAGATTAATTGAATAGACTATAAATTGGAATTATTAAGCATCCATATTTGATATGAATGTTGAACATACAAGGGTAGTGACCTTAAAGACTTAAAGGTGTTTTAACCTAGCCGGTATCACTCAAGAATGATAGATTAAACCTGTCTGTTCTTATACTTTATAATTTCTAAATGAAGGTTTAAAAATTTACAAGTATGGAATTAATTTTGGCTGCTGATTTTTGAATGTTTGTGTATTATAGGGCTTGTATCTTGATTTGATTACTTGGGTTACCTAAATGTTAACTTAAGAACCTTAAGTCTAACCATCCTAGTTAAGCCCTTCCTTTAACTTAGCCATCCTTGAGTAGGATTTAAAACCACTGAGGAGAATGAGGTATTTACCTTGGGTTAAAGACCTAGAAATGATCCTATGAGGAAATAGAAAGAACCACTTATGGTGCTCAAGATTTATCAGTATGTGTGTACACTGATATGCCCTAAATTCCTTAATCCCTCTAAATAACAATTAGCTTCCCCATAGAGCCTTTTTTATGTACTTACCTCTAGTGAGTTATCCTCAACTTCCCTTCCTTTGGTTCCAATCACGATTATGCATAGTTCATTAAATGTTTCATTACATTAGAAAGTGGTTCTAACATGTATCCAAAGTGTACTCTAATAGATGATTCTAAATTTTTTTTGGGGGTTGTTTTAGGATTTTAACACATATGGGGTGGCTTATTTATAACATACATGTTTCCAAGGCTATATTTTTATATTTTATGCTCCAATGATTATAGATTTTATCTTAGATGATTTTTTTAAACTCCTTTCTTTTGATATATGTACTTCAAAATTTCACCCCAAATTTCAAGTGGGGGAATGTATCCCATTCATTATATTTATGGATGATCTAGCTAGTCCTACATAAAAAGGATTTTAAAATTCACTCAATCCCATAATGGGATGTCCTTAGGACATGCCACCTCTTTCCAAAAAGGGATATATTAATGATATAACTTAACATTATTTTTTATAGTAATAACAATTTTGCTTTTCTTTATTTTTATTAGTATAGATTGTACTCAAAATTGTGTTCAAAATTTTACAAAAATTTGAGATACTTGGATTTTCATGGGTATTATACCATGTTCTAATTATTCGGGTATGTCACTTTCAGTTTTTTAGATTTAAACAAATTATTATTTGGCACTCACTCATGCATGTGTATAAAAAGAAATTAAGTTTTTTTCAAAATTTTAAGTACATGGAATTTGGTCTTTAGATCTCAAGACACACAAAATTTGTATCCACATGTCTTATTTTACTTTGATATGTATGCACACACACACACACACACAATAAAGTGGGGTAAGATGCAAACACCTAAAAATGCCCCTAGGTATTTATTAATTGTTAAAATGCATAATTATAACATACTTGTGTACTTGTTGATTATTGTTCCAAATTATGTGTTATTGGCATGCTTTGTCAAAATTTAATAATCCCTACCTATCTTTCATCCCCCTCTAGCTCATATTTTCTCTCTCCTCTAATTTCACCCTTAGTGGACCCTTTGTTTGGATTTTCCATATGCATCTAGGGTCTATTTCAATTATTTGTATGTTATATAAACACATTTTTATTTCCACTTGTTGACCTAATTGCCTTCATATCTTGATCTCCCATTTTAAAAAATTTTATCATTGGTGGTTGGTTTATATGTCATTAAGGTCCTAATTCCAATTCATTTTTTATATAAATACATAGACACTCTAGTTCATTTAGACATCTATCATTTATCTAAGTCATTCAAGAAGAATAAAATGAAATCAAGAGCATTCACTATTCACATAAATTTATTGATCATTTGCAATCATTTTATATAAATCAATAAATAATTAGAGCATTCATTAAAGCATCAAAGTTCATGTTAGAGAAATAGTAAAACATTGGTTTGTCTAGTTGATGAAATATTAAAATTAGTGGTATGTTGTTTTCAATATTGTATACTATTCAGGGACATGTAAAGTATCAAGATAACTTAGATATTCTTTAGGTTTTTTTACCTTAATGTTTTCAATCAAGAGTAGGTGTTAAATTAGGTAAAGAAGAATCACTCCATTTCCCCAGTGATTTGAGTAAAGATGTAAAAAAATTAAGTGAGGTTCTAGGAGGTCTAAATAGGGCAAACATAATCATAAAAAGATTTTAGACCTATCTATTTTTTTCTACATGATCTGTATGGTATAGATAATTTTTATAGTATCCATAAAGTCAATATAATATCCTTAGTTTGACACAATTTTTCCTGGGTCAAAATTATCTTACTTTGAAGTGTGCATTTTCACTGTCAAACTTGAAAACTATCATAAGATCTTAAAATATTCAAGATCTATCTCTAAACCTTGAATTTATTTCTATTTATTTTTTAAAAAAATTAATAAAATTTATTTTCATTATGAGTATGGTTTATTCATAGTTTAAAATAAATTAGTTACTATTTTATGCTTATATTTGACCCAAATAAATGTATTTGGATATTTGTATTACAATATTAGTTTAGATACATTTATCCATAAGACTTAGTCAAAGTGGTGAAGCGGATTGTTCTTTAATATATTTGGAGAAGTATTTGTAAGCAATTAAAATTACAACAAAGATGTTAGGCCATCCAAAATTATAAATTTTAATTGGTGAAGTGGCTTGCTCTTATATAGATCCTAATAAGGTTCAATTCATTTGAAGTACAGATATAAAAGATGAATATGAAATGTTGTAAATGTATTTTTTTTTATAAATGGGTAATTAGTTATATGATTAAGAAGAAAGAAAAGTGTATGCGATATGGAAAAATGGATTTTACAATAACATGAAATTTATCTACCCATAGACATTTAATGAAGATTAATTAGGTGAAAAGTATTAAAATCATACCTAATTAATAATTTATATATAAAGCAATAAATTTTTAGAAGAGTTTTAGAAGAGTATTATAATTTGTGAGAAATTTGGAAATATTCATTACAATTTAACAACATAATTAGGGTGTGTAACCAATTTCAAAGGCAAGGGGTTCACAAAAATGTCTTAGAATTATTTGTATTTTGATACCGTTGAGAAAAAAATTTACTTTAATTTTACAAGTCACACAATATATGCATCATAGTAGTCATCTCAAAATTGGAAATATAAGTGGAGGTAGAATAGTTTGGAATGTAATTAGTTTACAAAGTATAAAAATTAGAAAAATGTAAAGCAATTTAAGAAACACATTGTAGATTTTGAAGAGATTGAGAATAAGTTGGGGCATATTTAGGTTTTTGAATAATTTAAAAAGAAACTATAGAATTTTTGGAATAAGGAGAAGCATTTGAAATATTACAAGTAATAGAAACATGAATAGGAGTAACACTAACTATATTTATAGTTTCCATTTTATTTTTAAACAATATCTAGAATTAACCAAATGAATTTAAATAAAATCAACATGATTATTATTGATCATAAAACAATTCATGTTTGGAATCTTAGATCTAATTAATTTTTATGTCATAATAGGAAATCAAACATTGAACACACACACCATGCCAATGCCTTTGGGTTTTGGAATTTTTTAAGAAAGGTTAAACTAGGATTTGGAATAACACATAAAGAAAATAAAGATAATATATTTGGTATAATTAAATGGAACAAACTCTATAAAATTATATTTTTCCTAAGTAAATCAAATCTACCAAAAATTAAGGAAGATTTAACCCTAAAAGGATATAAAGCATGCAAGACAATGCAAGTTGATGCAAAGTCATCTTCAATGGTCTCCAATATTGAGTTGTTTTTGTTAGTATAAATCATTTAGAAGGTGTTTGTCATGATTAGGTGTCTTAGGGGTCTTTATAGTTCAAATTGTTTATTACATGGCATTTTCTAGCCATTTCTTCAATTTGAATATCTGAATGTTTTTTGGTCAATTTTGAGTCTTTTAAGTATGAGTGGAATAACTTTAATATTGTAATCTTGTTGATGAAGTCCTATAAGGGAATAATTTTGTTTCAATAAGTACATAATTCACTTAATAAGTCATCTAGACAAGTGTGTTAGGTATGATTAGTTTAGTTTTGATAATGTTGTTAAGAGGAACAAGAATCCATTGGGAAAAGTAATATTAGGTTTCTCAAGCACTTGTAAATGATATATATGTTTTGATGTGAGTATTTTGAAGGATATTTATGAGGAGGTAAGTATTAAAATGGAAAAATATTATATACAACACCTCCATTTTGATGGTGAATGTGTAGGCCCAATAGAACTTGATGTGTTTCTATGTAATAAGTACAAAAGTTTGTGTGTGTGTGAAGGAAATACAATATAAAATTTTGTTGTGATTACAATATGGAGTGAACACTGGTGTGTAAGATAATTTCAATATGATTAATGTGGATATTTTTTAGTTTTGATCATCAGGTGAATTATACTCTATATTACTATATTCTGGGTTAAAGAAAGATTGTATTGTAAAGTTTGGAAAACAAGACTCTATAAAATGAAATGAGGTCACATGTATCATTATGTGGTAATTCCTTCTATTTATAATTATAATAAACCAAATATTCTTGTACATTATTTTTATTTTGCACATACATCTTGGTGAGGAAATGAATACTAGGCCTAAGGTAATTGTGAACAAACACAAAGTTAGAAGTAAAATCCTACAAATGTCATAATAGGGGTGTACAGGGAATATTCAAGGGTTATAAGAGTTGTGTAGCATTTATGAATAACTTATTCAATGGTCATAAGTACCTAAGACTCAATTTGAAACTCAAAATAACAAATATATTCTCTCAAATACATACAGTCTTGTTAGAGTCCTATAGTCAAACAAACATCTCATGATAATTGTTGAATAAAAGCAAGAAAATGGTAATCTATTAATTGGAAAGGTGTAACATGTAAGTAAAAACCTAATTCACCCTTCATCATTGATTGGAATTCATTAGGAATTTTAAAACCCTATTTTTATCCTTCTCAAGTTACACAGACTATGTAAACCCTACTTCTAGGGTTTTAAAACAAAGCTTTGTTTATCTAAAGATTCTACAGTACAAAATTACTCAAAACTGGTATTTAGGTTGGGTTTGATTATGGTCAAAATATTTTTGAGGTTTAGAGTTGACACCATGTGTAGACGTATGGATTAGAGATATTATGTGAGAGTTAGGGTCAAAAGAGACCTAAATACCTAAATAGAGACCTAAAGGAGTGAGGAAAAGTGATCTAAGGGTGGACTTAGAATCTAAAAAATTCATGGTGAGTAATAAATTAATAAGTTTCATTTGGTAAACTTACTTGTTTTTTAAAAATCTATGGTACTGATCCATACCAAGAAATTAATCCCAAAAAAGGGCTACTAAAGAGCTTGTGACAGAGATCAAAAAGTGAAGTAGGCTATAAGGGATGTTGAAGAAGCTTGTGGATTGATTAGGTGGGTAAATAGAACTTATTTTAGCATGTTGTGGATGAAAATAACCTGTATAGATATAAAGGAAACTTATAATGAGTTTCAATCCAAGTTTTTAGGTATTTGAGTCAAAGAAAGATGAGTTAACTAAGGGCATATCATGAAAACTAGTATATGAAAACAATTAAGAGTGAGAGATTAAAAATGATGGAATGAGAGGAGGGAAAATAGTGTGAGGTGACAGAGATTCCTAAGGTAGATAAGAGAATTCATGAGGCCTAATCAAAAGACCATGTGTGAGAATGAGATCAAGTCTAGTAAGAAGTTGATAAATAACAAAAGATTGGTTATGTGAATAGAGGAATTATAGGTATTAGAGTCATAGAGTAGAGAATGAAGATAAACTTTGCATCATTTGGTATCATAGTAGAAATCTTCTATGGAAAGATATGTTTTGAATTTTGACATTGTTGGTTACAAGAGTATGATGTTTATGATTGAGTGGGTGTTGAAGATTGTTTGATATATTGTTTGGAAAGGTTTCTTTGAGATGTTTTTGTGTGAAAGATTGCTAATGAAGATTGTAGTCATATGAAAGAGAGGTAGAAATATAATTGAGAGAGAAGAGTGGTGTGGTAAATCCCTTAATCCAAAGAGAAGAAAAGAGCTAGTGAGAGCTCCAAGAAGAAAGCTCAATAAGAGAGATTGAAGATATAAGACAGAGACAAAGTGAAGGTTAAGAGTACAATTAGTTAGGCTTGTCAAGAAGAGGAAGAGATAGGTCAATAGAGACCTAAAGAGAGAATGTGAATAATAGAGAGTGAAAGAAGGTTAATGGGTTGAGACAAGAAGATGTCCAAAAGGAAGTGAAGAAAGAGGGAGATAAGCAAAGAGATATTGTTGAGTTGAAAGCATACTTGATAGGTTTAGAGCAATTTTTGGAGGAGCTTAGACCAAAATTTTTAATTGAGATTAGAAAAGCAGTGAGATGGCCTCTCAAGGACATAGTAATGAAGAGGAAAAGATAAGAAGACATTTGAAAAGTGAAGATACAACTGAAAGTGTTGAGTAAGTAGCCTAAGTAGAAGGAGAAGGATGTAATCAAGCCTCATGGACTTCAAACAAATGATATTATGACATGTGTAAGTGCAAGTTTGAGAATTTGAGGAGAAGAGATAGTTGGGCCAATGCATGGTCTTAAGAAATAAGAAGAAGCATATGATCAAGTGGTGTTCAAGAAGCACCAAGAGGAAAGAAAGGATCAAGATAGAGTCATGATGATGGAACAAGAAGAAGCAGGTCAGCCATGTAAGAATTAAAGTAGCAAGGAGCATGAAGTGATCCTCACTCAAAAGGATAAAAATGAAAACAAATAAGAATTGAGGAAACAAAATAAGTAAAGGTATGAGGACTATTCTAGTTTGTATGAATCTTTAAGAGAGAATATGACTTTGATCCTCATCAAATGTATATAGAAATGATAAAGGAAGTGATAAAGGAGAATATAGACTTATGACATGCAACAATGGTGTCTAAAATAAGAACATTAATGAAGTTAAGGAGAAGTTAAGTACAAATATACAATCTAAATGATGAATTTACAACTATTGAGGTTGAAGATCAGGTTATAAATGAAGGAGAAACCATACAAGGAGAAGAGAAAAATGCATTAGTGGATGATGCAAAGAAGAAGAGTGAAGAATATAGATCACATGAAAGTGCTTGAAAACAAGGACAACCCATGAGCAAAGAAGATATTTGGAATATACGTTAAGGGCATGAGAAAGAACATGATTTCTCTAATGCTTTGTTGATTGGAGGTATAACATGGAGGAAGATAGCAAGATGAAAGACAAGATAAAAGTGTGGATCAAGAGAGCATGAACATATTCTTGAGAGGTTTTTTGTAGCAGTAGATAAAATACAAGAAGGTATACAATCCTAAAGTAGGCCTTGGGACCTTGGAGGCCATGCAAAAAATATCAAATCTTAGCAAGAGAGCAACTAAAGTATTTCAAGCAATATTATTTATAACTTTCAAGGAAAGTTTTTCTTGCCCCTTGGTAGTATGATGCATGGGAATTTTCAATGGTATATAATTTTGAGTTTTTTTGGCTAGTATAAGTCATTTATAAGGTATTTTTCCTGATTAGGAGTCTAGGGGTCTTTATAATTCAAATTTTTGCTTACTTGGCATTTTTTGACCATTTCTTCAATTTAAATATCTGAATGCCTTTTGGTCAAGTTTGAGTATTTTAAGTATGAGTGGAAGAAACTCAATATTTTAATATTATTGATGAGGTCATATAAGGGAATATTTTTATTTCACTAAGTACAGGAGTCACTTAATAAGTCATCTAGATAAGTGTGTTAGGTATGATTAGTTTAGTTTTGACAATGTTGTTAAGAGGAACAAGAATATGTTGGGAAAAGTAGTTATAGGTTTCCCAATCACTTTTAAATGATATATATGTTTTTATGTGATTATTTTGAAGGAGAGGTATGAGTAGGTAAGTATGAGAATGGAAAATTATTATAGACAACACCTCCATTTTGATGGTGAATGTGCAGGCCCAATAGAACCTGATGTCTTTTTGTGTAATGAGTACAAAAGTCCATGTGTGTGTGAAGGAAATAAAATAATTTTTTTTTTTTGTGATTATAATATGAATTGAACATTTGTGTGTAATATAATTTCAATATGATTAATGTGAATCTTTTTTAGTTTTTATCATTAGGTGAATTATACTATGTATTCCTATATTTTAGGTTAAAAAAGACCATGTTTCAAAGTTTGGAAAAAAGGTGCTATGAAATGAAATGAGATAAAATGTATCATTTTTTAAGTCTTAATTATGTTTATAATTAAAATAAACTAAATATTCTTGTATATTATTTTGATTTTGAGAATATATCTTGGTGACGAAATGACTACTAGGCCTATAGGTAACTATGAACACACAATTAGAAGTAAAATCCTAAAAATGCCATAATAGGGATGTATAAGAAATATACAAGGGTTATAATATTTGTGTATAATTTAGTACTTATTCAATGTTAATAAGTACATAAGACCTAATTTGAAACTCAAAATAACAAATATCTTCTCTTAGATACATATACTCCTGTTGAAGTCCTATAGTCAAACAAACATCTTGTGATAATAATTGACTAGAATCAAGAAAATGTTAATATATTAATTATAAAAGTGTAACATGTAAGTACAGACCTAATTCATCCTTCACAATTTATTGGAATCCATTAAGAATCTTAAAACCCTATTTTTATCCTTCTTAGGTTACATAGACTATGTAAACCCTGATTTTAGGTTTTTAAAATAAATATTTGTTTATCTAAAGATTCCATAATATAAAATTACTCAAAGTGGTATTTAGGTTGGGTTTGATTATGGTCAAAATATTTTTGAGGTCTAGAGTTGACACCGTGAATATAGGTATAGGTTATAGAGACTGTGTGAGAGTTAGGGTCAAAAGAGACCTAAAGACCTAAACAAAGACCTAAAGGAGTGAGGAAAAGTGATCTAAGGGTGGACTTAGAATATTAAATTTCATGGGGAGTAATAATTGAATAGATGGTATTTGGTAAAATGACTTATTTTTCAAAACTCTATGGTACTGATCCATATTAAATAATTAATCCCAAAAAAGGGCTACTAGAGAGCCTGTGACAGAGATCAAAAAGTGAAGAAGGATATAAGGGATGTTGAAGAAGATTGAGGATTGATTATTTGGGTAAATAGAACTTGTTTGAGCATGTTGTGGATGAAAATAACCTATATAGAGATAGAATAAACCTAGAATGAGTTTTGAGCCAAGTTGTTAGATTGAGTCAAAGAAAGGTGAGTTAACTAAGGGCATAACATGAAAACTAGTATTTGAAAGCAAATAAGAGTGAGATATTTAGAATGATGGAATGAGAGGAAGGAAAACATTTTGAGGTGAAAGAGATGCCTAAGGAAGATAAGAGATTCATGAGGTCTAATCAAAAGACCATGTGTGAGAATGAGATCAAGTCTAGTAAGAAGTTGACAAATAATAAAAGATTGGTTATGCGAATAAAGGAATTGTAGGTATATGAGTCATAAAATAGAGAATGAAGATAGACTCTACATCACAAGTTCACCAAAATGTAGTATGGAAAAGGGTTTTACATTAAAATGTAATATATCTACCAATACACATTTAATTAAACCTAATGATGTGAACAATAATAAAACCATACCTAACTAATATTATAAATCTATAGTAGTGAGTTTAAATGAGAGGGTTTATAAGAGTGTCTTGATTTGTGGGCAATATAGAAATAAATGTTGTAGTCTACAAACAAAATTAAGGTTTTTTTGTCAAGACAATGAGATCCTTATAAACTCATCATGACATGAGCACCTCTTCACAACCATAAAATCTGCATTTCTATGGAATCCATGTTTTTAGTAAATGATAGGCAAGCAAATTTGGTTTTGATGGTTATGTTTCTAAGGTCTACAGATTTGGAAATCTAGTTCAATATTTGGAAACTTCTATTGATCATTTATAAACTACTCTTCTTATTCAAACCCTATTGAGGAAAATTAACCTAAAAAGGATAAGGATAATAATTTTTTAGGGGCATGTATTGAGGGTTAAATATGTATTTAAGCATCAAATAGCTATTAGGCCCTCAACAATATACAAGAATCAAAGATAACACACTAAGTAAATAAATGTTGATGATTCATATAAGTGGTCTACTAGGATGCCATGTGTCTCTATTATGATCTATAGTGCTACAATATTTAATCTCTAAATTCTCAATTTCTATAGAATGGTTGTAAATTCTCAATGATATGACAGTAAATACTTTATGCACTTTTAGTTTCCTTTAGGTTTTTGGATGTCTTCTCTAAATTACTAGTTGCACTTAGTACATTCATGTAGATTTATATTTGTAGACCTCTTGGATTAAAATTATGACCATAATGGTATGAAAAATGATATAAAACAAGATAAATAGTAGACAATATTTGACTATTAACCCCCAAGGAACCGTAACTGGTAAAAAGGCCGCATCCCCCCCCCTCAAAAAAAAAAATGTACATTGTATGGTTCCAGAGTGTAATAGAAACAAAGGGTAACATAGAGGGTAGAGGTAGAGAGGTGAAACTACATAAACTAATTAAAAAATATGCTAATACAACCTTATCTGGATGAATAATTGATAAAACATAGGTATCCTAAAATAATACAATTTTACAATTAATAATTGTTGGGGGGCATTTTTAGGTATCTAAATAATGTACTTTTATAATGTGTGTGTGTGTGTGTGTGTGTGTGTGTGTGTGTGTGTGTGTGTGTGTGTGTGTATATATATATATATAATTAAAATAGGTATAGTGTGTATACAATATTTTTTCCCCTAAGCATCCTACAAAATACATGTGTGAAACCTACAAGAACACGGATAATTAGGATTAAGTAAAAAAAATGCCCCCTCTGTGAGAGAAAAAGTTTGGATGAATTGGATATAATATATGCCTCCTTTTGAAATGTGGGATGAACTTGTGAAACACACATATCAAAATAAAATAATTACATGTGTCATGTGTAAGATAAGATATAAAATCACTCATGTCTAGCATAGAAATATGGCCTCTTGGAATCATGAATGTTATAAATAGGTTTCACCACACATGCTTATAATGTAATAAAATAGAGGCATAACAGTAAAATGTGCCACATGGAAAAATGTAAGTAATATAGTACAAAGGATATTATGCCCCATATGAAGGTAAGATAAAAAATGTAAGATCAACAAGAGATGCCTGGTGTTGGCATACTATATAAGTAATGTAGTATCAAGGACATAAGATATATAAATTTGGTTCAAAAGTATGAGATCTTTCCTTATATATATGAAATCTAGGAACAATGGAAATGTAGGCCAAAAAATAAGGATTGTGTATAATATAGATCATGGCACCGTAAAACACAAACAAAACCTATTAACAGGAACTAGAACAAGTAATGTGTCACATTGTGACAAGTCATGGAGAAAATAAGTCATACATTATAATCATACCAACCACATAAAAGTCACATAAAATAGTGAGAACACTTTAGACATAGAGTAGACATAGAAGGTAAGGAACCTATGACACACAGAGTACGCATGCCAAACATGTTGAAGACACATCAAACACTTGGTAGGAACATGAATAAATGAATAAAAATCAAGTATGATAAAAAAAATTGAATACATACTTATTACTAATCAAGAACATAGAGAAAGGATTGCAAAGACAAAACACAACAATGAAATCAAAGACAAATGAAACAAGGAAACAATTACACATCTATATAAAAATTAGAGAGAAAATACTAGAGACAAACATAGTAGGAACATAAACATATATGAAATTACTTAGCATACAAGAATATATCCAAAATGTAAGGTACACTAGGGAATAAAAATCAATTAAAAACCAAATATTATAAAGATAATTTATGAACAAAAAACCTAAAAATGCACTAGGATATTCCCTTGTAATTCAAAATTATCCCTAAGTGAACATAGGATGTGACTCCAACCTAATATGAATCCTCAATCATTAAATTATACCTTTTGTGTACAAATCATGCATCTATCTTGATAATATCATAGGCAACACACACACACACACACACACACACACACACACACACACACACACACACACACACACACACACACACACACACACACACACACACACACACACACACGTGTGTGTGTGTGTGCGTGTGTGTGTGCACGCGTGCGTGTGTGTGTGTGTGGGCGCACACACACACATGCATGCCTACAGGCACACACATATATAAGTAAAATTTGTAATATAACCTATTTCCATAGGTGGATAATCATGAACATATATTATTTACCATAACATAGTCATAATACTCCAATATTTTTAAATCATCACTTTTTAAGATTTTCACACATGATAATAGAATGAATGAATTGAATGATATATAGAATATAATTTAAGACCAACACAACATAAGAGATAGTGATGGGATAAAATTCCATAATATGAAATATATTCATAAATAGATAATTACCCTTAAGGTACATAAACAACATACAATACTCCTTAAGGAATAGTTCCACAATATGTCCCAAAATGAGAATACCAATTTGAAGGAAAAAACTCCAATATGCTTCTATCGAATATAAGACTCTCTAATTACATGATATACTTCATAATGATATTAATCTCATATATATATATATATATATATATATATATATATATATATATATATATATATATATACATATATAATTAATAATGGATGGGTAAAAACCAAATCCTTATTTAGGTCAACTCATTACCCATTATACTAACTATAAAATTTACTTATTTGACCCCATCTATTAGATAAATATAAGTAAGAGGGATTTGTGTCACATGTCAGGATTTCCATCGACCCATATGCACCATAATGTTATATCCATAGATATATAACATTCCATCCCTCCTTAAAAAAATTCATACTCAAAACATATGAGGAAATGAAGTAATGAGTGTTCTTCAAATCATCTCACACTTACCTCCATGCTCAACAATCCAACAAAACATATATGAGATTGGTAGGTGATAACTCACTAGCCTTGGTTTCAAATTACACTATACTACTCTAATTCCAATATGTTCATATTTATTCTTTCATGGTGTCCACATATAATGATTTATCCTTTGATTCCATGTTTGACATTTCGATGCACTACTCTAGTTCCAATCATGATCATAATTGTTCCTCTATGGTGTCCACACATAATGATTTATCATTTTATTCCATGTTCCATATTCCAATGCACTACTCTAATTCCATGCATGAACACAATAAGTTTTTTTTGGATTCTATGCATAACCATAATGATGCTCCACTAAATTCCTATTTCATATTTCATTTCTCTACCTTGATTTCATGTATATCCATAGTTTTTGATACTTTGATTCTATGTATAGACATTGTGATTGTTCCTTTAATTCCATGTATAACCATAGCGATTGTTGCTATGATTTCCCCTAGCATGCCCCATGTTTTTTTCCTCTCATGTTGATGTGGATGTCTATATGCCTAAAACATAGTATCATTTCTTTATACTTAAACCTTATCAACCTTTTATTATACCTCTTTCACATTTTTATTTGTTATTACCTTTGTCTCTTGAGAATAAGAAATATTATTCTCTTCTGGTACTTTTTATTCATATTCTTTTTTCTCCTCTTTTGAATCTTCTTTATGCTCTTCTTCTTTATCTTCAAATTCATCCTCATACTCTACCTTGACATTTTTTCTCCTCACTAAGTGTTAAATCCTACAAAGTGACCATATTTAACTTGCAAAAAAACTTCATGAACCGTTTTCATGCATTAATATTGATTCTTCACAAAATATATAACCAAAAATATATTACAAAAATATCCAAACCATCCATATCCAGCACATAAAAATCTAAATGCAAAACATAGTTGTTTATAGTGAGCTTTAAATAATCAAAAACTTGAATCTACATATCATCTACTTGATCTTCCTTGTAATTATTTGATTGAAATTGTATATGTTGCTACACATCTATCTTGATGAAGTTATACGTGTTGCAATGGTTTATGGACATAATGATATTCTTCTTTTGAATGCATCCTTGAAATTGAAATATTGAAGATTCTTTATTTGGAGCTATAGGTATGTGTCCTCATGCTCCCTCTCTCCTTATATCTATTCCTTATCCTCCTCATCATCCTTATCAACATAATTTTATTGTTCTTCTTCTAAATCATCATCCTTTTTTTTCTCCTCATCCTCATCAATGTCCTCATCATCATTTTTACATCATCCATAATTTTTCAACTCTTTATTTGCATTTTTATCTTCTATATCCCATCTAGCCAAAAAAACCTGTTCCAAATAATCCTAAGACCAATTATACCTATTCTTTCTCAACTGAATAAACCACTTCCATGTGACCTTTAAGAAAAAGGTAAAAAATTAATTTTTACCCTTTTGATTGGAAATATGTTTCCTTAAATTGGATCCACCATTCTCTAGCATTAATATCATCCTCACCATAAAAAATTGTTTCCCCATGATCCACAAATCATATAAAATCTAGGGTGTCAAAAATAATGGTAATCACTATATCTCATTTGCTCAGTCACAAAATTTAATTTTCAACTTTGACTAAACTTTAACCATATAGTTTCAGATTTAGATCAACCTCAAATCTAAAACTTCAAAGAATAAACCCATTCTATATTTTTGCAAGAATTTTGAAAATGTAAAAGTGTAGAAAAATACCAAAAATTGAGGCTTGTAGAGAGAATTTATGAAAACCCCTTAAATTGCATTAAATTTGTCACAATTGATCATAGAACCCTAATTTTTTTACTAGAAAAATCTTAAATTATGGCCTAAAATTGAATTTAGGAAAAACCCTAAAATTACAATAAATCACATAAAAAAGATTGTGGAACCTTTATTTTTTATTGTAGCTTATTTGAATGATTATCCAATTCTAGTATTAAATTATAGAAAAAATTGTAATGGTTTACTAGATATAATTTATTATTAAAAATTAGGGTTTCTAACACACTTTTTCCCAAATCAACACACAAATACCACTTGGTAAGATATTCACATATAATAATAGAATGAAAAAATCAAACAATATTATGAAAATCAACACAACACAAGATATATTAGTGGGAAAATATGTCATAATATGAAATATATTTAGAAATATATAATTACCCTTAAGATAGGGAAACACCACACAATAATCCTTAAGGAAGGAATAACTCCACAAGATCTCCAAATATGGGAATGCCACTTTGAGGGGACAACATTCAATATGATTCTATAAAATAAAAGACCCACTTACATCATATCCTTGATAATTATATTAATCTCATTTATATAAACCTCTATCACTACTAAATGATGGATAAAATCTAAATCCCAACGTAGAAAGACTCATTACCCAATATGTTAACTCTACAAGTTACCTATTTTACCCCATATAATAGACAAATATAACTAAGGGGGATATGTGTGACATGTTATTATTTCCATCAACACATATACATCATAATATCATATCACCAGGTACATAACATCAATTAATAAGATAAAGGAAATGAAATATTAGAATACATGTAGCAATAATTGAAATTATCCAATCAAATAAAATCAAAGCAATAGCCAAGAGAAAAAATAAAAGGGTGAACCTAGTAACCTAAAACTTCTATCAAGTTTTTTGAGCTTATGAAAATATTTCCAACATAAATGTATGATCATCATTTGGAAGTTAGAGTGGGATTTTGGGATGATAAAAAATAATCAAGAGCAAGGGTGGAAAGTGATAAAAGGGTAACATGAAGAAACACGCTGAGAACCATAGAAGAATGGATGCAAAGAGGAATAGTAAACTCATGGGATGACAAGAGGAAATATTCAAAGGCAATGGAACTATTTTATTTATTTATGGTTTAATAAAGATTTAATTATGATTACAAAAATAATACTAATGCACAAGATAAATCTAGAGTATAGGAATCTAAAATAGTAAATTAGGTTTATTCTAATGGCTAAAAAATAGTAAATAAGTGTAATTGAAATTGATTTGGAAAGTAATGGACAATAAAAATAAAAAGAGATTAAACAATCACACCTAGGTAAACTTATATAATTTTTTATGTGTAGCTTTGATCTAGAAGGAATGAATAAACTTTGTGTGAAATTTGGATAATTCAATGTGCAGGAACATATTTGGTGTTTGTTGTCTAATTGATGAACCTGTCCAAGGTAGATTCAACACTATGCCGCTAAGACTGATACATATGTTTCTAAGTAAGTAATTTTTATTGTAGTTTTGCATCACGATGTTGAACAATCATATATTTTTTATTATTTGAATGGTTGGTAAAATTTTTTGAAATGGTGTCTTCTTCCTCTATTGACCTAATTCACTACAACACACATGCAAAGGATAATAGATAAAAATAGTTAGGTTGAGAATCCTCAAGGGAGTTGTAACAATTATTACATGAGCTTAAATGATGTTTTCATCACAAAGTGCACTAGATGATTTCATGAGTGATCTTAGAGGTAGGGTGGGTAGCACACAGGATGTGTCATAAATAATATGTACTTAATTATTGTGCAAAAAATTGAGATAATAGTGTAATGTATAAGGTATTTCTCTCATTTTGTTAAGCCATGGGCATCCAAGTAATATATTATACGATCCTATTTATGAAATGAAATAAAACCAAACTAGAAGCTTTTGAGGACTTATTATAATTGGGGGTGTGTAATACCACCAAGTGGTGTGAAAGAAACCCTCACAACTATAGAGTATACTAGTCATTCTAAGTAAATATCAATTAATATAGCCTTGACTAGATAGAAATGACATAGTAATACTATTTTTAATATAACCACTATCAATTAAAATTCTACATGTACTCAAATGGTGATTTGAAAAAAATGAATGAATATATATAATACCATTGTTTGATTCATCGTTAGGTCTTTTTTGTCATAGAATGCAATTTAAGGTGATTTTTGTGGAGAAATTGAAAACTTACCAACACCACAATCAATTTCATGCTAAAGTGAAAAGGTCAAATTTTGTATAAATGTTGCATATGCACATTATATTACCTTGTAGTAATTTTTTATAAATAAATTGGTAAATACTTTCAAGAATTAATTTGGCATTGTGAAAAAATTGTTTAATGTATAATTATGGCCTTTAATCTAGATGGATTTTCTATAAATGAGATATTGAATCTTATGTCTCAATTTTAAATGTTGATTTGTTGAATATCCAAAAGCTTGATGATAGTCACAAATTAAGTTGGAATTATACTATTTAGACAATGCTAGAATCAAGTCTAATTTATATGACCCATGTAAATTAATGACATTACATTCAAGTACATGCTTGAATGTATTGTGGGGTGGGTTTGGTGAGGTCATAAACTAGTGAGTGTTCCTATAATTAGGAAATATAATCATATTTTTGGTTTTAGAAACTGTATTGATAATTATTTCCTCATTCTTATTTTGAAAAGTAGATGTAGCATTAGTCTTAAGTTTTAACATTGTATTTCCTTGATATTTATAAGTATTGGATATAGAAGTGAAAATGTATAATTTAAAATATTGGTAGAATCCATACTTTTAATCTCAATGTTTCATAGTGCATGACGAAGCTCATCAAAAGATTCATACATGTTAAACATGAATTTACTCTTAAGTGTAGAAAGAAAACTATCTGAGAATGTAATTTGAAGCTAACTATCAGAATTTTGGTGAGATTTTCATAAACATGGTTTTAAATCTAATCACATAGTCAACTAAATCTTCATTTCATCATTATTTAATTTGAGAAAATTGAGAAAATGTGACCTTTTAACTATTATTTTTAGAAAATTAATATAATAACATCTCAACCAATCTTTAAATCTATGCATATAATCCATAGGTAGGGTGTAAAACTAATCTAAGGCATACCTTATGAGACTTTAGGAAATATCTTGGTCATAAGTAAATAACCTTAATGAAAACCAAAATGAAATGCAAAATAGGCTCTAGCATGATGTTACAGGTTCTCATTACCACAATATAATAAAAAATTAGGAAATTACATGAATGAGGTAAGATGATGTAGGAGCATCCAATTTTACTTGTAATCCTACATCAACCAAAAACACTTCATTAAAAAAATGATTTTGTAGTTTTTTTGAAATCCTAATTTATATGCATGTTATTTAAGTTTTTTATGTTACCTTCCTATGTGCACATTTGTTGTTTGTTCTTTTTCATCACTTTGTTAGTGCACATAGTCAAAGTCAGCTTGGATCAACTGGTAAAAAAATATGAAAGTTAATTTTAAGAGTTTTTGTTTTGTTCCATGCATGGAAAAATGAAGAGTGAAGTATTGTAATGAAGAAGATTTTCAATGCACAACTTTGTGTTATGAATATTATGACATCCTATGCAAGATGTTGGTGCACATTACTTTGAGTGGGTAGATTGTGCACAGAATCTTATGAATGTATTCATATGCATAATTTGTGTTTGTGAATCATTATGACTTCACTTTGAAAGTTGAAATCATCACACACTAAATTTGGAATGCAATTTTTTTGTAATGTGTTATGTGAAATGAGTCTTAAAGTTCTCTAATCATTTGAATTTAATATCTAGGATTAGAGAAGGTTTTTATGGGTTCATTTAATATCATTTTTTATGTAATATGCTATGGCAACTTTTAATTCTATTATGCATTTAATATTTGTGGCACATATTAATGTGTTACAAATAATGAATGTTTGTAGTGGGTTTTTGAGAGTAATATCATAAGTAGGTGGGTATTGTGCCTATATTAGCATGCCCCTATGCTTGAGCCAACTAGTTAGTGAGATTGAGGAAATAGATCATAATGAGTATTCTAGGAAATAGTTGTACCAACAAAGACTATGAGTTATCAAGTCGAGATTTGAGGATCTATTATAACACATATCATTCAATGTTTTTGTGTTATCATTATTGTGTGTGAAAGTTATAATCAATATCCTTGAAATTGAATAAATAATTTTTTTTTATATTGTATTGATTTGCATTATTTTTGCTATGTAACTCTTAAGGTTGCATGGCCTAATACATATTGTAATTGAGATCCCTAATCGTGATTGCTTAATTTGATATGAGATCAAGGTTTTTTCTTTACAAGTGAGTACTTGTAGTGTATTTTTTATCATTTTATAGTGTGGGTAAAAATTAGTAAAGACATATTCTGACACATGTTATATATAAGGTATTTCAATTATTATTTGATTTCATGTAAATATAACACAAAGTAGGTTTCATTGGGAGAGTGTCAAGAAGTCCCAGAGCAGTGAGAATTATAGACTTCGTTAGATTGATAAGGGATATGCAAGTCCATGTAGAGGTTATGGATACCATGCAATGTCAAGGAATTATGGTGTTGCATGATGAAAGTGATGCTAAAGTCACAAAATAAGTGTTATATAACCAAATTATATAAAATAGGTCTATGAACTTAAATATAAATTCCTACGTGTAGTTGTAAGGATAAGTAGTAAGCTGAAATTTCAACCTCCTAGTTATCTAGAGAGTTTGAGTCTTATAGAGCTCATCGATTATATAATTGAGTTAGAAAGATACTTTGAGAATGAGAGTACGGAAGATCCTAAGAAGGTAAAAATTTCATGAGTAAATTTGAAGGGTCATACATCTTTATGGTGGTAGCATGTGTGGGTAGAAGGAGTCTATAGAGGTAAAGAAAACATCAAGATGTAGGATAGATTGGTTATAAATTTGAATATCAAATTTGTACTTATTGATTACTTGTCAAATTAATTAAAGAAATTGTAGAAATTGAAACAAATGGATATGAGTTTAAAATATTACATGAAGAAGTTTTAAAGACTAACTATCAAAGAGGTCATGTTGAACATGATGCCAAAAAGATCTCAAGATACATTAATGGGATGTGAATTTCTTTTCAGTATGGGTTTGGTATAATTCGTTTGAAATTTATTGAAGAAGCCTATAAATGTGTGATGAAGGTAGAGGATAAGTTTTCACTAAAACAATAAGTCATAGAAAAAGGGAAAGGAAATTTCTCACACATGTGAGGATAATGAAATAATGACAGAGGTTACTCTACACAAAAAGGAGAAAATAATACTTCTCAGTGCACTAGCATTAGTACTCAAAGAGGTAGAGAAAAATATAAAATAGATAAATGATCCTATGGATGAGATATAGGTCATGGATTCATGGGTACATGCTTCAAATGTGGATAAAGTGGACATAAAGCATTTGAGCATCCACATGCATATAATAAAGGAGTAGGTAAAATAATGTGAATGCACATATTGTGCAAGTTGATGAGAATGGTATTGATTTAATTAATCAATGGAAAGAATCATAAAATGGATAATATCTCATGATGAATAAGGTTCTATTAAAACCAATAAAGGAAGATAATAGTCCTATGCAGAGGAGGAATTTGTTCAAAACCATTTTCAAGTCTATAGGTAAGTATTATAAGTTGATTATTGATAGTGGTAGTACTGATATATTGTATGGCAATGGATGGTTAAAAAGTTGGGTCTAAAGAGGATTACACATCCAAATCCCTATAGATTGTCTTGGTTGTTAAAGGGATGTTAGGTTATTATAAATGAGCAATGTCTAGTAAGTTTTCAAATAGGTGCATAGAAAAATGAAGTTAGGTGTAACATAATGCCCATGGATGTTTGTCACATGTTACTTGGAAGTAATTGGTAGTTTAATATAAAAATAACATGATGGCCAAATAAACACCTAAACTTTGGTGAAGAATGGGAGGAATTACACTTTACTCCCTATGAAAAATAAGAGCAAATATGTGGATAAGGGACCAAATGTCTTGATGATTTCAAGGAATAATTTTGAAAGAGGTAAAGAAGGAGAGAACTTGCTATGCATTCATTTTGAATCCTTTGCATCATGCAAGTGTATACATAATAGCAAAAGAATCAGTTCAACATGAAGTGAAGGAATTTTTGAGCGAGTTTACAAATTTTTTTTTAATGATCTTCTAGATGGGTTTCCACCCATGCAAATTACAAGTCACTGAATTGATTTGATTCCAAGTTTGATTTTTACGAATAAATTAGGTTATAATTTAACACCTAATGAGATTATAAAGGTGAAAATAAAAGTATAAACATTTTTAGATAAAGGGTCGATAAGTAAAAAAAATTGATCCTGTATATATTTCTAAAAATGTAGTACCTTAGAAAAGTTGAGAATGGAGGATGTGAATTGATTTTAGAGCCATCAAACATATTATAATTAAGTATAAATTCTATTTTTGGGCATTGATGATTTTATGGATTACTTAAGTGGAGCACAATACTTCACGAAAATTGACTTGAATAGTGGATATCATCAAATCTATATAAATGAAGGTGATGAGTAGAAGACAACATTTAAAATGTAGAAGGATTGTAAAAATGGTTAGTCATGATATTCACATTGAGTAAACACCAAGTACATTTATGAGACTCAAGAATGAAGTGTTGAAACTGCTTTTAGGCAAGTTTTTCAAAGTATACCTAAATGACATGTTGTTTTTTTATAGATTAGAGAAATAACACTTAGTTGATTTGAGACAATTGTTGCAATGGTTGTGAGATGAAAATTTTCTAGTAAACTTGAATATATGTATCTTCATGGAGTAATTATATTACTTTAGTTTTACAATTTATTGATAAGGGTTCAAGATGGATTGATAAAAGGTGTGCTCTATTATTGAATGGTTATCACTTAGGAGCACGTATGAAGCATTAAACTTCATATCCTTGTGATTTTTTTTATAGGAATTTCATTATTAATTTCATTGGGATGTGCAAAATGATCAATGAAGTGATGTTTGTATGGGGAACAAAAGTAGAATATAGTTTCTAACAATTGAAGAAGAAAGTTATTGAGCAATTAGTGTTTGCATTTCCAAATTTCAAAAATGTATTTTAGGTATATTATGATGCAAGTGGCATGACAATAGTAGTAGTGATGTTTTTATAAGGTAAATTTATAGATTATTTTGGTTAGATACTAAATGATTAGAAAAATAAATATATAATGATTAAAAATCAATTCCATAATGCAAGTGCTCAAGAAGTGGAGGCATTATTTATTGCCCAAATAATTTATGTTGTATACAAACCATCAGGGACTATAATTAAAAATAATTAGGTAAAATTGAACAAAAGACATATGAAGTGGGTCAAGTTTCTAAAAAGTTACTCATTTTTATTGAATTACAGGAGTGATAAGTCAAACAAGATTTAAAATGTGCTATGTAGCCGGTGTCTCATGTTGAGTGAGATGTGAGTGGAATTAATATGATTTGAATACAATAAATATATGTACAAGTAATATGAATGATGAAATTTGTTATGGAAAGCATGCACAAAACTAGTGAAATGGTGATAAAACATTATGGTTTAACTATTTCATGTAAGAAGGATTGTTGTTCTAAGGAACACAACTGTGTATATCTAGAGGTTTAATGCATGAAACTTTGACTAAAGAGAAACATAGTGGAGTTTTAATAGGTCATTTTGGTTATGGAAAAACACATGCTATGGTATTTAAAAACTAAAGGTAGTTGCATATATGTAAAATTATTTTTAGGAGTGTATAGTTTGACATTTAAATTCATATCTATTAGGTATATATAGATTGGTTGAAAATTTGAAGACCAAATTCATACCTATTATTAAATAAGTTGAAAATTTTGCAACAAAGGGAGAGGGATGTAAAGTATTACACTAAGGAGTTTTATAGACTCACCATTGGAGTGGGTCATGTTGAAGATGATGGAAAAAAGATCTTAAGAAAAAAAATTGGGTTGAAAATTTTCATTCAAGATAAATTTGGTATAATCTAGTTGTCATTTATTGAAAAAGGCTATTAGTCTATGTTGAAGGAAAAAGATAATTTTTTCCATAGACAACAAGGCATAGCATGAGGGAAAGTATTTTTTCCACACACACTAGGACAAAGAAAAATCAATAAAGGTTAATTTGTGCATGAGGGAAAAGCTAATACTTATCAGTGTATGAAAACTAGAGTAAAAAGAGGGAGAATTTTTTTTTAAAGAGATAAAGGGTCCTATGGACAAGATAGAGGTCATGGATTCATGCACACATGCTTTAGATGTGGAGAAACTGGACATAGATAATTTGATTGGCCACATGCACACAATGAAGGGAGTATGTATAATAATGGGAATACACATATTGTGCAATCCAATGAGGACGTTATTACATTGATTCATCAAGGTAAAGAATAATAAAATGGAGAATCCCTCATGATGAAGAGGGGGATATTAACACTATAAAATAAGAGAATAGTCCTGCACAAAGGAAGAGTTTTTTCAGAATTATTTTCAAGTCTAGAGTGCTACAAGTTGATTGTTGATAGTGGCATTATAAATAATATTATTTCACAAGAGATGGTTGAAAAACTTGGTCTAAATTGGACTTAATATTAAAATACCTATAGAGTTTATTGGTTATTGAAGGGACATTAAGTTCTAATAAATGAACAATGTTTGGTAAGTTTTCAAATAGGTGCATATTGTTTTATCAAATTTGTGATTAACACTCGAGATAATTTTAATCTTAAGTAGATAAACTGCTGCATAAAATAATAATGTATGGAATATTCAATGAATCATATAAACTACTTTGTAACTTACTATATTTAGAAATATGTTAAAAAAGGAAAGTACCAAAAAAGAACAAATTATATAAAAATCAAATATGCAAGATTTTAAGTTTAATGGTGAAATTAACTATATGACTATGTGAGATCACTATGAATCAGGAATAGGGCTTCACATCTCCCTGGGATAAGGAGACACTATCTAGATGAGGTCATCCTACACTAGTCTCTTTAGGGCATATAAGCATCTGGTAGGGTTTTAGCTCTCTGTGAAAATTTACACATATACACTTTCACCTATTGGCTTTGTGTGTGCAATCAAATCAACGTGATTTACTATGACATATGTTGTGTGCCTTCTTATTCACTTTCAAACCTAGCTCAACATATCATGGGGAAAAGCATAATAAATAAAAAAATGGGTTAGTGGTTGAAGTTGTGATTGAACTCAACACCCCCTATGTTGAGCAATGCTTACATACCAATACTCTGAAGAGGGATCAAACTCCATGTTATGATGGTAGATGTGAAAGATAGGTGTAATGTTATATGGTGGTGCAATCCTTGTGTGATTAAGTGCTTTAATAATGACTTGTAACCTTATATGTGTATTTATATTTAAATCAAGGCTATTAGGGCTATGTGGACTTAGAATTGGGTAAAATAGATGCTTTGGTATCAATACATAGTTAGATGTTCTAGTTATTTTCCTTGATATGAGCCTCTAGTGAATAGATGGTTTGAAAATATGCCCTTATGGTGATTATTTTGGAATTATGTTAGATGGGACCGGTGAAAGATGTGGGATGACCTATTATAGGAGTTTGAATTTGAGTAAATAGTCATTATTTATTGGGAGGACATAACTAGAAAAATCATACACTATCAATGAGCTAGATAGTCCTAAAAGAGTGGCCTTGTCTACAGCGTAAAGATAATTAAGCTAGAAGTGTGGATTGATTAGAATATAAGCTTGAGTTGTTTGAAATGAGAAATAGGGACATTTAGTGATTTTTGTCACTTGGATTTGCACCCTTGAAGAGATGCTCAGCTCTTTTCATCCAAGTGGCAAAATGGAGTCATCTCTCTTGCTGTGGGTGACAATTTCATTGAGATAAATCTATAGATAAGGGGATAGCTCCCCTTGACGCACCATTAAAGCTCTCTCTAACCTATAAATTCATGTATGAAAAGGGTTTAGGAAAACAACTAAGAAACCAAAAATGTGATGCACCAATGTTTATCTCCTCCTATTTGACTGAAAATATGCTACTTAAAGACTAAAAAAATTTCTCTCACACAAAACTCACAACTCCTTGTGCATTGTCACATCAGCATTTCACATGTTAGATTCAAGAAGGCATTCAAAATTTAGGGGGGAAATGGATGATTCCAAGAAGGAATATAGTTATAGACCACTTTTAAAACATCTATACACTAAAAAAATAATACTAACAAGGACCTACAACAACACTCTTTCTATACATTTGGTAGGTAACTGAAGATGACATGTTAGGAAAGCTAACCTCTCACTAAACAAGAACAAAAGGATTTGAACCAATACTCAATAGTACATCATGTGAGTGGAAAAATAACTTGTATTATTTATTCAAGAGTCTTTCAAGGAAAAATATGGCCATAGTTTTCCTAATAGACAACAGAGGATACTAAACAAGCCAAAATAATGCATATATATAGCCTTTGGGAGGCAGGTCAAGCAAAGGGAGTCCCAGGGTCACATAGACATGTGTCTATATGAGAGAATTAGTTACATTTACACATGGGAGATATGTGGGTGAGCTATGCCATGTCACCAAATGAATCAGTTAGAATTGAATAAGTTATAATTGGATCATTTATGATTGAACCAAATGCTTAGGACATTTTGCCATTTGTTACCTCTATATCCACCTTCAGGTTCCCATCGAGCCTTTTAACACAAATGACTATTTTCCATAGTTTAAAATTGAATTTTTGTGGGCCATTATCCTTTGGGTATTTTCTTTGGATTTTTGTTTCCCTCAGACTTCTTATTTCCATTGAACTTCTCCTAAAAGAATGCATTCTTCAGATTTTTCCTTTAGACAATTCCATGGATAATTTATTCCCAACAATCTTTTGGGATTTTTTTGAAAGTGCCTTTTCAAAAAAATGTGTCTGGGCCATTTCTCTGAGGAATTGACTATTTTCAAAATCTTGTAAATGACCCCTTCGGCTTGAGAAGTATCCTTTCAGAACTTCTATTTGGTCTACCTTCCCATGAAAATAATATTTCAGACTTTTTGTAAGTGTCCTTTCAACTTTTTGAAAATGCCCCTTTGGGAAAGTTGAAGTGCCCTTTGAAATTTTTGTAAAGTACCTTTTGGCCTTCCTGTAAATGCCCTTAAAAAAAATTGAAGTTCCCTTCAAACAAATTGAAGTGCCCTTCAAAAAAGTTGAAGATGATTTTTTCCCAAAGTGCCCTTTGAGAAAGTTGCTCGAGACATTTTTTTGAAAAAAGTGTCCTTCAAAAAGAATGAAGTGGACCATTTCCTATAGAAGCACCCTTCGAAACTTGTAAACTACCCTTCAAAAAAGTTGAAAATGATCCTTTAGCCTAAAAAGGTCCTTTAGGGAAATTGTTTAGATAATTTTCCTGAAGTAATTAGTCTTCATCTTCAATAAATTTGTCTCAAACAAATTGTCTGAAAGAATTCAACACTTTGATAGAATGAAAAGTCCAAAAAAAAACACTTTAGTCAAAAACAAAAGACCCAAAAGGATTACTATGCAAAGGCTTAGCAAAAGACCAAAACTAAACTTTCTAAAAGAATTGGACGTGTACATTTGTTGTGGGATTTGTATATAACACTTCTTATAAATGAAACCTAAATACTAGACCTATCCAAAGGTATAGACTTAGGTAGCTAATTTTGGCCTAAAGGCCCAAAATCTAGTCAACAAATTGGTGACTCATAGGGGTAGTATGTTTGCTATACTAACCAAACCAATATATGAATTAATCCATTGGGAATGGAGTCATCTAAGGAATAAAATAAACAATAGACCTTAACCATTGACTCAAATCTTGATCAACAAGACAACCATTGACTACCTCAAACACACAAAGGAAAGAGACACACAACAAGGACTAAAGCAAACACACATGTGCTACTTAGCACTTAGGGAAAACAAAACATAATAGAAAGGAAAAAAATAAGTAAATTTCTCTTGATTATACCTCCCTTCTTGGTTTAAAATGGAAGTATCTTAGGTCTCCTTCCTCACTAGATGAGTGAGGGTGCCAGGCATGTTTCTTCTTGGATGGGATACTAGATGACTCTTGCTTCCTCTTTTCTCTTTATCTTTTATCATCATCTAATGGATCCATCTCTCATGTATTTTCAAAGTATTAAAGGTCCTTTTAAACCTAAAATCATGCCTCAAGCTATTTCCCCTTCATCTTAACATGACAAATCTAAAAATCCATGTATGAAGTAGTTTGTTGCAAGCTCATCTCTCCTTGAAGGATCTGATCATCCTTTTACATTCTCATAATCTATTAAAATTATTCAAGGATCATTGTATCATAACAATTTTAAGGTGTTTCTTAATTTCATTCTTCATGAAGATTATTGGAGGTGGCTACATAGGTGGATGTAGAGACAAGCTCCAAGTTACCTTCCAAAGGCTTAAAATCATTATAGATTACTCTACTATGATCTAGGTTCTCTTCATGATGCTTCTCTTCAAAATTTATCTATTCTTTCTCATCTTGAGCTTGCTTGTCGAGGAGCTTGGTATTTTCGTCCTCATATGCTCTTGGAACATTTACATGTAAATCTACCACATGTCCTCCTTTTGAGCAACATCTTCTTGCTTGTCATGACTAGTCAGCTCTAAGGGATTTGTCGATTTTTTGAGAGCTTTAACTTCATTACATATGCTCTCAAATATTTTCCATAGGTCATCATCTTTTGGTTGGTCTGTATCATGAAAAGGAGAGACAAAAAAGGCCATTTATTTTTCATCCTTAGAGTCCAAGAGAACTTGCTTCAAGACATTTTTTCCAACACAAGGGGAAAATCCCTTCATATCCTCACAACCTGACCTCTCCTCATCATCATTTATCCCTTATTCATATTTAATTGAATCTAATATTTCAATATCATCCTCCCTCTTAGTGACATCAACATTAAGCACTTCAAAAATAGGGATCTTGGCCAATAGGGATCCCAAGTAGCAAGACAATTCTCAACATTAGGAGGGAAATTTTGATTAGCTGGAAGGGGAGGAAGTATGGTTTCAATAGCTTCTTGAGGAGGGTGTGATGGAGTTAAATGGTTACAAATGTCTCTTCCCTAACAAAATCTCCACTTAAGCATGATTTATTTCTTCCTTCATGAGCTGCCATCACATCTTTCCATCTTGGGAAGTTGGGTTCAAGGATATTTTCATAGGATTGAGAGGTTGATGAAGGGCTGAAAGATATGTTTAGGAAACTTAGATTTTACTTGGCATATTTACCTTGATTTAAAATTAGAGAAGTAGGTTTAGATCATTCACTTTTATTTGCCATGATATATTTCATCCACATTTGATTTACCAACTCAATTTCCCTTTCGAGGTGAGCTTCAAAAATTAATTTTTCTTTTTCACAATATTCCCTAAGTATGTCAGCCTACTCTATCATGATATATTCTTTGCCTTAGACACTTTATTGAATGGGTTTCTAAGAGGATAAGTTTTATGGAAAGGATAAAGAATTTGGGACACCTTGAGACTACCAAGATGATGGTTGTTCATAAGCTCTCAACCTTTCTTCTAGGTGGAACATCAAACCAAAAATATCAAGCATATCATTAGAAAGACATGGCCAACTAGCTTTATCTATGGGGATCCATTCATTTTTTACTTTCTCTAAAGCTTCCCTCACACTCTTGACACAAATGTTAGGGATAATTTAACCACAACCACACCTAGTGTCAAGGTCTAACATATATTCTTGGTAACCAAGGAGAGTTCTTTTGAAACTAGCAATGAAATGGCTTGGACGAGAGCTAAGTGGGCTATATGGAGCACAAAGTTGATAGGTTTGGTCATTAGTAACATATGCTTGATGAGGATCATGACAAGCCTAGACAATGACTTGCTCATAATCAAGAGGAAGAAGTAAAGCTAGACATAGCTCCTTAACTTGTGTTAAAACAAGCTCAAACTCACAAATATCCATGAATCACTTCACAAAAGAGTATGGAACAAGAAAACCGCTTCAATTGGTATACCTAGGCTATTCAACTAGTAGATATGTACGTGGAGTCACCATTTATGTTTATTAGAATTGCCTCTAAATGCTGATGTCTTAAGGAGAACACCAAAACTCCTCAAGGAATGGACTCAATAGTCTTACCGAGCATGCCAAAAATGTTGTCACTTGGATTTTCACCCTTGAGGAGATGCTCATCTCTCCTCATATAAGTGGCACATAGAGTCATTTCTCTTGCTTTGGGTGACATTTTTGTTGAGATGAATCTCTAGATAAGGGGCTATCTCCCCTTAATGCACCTTTAAAGCTCTGTCTAACCTATCAATTCATGTATGAAAAGGGTTAAATAAAATAAATTAGAAACCAAAAAGGTGATGCATCAATTTTTATCTCCTCCTATTTGATTGAAAATATGATACTTAAAGACTAAGAAAGTTTCTCTCACACAAAAATCAAAACTCTTGTGCATTATCACATCAACATTTCACATGTTAGATTAAAGAAGGCATTCAACATTTAGGATGGCAATGGATGATTCCAAGAAGTAATATAGTCATATACCACTTTTAAAACATCTATACACTAAGAAAATAATACTAACAAGGACCTACAATAACACTCTTTTTTCATATTTGGTAGGTGACTAAAGATGACTTGTTAGGAAAGTTGACCTCCCACTAAACAAGAACAACAAAATTTGAACCAATACTCAATAGTACAACATGTGAGTGGAAAAATAATATATATTATTTCTTCAAGAGTCTTTCAAGTATAAATTTGGCTAGAGTTTTCCCAATAACCAGCGGAGGCTATTGAACAAGCCAAAAGAATGCATATATATAGCCTTTGGGAAGGAGGTCAAGCAAAGGGAGTCCTAGGGTCACTTCGATATGTGTCTATATGAGAGAATTAGTTAAATTTGCATGTGGAAGAGAGGTGGGTGAGCTATGCCATGTCACCAAATTAATTATTTATAATTGTACCAAATGAATCAATTACAATTAGATTAGTTATGATTGAACCCAATGATTGAGACATTTTTCCATTTGTTACCTCTATATTCACCTTCATATTCCCACTGAGCCTTTTGCTATGAATAGTTATTTTCCATAGTTTTAAATTGAATATTTTGGGGCAATCATCCTTCAAGTATTTTATTTGAACTTTTGTTTCCCTCAGACTTCTTATTCCCCTCAAACTTATCTTGAAAGAATTCATTCCTTAGACTTTTCCTTTAGACAATTCCATGGACAATTTGTTCTAGACAATCTTTCAGTCTTTTTCTAAAAGTGCCTTTTCAAAAAATTGTGTTTATGCCTTCTTTCTAAGGAATTGACTCTTTTTAGAATCCTATAAATGACCCCTTCGGCTTGAGATCTATCCTTTCAGAACTTCTATTTGGTCCACCTTCTCATGAAAACAATCTTTTAGACTTTTTGTAAGTGTCCTTTTGGCTTTCTGAAAATGCCCCTTCGAGAAAGTTGAAGTGACCTTTAGAATTTTTAAAGTACCTTTTGGCCTTCCCACAAATGCCCTTAAAAAAAAAATGAAGTGCCCTTTATAAAAATTGAAGATGAATTTTTTCCGAAGTGCCTTTGGGAATGGTGCTCAGGACATTTTTTCAAAAAAAGTATCCTTTGAAAAGAATGAAGTGGACCATTTCTTATAGAAGTGCCCTTCATAACTTGTAAACTGCCATTCAAAAAAGTTGAAAATGATCCCTTAGCCTGAAAAGGTCCTTCAAGGAAATTGTTTAGATAATATTTCTAAAGGAATTAGTCTTTATCTTTAGGAAATTTATCTCAAAAAAATTGTCTGAAAGAATTTAGCACTTTGGCTGAATGAAAAGTCCAAAAAAATAACACTTTAGTAAAAAAAAGACCTAAAAGGATTACTATGCAAAGGCTTGGCAAAAGACCAAAACTAAACTTTCTGAAAGAATTGGAATTGTACATTTTTTGTGGGCTTTGTATAGAACACTTCTTTTGAATGAAACCTACATACTGGACCTAGCCAAAGGTATAGACTTAGGTCGCTAAGTTTTCAAATAGGGGTGTCCAATTTTGTCCTAAACAACCAAAATTTGGTCAATAGTGATCATTAGTTTCTTGGAGGAATAGGTCATCCACATAGAGGTGAAGAAGTTGCAGTTAAGGACCTTAGAATCATACATCAACTAAGTGTGTATAAGGAGTGATCACAAGTGCATTGTTTTAGAAATAAATGTTAATTTGTATGTCTACATTTAGTCCCCCTTTTTTTTTAATAATGAAACAAAGTGAAATTACTAGAGTAAAAGGCAAAATGTTATACCTAAACTTACCCATGAAGAACTATCTTGAATGTAGGCGACATGCTAAAGTGTGTTTCATGCAAACCTACAATGAAACATGTATAAGCTAGTCCTTACTTAGGATAGAAATATGAAAGTAAAGACAAGAAATTTATAGATCAAATAATAATGGATGAATACACTAGATTGGGTACATGAACTATTGTGTTTTTATAGTGAAAAATTGGTGACTGTAGTAAGTACGACCTTTGGATATTTATTCTTTGTTGAAACACTTGGATTGGACTATACATGCCATAATCCTAATTGATATGAGAGTGTGCTTAAGAATGAAATGTGTTATTAACTCCATCATTGTATACCCATGATATTAGAGTAGCTTTGAATCCATGTATGAATTGTAATGGATCATTTTGGTTCAAAAACTAGTGCAAAAATATGACTCAACCACTATAGATGGAACAAGATTCATTTATGGTGCAAAACTAACATAAAACTAGTGCAAAACTATCATTATCTAAGTCCAGTATCTACAAGATAAATAATGACATGACTTTCCATTCTTTTTACAAAAATTGGTGTAAAACTAAACAAGGAAGTGGTCATCTATCATGCACATGCCCCAAATATGATATATGGGAATATATATATTTTAAAATTGAGTAATGACAAGTGATTTTTTGAGAAAAATGCTTGTGTAAATTTTGGATCACATGTCATGCATGATGCCCATAATCTAAGTAAAATCTAAGATAAACCTAAGTATTCATCATAAATAACTCTAATTACTTGATGCAAACTACACTGTAACTAATTATGATTCTAAAAAATTATATAAATCATTATTTTTATTTTTTACCTATTAGGACAAAACCCCACTATTTTGGACATGACTGGTCTACACCCTTTTCCAAATGGAGAATTATTATATGAAATTAATTTATAAGTATGCACTATGATTAACTAAGTAAAGCTTGTAAATTTTTATCTGTGTAGTGTGTTGTTTTAGGTTAGTCTCTAAGACAAGCCACTATATATGCCCCCTATTTTGAGGTGAGTTATGAAGCATATGCAATAAATTATCTCAAAATAATAAATTTATATGAATGATGTTATATGAAATATTGAAATATGAACTAGTAATTATAACATTGGATATTATTGCATCATCATAGATAAACTAAGTAATATAGTAATATAAGATGTATGTAAAACTAAGCATATATAGCATCATGTCAAGATAAATGTTAGAAATTAGGCATGCAGTGAATAATGATCATATATTGATCATTTGAAATTGATATAGAGTAACTCATGAAAGATACATGATATCTATCATGGCATCAAAAACTAAACAAACTCAACAAACAAGTGTCATTTCCATGACACATACATAAAGAGCACACAAAAAATCACACAAATAATTCAAGAAGAAAAAGGGGCCACATATAAGGGACATATTTAAATTTCACTTGCACGTATAGAAACATATGATAATTCTTAGAGTCATAATCAAGGACATGTTCAAATGTCCACAATCCAAACAATTCAAATACACACAGAACATGAATCAAGAAAGCAAACATGAAAAACATGCATGAATAAGAGAAGTTTATGGATTTAGATATGTGTAACATTATATATTCAACAACCCAAGTATCTAAGAGTCTATGAATGTGAAATTAAGCGAGCAAATATAATGTAATGTATTGAAGTATGAATAATAGGGATAGTCATACAATGACAAAAAATTTGTAAAAAGATTCCCATAGTGAACTTGTGATATAGATAAGTTTTGAAAGGCCTATGAATGGTTTGAATATGAGAAAGTAGAGTGTGTTCACTAGGACAAGTTTACTAGAATCAAACAAGAGCACAATGTGTTATTGTTTAGATTAGAGCAATTTTTTTTTTTGTGTAAAATTTTTGGGTCCAAGACAATATCACCACCTACAACTACATCTGGGTGAGACAACCTATATGTTCTAAAACTCACTAAATTACAAGTGTGAATCATGTTTTATATAAAACTAGATATAGAGAAGTATTGTATATACTGAAGCATGTATCAACTAATGTCAATGAGATAGACATAACATCCATAGGTCATGGTTTTTATAATTTTTTGGAATATTATAATTTTTTGTGTTTTTCATATATGAAACATGTAAACAAAAATTAACATACTAACCAATGAATCTTGAAAGATTCTCATAATCAATAGGTCCTACATCTAACATAATAAGGATGACCTCTTATGAATGGAAAGTATCATGCCACTATGAATTAAATGATATCAACTCAAAATTTGAAAAATGATGTGGATTTGTAATATAAGTGTAGGGATAATTCCATGTAGTAGTTTGTGTATGTTATTTATCACGATGAACTCTAGGACTCTTTGAAACCAATCATGGAGTGTACAAACTTTATGTTTGTGTCCTATGTGGAACACTCTTAGTTACTTGTAATATCAATCTAGTATGTGCTAGAGTAGACAATGCATCTTCAAAATATGTGACAAATCACTAATCAAGTGACATTTATAGGATATGCTTCATCATATAATGGACCACTTTTTTCTAAACATTCTAAGTAGGTTGAATCTTTTTAGGTTGTTCAACTGTAATCTGACATTTATAAAGAATGACATTTAGTTATAGGGGGTATTCATATGAAATACCATGAACTATGGTAAACTCATTAGCAAAAATGTATTTTAAGCATTTGTGTACTTGAGAAGGAATTACATGAATCAAATGAATCAAAATATGTCCCAATAACATATTGAAGACTCCTACACTGAGTACTACTATAAACTTGGTGGCCAAATATATTGGACCAACCTATAATGGTAATGTGATCTCACCAATAAAAATCTAATTACGTCTATTGAATCCATTTATTATTATTGTAATTAGAAGTATATCAAAATATGAGTACCCAAGATGGGAGAGAAGTGAAATAGTGCACATATTAACACATGAACCATTATAAACCATGACACTCTATATAGGTTTAGGATCAATGTAAGATCTAATGGACAAAGAGTGTAAATAAAAATCATTATCGACAATCCCATGCTCTATGAATGTGATGAGTGGTCTATATGGCACTGAAATAGGATATGTACCAATTATTCCATTTCAAAGATGGTGTTCCTTTGTATGAGGATGATAATAAGATGGTAAAGGATGTGCATTATGTGTAATGCACTTCCAATTTGTTTGTTATTTCTTGGCTTGTATGTTAGGGAAAGGATCACATAATATATTCATTATTATAATCTCACTTTGTTATGCCTTTGTACCTTAAGTAGGTATACTCACACCAAGGATGTTTTCATCTATCAAGCCTTGAATTTTATGTCTCAAACTAATTCATTTGTTTATAGTATGCCCTAGTGCTATATGATAATTACAAAAGGTGTTTTGATCAAATCCTTTTGGAAGAGGCTTACTCATATCAACATATTTAATGTGAGGAAGTGATATGATATTACATTCCAATAAAAATTTTAATACATTGTATGGGATTTTGGTAAATTGGTAAGCTTTCTCTTTGGAGGAGCTAATAATACAATAGGTAGAGTAGGTTGTGAAGTTTCATTTACTATTTCCTTTTAATAATTCTTATTTTTAGTTGGTTTCATCTTGTATGATGGCTTACTTAGATTAAATTAAACCATACAAGGATGAAGTCATGTGTGACATAATTCCCATGGATGTTTTCCATGTGTTACTTTGAAGGAATTGATAGTTAGATGGGAAATCATAGCATGATGGCCACTAAATCACATAAAATTTTGTGAAGGATTGAAGGAATTACACTTTAATTCTTATGAAAGATAAGAGTGAATAACTGGGTAATGGAATAAAAGTATTATTGATTTTGGGAAAAACATTAGAAGAGGTAAATAAGGATATCACATGGTATTAATTCATTTCAAACCCCATAAATGATGTAAGAATAAACATAATAGAAAAAGAAACACTTTGGCATGAAGTGGAGGACATGTTGAGTGAGTTTATAGAGATTTTTATAATGATCTACCAAATGGGTTGCCACCCATTAAAAGTATATGTCATCAAATGGATTTTATTCTAGGGTTGAGCTTTTTAAAATAAAGTGATGTATAGTTTGATACCTAATGATAATTCACAATTGCAAAGATAGGTTCATGAGTTACTAGATGAATGGTTTATAAGAAAAAAATTGAGCTTGTGCATAGTTCCAACAATGTTAGCACCTAAGAAAAGTGGAAAATGGATAATGTGAATTGATTATACAACCATCAAAAATATTAAAATTAAGTACATATTTCTATTTCCATGAATTTATGAATTTATGTATTTTTTAAGTGGAGTACAATATTTAATGAAGATTAACTTGAAGAGAGGATATTACTAGATTTGCATAAGGAAAGGTGATGAGTAGAAGATAACATTAAAAAATGTAGGAAGGATTTTATGAATGGGTAGTCATGACATTTGGGTTGAGTAACACACCAAGTACATTAATGAAACTCATGAATGAAGTTCTAATACCATTTTTAGGTAAGTTTGTCATAGTGTAGACATTGGAATTTCGCACACTATAGTTTCAAATGTCAAACCACCCCTGGACCACTTTAAGACCCATATGGGACCAATTTGACCCTTTGACCCCTAATCAAACCTAACCATGGTCAGTTTGAAAAATTGAAAAAAACTACCCTTTTACCCTAATTAACCTTATACACTCACTCATCGATGGTCAAAGTAACGATCGATGGTCACCCTAACTATTGACAGTCAGGTTCCTTCCCCATCTAAATAAACACAACACCAGATGTGTACAAGCTAACATGACATAATTTAATATGTTCACCTTACCCATTACTAGCACATCATGATGCATCAAAATCAGTAGCATAACCTCCTATGAAACCTTCTACCTCCATCTCTCTTTGCCTATAAAAGAAGGGGAGTAGGAGGTGAATAGGGATCCATAATCAAGAATTCTAGCACATAAGGAATCAAGCTATCAACTAGTAGCTCTTTCTTCTAGAAATTTAAAAACTAAAATAGAGATCGTAACCTCTACCAAAATTACTCTTAAGGCAAAGTACCATTACTCTATCAAAATTCCTCTAGGATCAACCATTTACCATAAAGTAACAAGCTAGGTATATTTTGTACTTTAGGCTTTATTTGTTTGGTTTCTGACTTCCCTACCTGAATCATACCTTTTTTAATCTTATCTCCTAACCCCCAAATATTAAATAGATCCCAAATCATTTACTAACCCATTCTATAGCCTTTTCTTAAAATCCTTCAGAACCCACAAGAACCACTGATGGTCACCCTGATCACCGATCGTCACCTTCAACTGTCGATGGTTACCCAACTACTGATAGTCAACTTAACTATCGATGGTCATTATGGTAATAAATAAAAAGTTATTTATACCTACTTACCCTCACCCAAATTACACTTTTTTTGTTCATACTTGTTCACAAAGACCTCACCTATTTTTGAACCCAACCTAACTTGTATAACATTAGTATTGATCCATTATTTTCTACAATTAGTCTATTTTCCTTTATCAAGCATTTATTTCTTCTTGCATTTCCTTTCAATATTTTTTATCATTTAATGCAATTACTTTATATTTATTTATTTCAACTTAATTATTTTAAGAGTGTGGATTGACAGCCTCCTAGTAAGCTCATGCTTCTTGGATCTAGCTCATGCTAGGCAATCCACCTTGCTACCCATCTAACAACCCATTTATATGAGTGTTTCTTATCTATGGTTCATTCTTCCCAAGAAAAAGAGGATATTTTCACACTCATCTGGATGACATGAACACAACCAAATAGGTTCTTCTACCACACCCTTATTACTAGTTTCTTACTACTTCTTGACATAGAAATACGTTGAAATTGAGAGAAACATTCTGGCATGCCCAATGGGACCCTAGTAGCATCTAGGTGCCATTTTATTACTTATTCTATGCTCATATAAATAAATCAAAATTTATTTTAGGTATAAAATTAAACCTTATATACATTGATTGATTACATGTTTATCTCACTTAGTTAAATTAATGACAAAGTAATTAATCATAGTTTCACTTCTTTATCACACACTATAACAAACCACTTAAATCAATTAAACATCAAAATAACTAACATAAGGCCCAACTATAGTTTCATCTTCTAGCGGATCACCTTTTCCCTTTGGCTATCTTACTTGGAGGTCATTACCAAGAAGAGAACCAAAAATTTAATTCCTTGGTTGAGTCTAAACTCTAGAAATTGGTATATATTAGCTAAGCACTTGAAACTCATATCGCTACAATGTGTGAAGTTATGGGGTAGATCCCAATACCAAGCCATGCATTGATTTATAGCATATATTATTTTAAGATCCTTGAACACATAAAACCAGCCATATAGTTCCTTCTAGTACCTATTCTAAAAACCAAAGTTCTTCACACTTTCCAACTAAAGCATAAGCCAAAAGTGAGATAAAAGATATCTTAAGATTTTAAACACAATCTAGTGTATTTGATTGATTTCAGATCTTTTTATTTTGTTTGATTTGTGTTTTAGTTGTGAGCTTTCCTTTATTTCTTTCTATTTTTCACATGGTCTTTACTAGACAATAGTTGAGGAATCAAACCAACCAAGAGCCACCTTCCTCTTCTTCTTCATCCATTGAGTATTCCTCAAATGTGGGTGGTTCTCCTCATACTTCTACCCCCCTACCATGCCTTAGATAGTTTCCTAAGGTGATGAGGATTTTTCCACTTTCCTTGAAAATAACCCTGTATCCCTCCAACATTACCTCAACACCCTATCTCACTACAACCCTATTTCAGTTCCACCCTATGGGATGCCTCCCTATCTTATGGTTACCATTATCTCTACCCAACCTATGACCACTCAAGCCTCTTCCTCTACCAATAATCCAACTACTACCTACACCCAAACTCAATCAAACAACCTAACTAATAACCAAACACCCCCTATACCAACTAACTCCTCTAACATAGGGGTAACCTTACCTTTAGTTACCCAAACCACATCCACCATGGGGATACCTTCTACCCATATTACCATTATTCCACTCATCACTACTAACCCACCAATCTCCATTCCAATTCAAAATGTGGTGCTTTCCATACCTTCTACGCTTCCACCTATCATTACTAGAGTTACCACTCACCCCCAACCAAATAACCATACCATACCTCCAACCCAATCCATATTGATTCCCCAATCTACCAATTAGATCATACCTCCCAACCAATCCATATCAACTCAACCAATACCTATGACACCCCACCCATACTATATTCCTAACCCAAAAGGACACATAGCTCCACCTTCCACCCAATCTTTTGTGCCCATTAACCCTTTTGTGGCATCATCTCAACCTTCAATGACCACATACTAACATGTGGAATATTTTCAACCTTCTATTAGTTATCCATATATTGCATCCACCCAATGTCAACAAAACTTACCATACAATTATGGATCTACCCAACTCCAAACATATTTAGTCAAAATGTTGATGGACAAAATGACCAACCTAGAGTCATATATCTTTGGGGCTCAAAACCTCTTATTTTATGACCAAATATATAATGAACCTATTCACCATCCATCCCTATCCAACCTTATCCTCCTCAATGAGAACTACCCAAATTTTCTAAATTCCAAAGCAAGGAGGACCCCCGACAATGCCTAAGAGCATTTTGACATTTGTGCTATTTCATTGCCTATGATGATGCTCTTCTCCTTCATACCTTTCCTATGTCATCTAGACCAACATTGGATTGGTATAGTACTCTCACTAATAACTCTATATTTTCCTTCTCCCAACTCACCCAAACCTTTTTAGACCGCTTATTAATCAATATATCTAATAAGGTCTCCATCCCCAACCTCTACTCCATTAGGTAATTCAATGATGAATTAATTGCCAATTTCATGCCATGATGGAGAGGTCTTATCAACCAACTCTTTCTCTTTTACCCAACCTGAGTTGATTGAAATTTTCTCTTGGGCTTGTGGCAAACATATCACCCCCACTCTATAGGTTTAAACTTTTAGAACCTTTGATGAGGCTTTCACTATGGCACACAAACTAGAAATCAAAGCCATTGATGAGGGGAAGTTGAAACTAATAAATAAAAACTCTAGCTTCAAATCTAATGAGCCTTACCCATCTAAAAATACCAACTAATCCAACTACCCCAACACCAAACAAAAGGCATCCACAAACACAGTTGTCCTTAAAACTAATCCACCTTTGATTATCAACCAACCCCTCTAACTCCTCCAACCAACCAACCCAAAATCAAAATTAGGCTACCCCAAAATAATACACTCTACTAGAGGAGTCATATTCTTTATTTTTGGATAAGTTTTTCAAAGACAACATCATACAACTTCCCACCATAAAACCTCCTCTATAATTTGATGCTTCTCTCCCTATGCTAAGTTGGTACAATGAGAATGATCTATGTGCTTTCCACCATGTCATTGGAAATGATGTTAGTAGGTGTAACACCTTTGAAACCATTATCCAAAACTTTATTGATAAAGGAGAACTTGCATTGGATAATCCCATTACACCCTTGATTCAGTCACTCAACATCTTTTGACAACCTTTTCCTAATCATGCCCCTTATACCAACCATGATGATAGCAAACTAGAATCATCTCACGCTCATGAGGTCTACATATTCAATGTGATTATTAGTGAACCTATCATTAAGAAAATCATTGCCTCAACTACCTCTTCCTCCACTCTAGTTATTGAAGTGGTAAAATCACCCTCTATTCCTTTGGATACCCAAATAGAGGAAGAAACCACATCCTTTCCTTCACTTGATGAGATAATAGATTTACACACCTCTCCTTTGATATAAATACCAAAGGAGGCAACCATTACCATCCCATATTCCTCTCCCATCATGGATTCACCCACTCTCTTTTTGGAAACCATTCCATAAGAAGAGATCACCATACCTACTCCCTCTATGGAAGAAACATCTTCCCAAATCTTGGAACCTTTAATCAAGGACAAGGGTCAAGAATCCACTTACTTACCCCAACCTATGGGCCTAATTTTTGAATCTGATGCCCAAGGAACCAAACCAATTTACAAACCCTTCTCTAGACTAGTCCAAAATCTATAATCTCTTCTCAACCCAATATGGACCGAGCCACATTTTGGAACTATCTTGGGATCCCATATAAAAAAAATCATGAAACTTCAACCTCACTTTTATCCATCACTAAACCTATCATCACCTCAATCCATTCATCAAACACCTCTTCTTCAAAACTGTGGAAGAACCATCTAAACCATCTCCATCTAAAATCAGCAAATCACCTTACACCTCTTTAATCAAACCTATCAATAACCTAGGGTTACTTCCTACTCCTAGCCTTACCCACCCATCTTTTAAATTTGACTTAACCCCATCTATTCCAATAAAGAAAACCTTAACCAAACTAACCAAGAAGGTGGAACCACCCAAACTCCCACCTAGAACCATACCACCCCCTTCTCTCTTACCTTCTATCATCAAACCCCATCCTTCTTCCATCTTAGGAGCTCATCCTTCTATCAAGAAGGACAACCATCCCAAAACTCACCAAACCAAACTTCCTCCTTTTATTTTACCTTTACCTTACCCCTCCAAAACATCAAACTGTCCATCATTTTTATCCAAACTATCTACCTCTACCTACCCACCTATCTCCAAACCTTCATCATTTCAGTCATCCACCTCTAAATATTTTACCTTTAAAACTTACACCTCAAAATAAACCAACACCAAAAAACACTAATCAAAACCTTCCACCAAAACCCTTCTACCACCCACAACTCCCATGGTAAAGCCTACATATAAGAAGACTCCCACACCTAAAACCAAAATCTCATCATCCATAACACCTTTACTCGAATCTTATTTGACCATTTTACAAAGTTTGTTACAAACCTCTTCTTTAATCCTACTACCTATCAAACCATTTAACCCCTCAAATCCCAAACCATATAGGTTTAATGATAGTTTAATCTTCTCATACCATAAGACACCTGGGCATGACATGAAGGACTACAAAGCTCTCTAAGTACTTATCTATAACTTATGGGATGAGGATGATCTATTATTAGATGAACCTCTCTTAAGCACTACAAAGCTCACCCAAAGAATGGGGAGGAACCAAAGTAGCCTTTTAGCCTAACACTTCCCTTCATCCACACTATCCATATGGTTACCTGATCTCAAGCCCAATAAAAGGATAATGAAAAGGCCAAAGTGCCCATCCTATGGTCACATCCTTCCACCCCTAAACCTTTCAACTAAACTCAATCACCTTCACCTTTACTTTTATTAAAACATAAAATATCCATTTTAGGTGCCTCTCCCTCCGACCCTTTTGAATCTATCTAATGAGTAGTTTTGAAATAGCTTCACCAAACACTAGTAAAGATGAGCCTATACAAACTAATCAACACCTTGCCCCATCACTACCAATAATTGATAGAGGCCCTACAATCTATAGAGGTCCAACCCAAAGACCCTCAACCTCTTGTAGCTTTTGTCAGAACCCTTTGACTTTCTTCCCTTGTTACATTCAAGGATTCAAAAATACCTTATGTGCATCTTGAAGATATGGATCCACCTCCCTTCATGACTACATACATCAATCAAACCCACATCAAAAGGGTGATGATTGATGGAGGATTTAGTATTAATAGTATCTCCTCTCATGTTTATGACCAACTCTAGTTGCCAAAGAATATCATGTCAGAAACCTTAATAATCTTTCATTACATTAATGATACTATGGCCATAACCTTGGGAACAGTTATCCTACACATATTATTAGGACCTCATGCACTTATGCTTAAAAGGAGAGTTCTAATAAATCTTATTTAGACACCCTTGGATCTAAGCCATTATTTTTGTCCCTTCCACCTCACATCTATGTGTCAAGTTTGAACATGAGGGTCAGGTCATCACCATACAAGCTGACCCTAATCCTTTTGCATCTTGTAACATGACATATCAACCCAATGACATTCTTCTTCCTCATTAATCCACTTCACCACCAACCAATAATATCTCTACCCCTATCATCAATAAATATTTAACTAACTCATCCATCCCTTCTTCTCATATCCCCATAGAAGACACCTTAGAACCTACGTTTCAACATCTCTTATTGGGAGAGTATCATATTTTAGCCTTGTATGCTTTCCTTACTCCTCAATAATATGAGAACCTTGACCGTGATCTTGATTATGACCCTAATATTGAAAGCAACATCCCTTTTAGACTTCCAAACCACCAAACCAATTCCATCTATGGGGGACTTGATCATCCATTTTTCACTTCCTCCACCACCTCTTCTATCTGACCATTAACTTCTAATTTTTCCTATTTGGAAAAACTAGAATTTAAAAAATTATACCTTCACAAGTTTGTCTAAAAGGGATTCAACCTTGGCCATTATGAACATATATCCCATGAGTTACCTTCGATTAAAACCCAAAACCTTGTGATTTATTTGGCCTTAGGTTCGTACCACCAAAAGAACCCACCAATTCACCCAAACCCATCACCACCATTAAGGAAGACATCTCATCCTCACCAACCCCATCTCCTTCAATGTCTAAGGATTTCAAAATAATCCCTCATAAATTTGTTTTAGTCAATACCATTAGTTTGGCCCCCCTGACCTATCAAAAGGGTGACCAATCTAAAATATTTCCTCTGATTCATCTTGAAATGGTCAAAAATGATTCTCCTAACATCCACATCATCCATTATTAGGATGATGAGTCAATTCTCAATTATCTTGATACAAAGGATTCTTCTATCCACAAATCCCTTCCTCCTGAGAACCAAACCATGTTAAATTAATCCACTATCGATGTCAACTTGTGTGCTCAAGATAACCCTCACATCATAAATATTGGTCAATCCTTAGATTCCATGGAGCAATAAGATTACCCTTCCTCCTTCATGACCATAACATATAATTTGCTTGGTCGTATCAATATATTCTAGGAATAAACCCTTCTATATCCCTCTAAAACATCATCATCTATCCCAATGCCAAGCTTATTAGGTAAAAGCTTCACAAGATGCACCCTCGCATCTCCCTTTCAGTCAAATAAGAGCTTTAGCACCTCTTATCTATCAACTTCATCTAACCCACTGACTATCCATAATGAGTTTATAATATCATCCCCATTACCAAACCCATAAGGCGACTTCACCTCTATATTGACTTTCATGACCTTAACCTTGCTTGTCCAAAGGATGACTTCCCTTTGCCTAGCATCAACTAACTAATTGATCGTACATCTGGCCACAAGATGTTGTATCTCATGGGTGGTTTCTTGGGATATAATCAAATCTTGATTACCCCCAAGGATCAGCATAAGACTTATTTCATCACTCCTTGGGGAAACTTTTACTACAAGGTCATACCATTTGGTCTAAAGAATGTTGGAGCAACCTCGCAGTGTGCAATGACCTGTATCTTGCATGATCTCATCCATAAAATCATAGAAGACTATGTAGATGATCTCCTTGGGAAATCTAAATATTTCAAGGATCATCTAGAAGTTATCAAAATTATATTTGAGTGCCTAATACATTTCCATGTCTGACTCAACCCTAAGAAATGTGTTTTTAGGGTCATATATAGAATTCTTCTTGGCTTTATCATCTCTCTTTGAGTAATTGAAGTAGACCCTACAAAAATTAGAGTGATCCTAAACATACCATTTCTAACCCACTTTAAGCAACTATGTAACCTATAAGGGAATCTCCAATCCATCCATTGCTTCATCTCTCAATTATCATATAGATGCCAACCCTTTCACCATCTTTTTAAGAAAGATACATCTTTTAAGTGGACTAAAGAATGTCAAAAAGACTTTGATTCATTTAAAGAGTAACTTATTTCGCCACCCATTCTTACCATTCTTAAATAAGACCAACCCTTCTACCTTTATATCTCTACCACTGACCATTCTTTAGGGGCAATGCTTACTCATCATGATGAACAAAATAAAGAGCAAGCTATCTACTATATAAGTTGAACACTTAAAGAGTATGAGACTTGATACATCCATACCAAGAAACTTTGCCTCACATTAGTCTTTTTGGATTCTAAACTTCATCATTACCTCCTCAATCACAAAACCTTTGTCATCACCAATACAAACCCACTCAAGTATATGTACTTTAAACCATACCAAACTAGTGTATGGCTAAGTGGCTCATGATCCTAGCTGAGTTTGACCTTGATTTCCTCCAAAATAAGTCAATTAAAGGGCAAGTTATCATTGATCAATTTTATAAAGATCCTTTTCCAGAAAACCAACCACTTCATCTTGTGTTTTTGAATGAGTTCATCATGACTCTTTCTCAAGAGGACATCACCTACCAAATGACCATGTTCTTTGATGATTCAAAGTGCCAATGTCGTGGGGGTGCCATAGTTATTCTCATTCCCCTCAATGGTGAACCTCTTCTTCTTTATTTCAAACTTGATTTTGATTATACCAAAAATATGGCTAAGTATGAAGCCCTAGTAATGGGTATCCAAACTACTCTAGCATTTAGAGTTAAGATTATCAGTGTCTTTGGTGATTCCTAACTTGTGGTCAAATATGTCAATGGATCCTACCAATGTAAAAATTATGTGTTGAAAAGGTACAAACACCTAGTAGATGTACTCTTATCATCATTTGATCATTACCTTATCTAATCCATTCCATGATCTACCAATAAGTTCATGGATACAATGACTTCCCTTACTTCCCAGAACCCATCTCAACCATCTAATTCTAAAAAATTTGTCACCATCCATCATTTTATCACACCCTATTATATCTAATCTAACCTTCCTACCATTTATAGTGTGGAGGAATCTCCATTAGACATTTGGTATGAGCAAACCTTTAACTACATCAACCTCACCATCACTCCTCCCAACCTCTCTAGAAACTCCCAAAGAGCCTTTGTTTAGAGTACCTCTCATTATAATATACTAGGGGGAATCATTTTCAAATATGGTTTCAACAACATCCTTCTTCATTTACTATACAATCATTAATCTTCCCATGATATCAAGGAAATGTAGGACATGATATATGGGGGACACTTTAGTGGTCTAGCTATCACTAAACGTATCCTTTGCCTTGGATACTATTGGCCCACCCTCAACCAAGACTACTATGATTATGTAAAGAAGTGTGTTAAATGTCAATAACATGCCACTTTACATCACATGTCAGCCCATGGCCTTCAAGTATCCAAGGACTTTTGGCCCTTCTCAAAATGGGAACTATATCTCATTGGGGAAATCAATCCTTATTCCTCACAGTGGCACCACTCCATCACTGCCACTGAGTATTTCACCAAATGGGTGGAGGATATTCCTCTCATCTTGACTAAAGCCAATAAAATATTCAACTTCATCAATCCTCATATCATCTGTTATTTTGATGTCCCCTATAAGATCATTGATAATGGTAAATCTTTCAAAAATAAACAAGTCTAAGGTCTTTATGATGCATTTGGCATTAGGTTAAGATTTTCCTCACCTTAACATCCATAAGTAAATGGATAGGTGAAATACTCTAATAAATCTCTCAACAAGATGTTAACCAAAGTGGTCAATGCTTCTGGTTGAGATTGGCACTTGCACATCCCCTTTGCTTTATGGGCCTATCTAACTAGAATTTGAACCTTTATGGGTGTTACCTCTTTCTCTCTAGTCTTTCAAGTAGAGGTAGTCTTGCCTCTTGAAGTTTATATTCCCTCTCTTTTCATATCCTTGTAACAAATCATTTATAAGAGTGACTATCATCAAGAACATCTAGCATGACTTGAACTATTTGATGAGCACCACTTAATAACACTTAACCACCTTCATGTCTACCAAGAGTGAATCAAGTGCACCTATAAAAAACACTTGAAATAATGAGAATTCAACATTAGAGACCTCATCCTATAGTAAAATCAATATGTGACTAATATAGATAAAAGCAAGCGAGGTAAGTTTGCTTTCAATTGGCTTGGACCCTACATCATAACCCACAAGTATGGATTAAGAGCTTATCATTTATCCTCTTTTGAAAGTAAACCAGAACCTAAGCCTCTTAATGCTTTGCATTTATGTCTTTTTTTTATTAAAATAAGGATCAAATTCACATGTCATATGACTTAAGCTCTTCCCTTTATTTATAATATTTTTACCTCAATCCTATTCCTTTTGAGGACAACCCATTACAACATAGAACCATGTGATTAACCATCATAGTCATAGCCTAATCCTAAATATGGGTACCACAGCTCTTCACATGGCATGGTTATCATGGATAATTTTATATCCCTAATCGGATGGAATCCCATGGTTATTGTCTCTCAAAACCATCCCTTTCACTTATCATTAACCTCTTGTGCTTTAAGCATAAAGGTAAAAATCTAAGCTTAAATATACTTGTCCAGGTCTAACCTAGCATAAAAACAATTTAGGATATGTAATCACTTGGGTTAAACATCTCTAGCATGCAGACTGCTCTCTTGAAGGATAGTTGTCTAAAATCTACATTGCTTAAAAAGATAGACTACTCCCTTGAAGGATAGCTACCAAAATGAATAAACCTAAATTTGAAACAATCCTTTGAAGAATGGATAAGTCAAATTGGTCAAATCAATAATTTGAAACTTCCCACATCAATCAACTTCATAAACCTATTAGAACAAATCAATAAAAGACCTTATATTAAAATCAAAACAAGCTAGCCCAAAAAAGCTGCAATTAGTTTTCATATATAACATTACTAGACTTCCTACATCGATTAGTCTACACCTTAAATTCAAACATGGAATTGTCTACTATGGTTCTTTGGTCACCTATGGGAAGGTGAAAACCAACCCTCAAGAGGTTACACTACCCTTCATACTACCTATCACCTATCTCCCCTTTATACCATCTACAAATCAAGGGACTTGGAGCTCACTTGACATAATGTGATCAAGACACATTTTTATCAACCAATGCATGATAATGTAAAGCATTCAAAGGGATTCTATTCATTAATCCAATCTAACTTCAATTTTGTTTAGTCCTTACCAACTAAGGATCATCATTTCTTTTTCTTATCCTCTCATAATTGGTTCATGTATTCACTTAGATGTATGTCTTGTGATCTTCATTTCTTTTCACACATCTAGATTTTTAATTTAAAACTTACTTTATGTGTTGTCATCAAAAAAATAACTATAAAATATAAACATCACATCATCATAACATCATCAACATGTATAAAACAATGATAACATTCATGATCATAACCATAATCAAAAAATCATCACTATCATAATCAATAAAATAAATCACATCACTTCCTCATAACATCATAACCATGTATAAAATAATAACCATGATCTAAACCATAAACATCATAAACCATATTACATCTATAATCATAAACCATGATCGTATCACATATCCATAATCACAACCATAATCATAAACCACATCACATATCAATGATCATAACCATAATTAAAACATCATCATCATGAATAAAACATCACATCATCATAATCATATATAACCATTCATCATAAACATCATCCATGATCATCACATGCCTAAGCTAATGAGTCTACATCTCATAAGCATAAATCATGATAACTATAAACACCAAAACCATGAACCATAAAATAACATCCATATATCATCATATACATCTTGTCTCATTAACATAAAATAGTACATGTAATAATGTGCATCTCTCTGTCAAAAAATATACATCTCACTGCATCATCTCATAGGCTTATATCAAAATCATATACAACCATACATATCATATCATGCCTCTGGAGCACCATTTCCACCTAGTGTCTACCCCTTGAGGTGCCTACATATCCACTCACTAAAGCAACCCACTGACCTAGAGTTGTTACACCTGCACCACCTACCAAATTGACTCTATACTCACCCCATTGGGGCTCTTGTGAACACTATGTTATAACTATGACATCATAATAATGTAACTCCTTAATGGTGTCTAAGTACCATGTCATAGGGATACTACCTGGTGGTCTTTCTAGTGCTACAACTGCTCCTCTCTATCTCAAGGTGTCCTTCTCTTGGGTCACCAAGCCTAGTGAAGTCCTATCCTAGTCCATCTCACTCATCATAATGACAACCTAACCCTGTAATGTCACAACATGGCCTTGCAATGTGGCCACCTACCCCTATAAATCTATGATCTACACTTGTGTAATGACTAATGATGCTTCTATCTATCCATTAGGGCCACCTCTTTGTACCTATACCTGTAGACCCCCACTAGTTGGGTCTACATCCATACCTTATTAGTTGACTAATTGTTGATTCATAATCAAATATACTAATCTTGATCAATATGAACAAAGAGAGTAACTATAGATCTGTACCTTCTACTTTATTTAATTATCAACTCAGGGACATAGACTTGATATGATGATGTCATTGTATGTGCACACTCAATCTTTAATTTGATATTCTGTTAATTATATATAAGATGTTGAAGTCCAGTAAATGAAATGATTGAAATAAAACAAACAAAATATAATAAAATAAATTCTTGTGTGGAAGATTCCCTAAATAAATCTAAGAAAGAATGTAACTCACACATTTTAGAAATGAAAAACACAATGCTTAAGTAAATTAATTAACATGCTTAGCTAACCAAATAGGCTGGATTATTGTTTTAGCCTTCTAAAAGGGGCCCTTCCTCCTTCCAACTCCAGCTTCAACCCTTCCTCTTACAACACTAAATTGAACTCAAAATTGATCACTCATATTAATCAAAAGTGTAGCAATAAATTGTTGCATGAAGTTAAAATAATAATTGTTTAACACAATGTAATTTTGATAAATCTCTACTCAACATATGTTATTATATATATATATATATCAACTCTACTGCTACACATATATATACTATAAAGGAGATTGTTTTATGCAAAATAATATATACATTCTATTCTAAGACACATTCAAAGTGGGATAACTAAAATTAGTTATTTTCACCAAAGACATCCTTCATGTGAATCTTGATACTTTATTATAGGATAAACAAGGTTGTTTCATTCTTTAACCACTTCCTTATTGAGCTCTATGGAGGTTAAATTCATTTCTACAAGTTAGTTGGAACAAAATCAAAATATGTTCATCTGCAACTCTTATCAAGCAGGCACTACAAGATGGTCTGTGTGGTGAGATTACCTTGCTACAAGATACTCCATGTTATGTACCTATTTATCCAAAACATATTCAAAACATATTTACAAAAAGCAACTTAAAGCAATAAACAATCATCATATATTTAATTTCAATACATAATTTCAACTATTTAAAAGAGTTTGAAAACATAATGCTATAAGGTTTATTAAAGTAGAAAATTGATATGAAAAGCATTCAAAAGAATAGTAATCAAGTAGGATGAGTATAATATATGGACACAATAACAAGACATTTATGGGGTTCATCACACCCCCTAACTTAAGATCTTGTTTGACCTAGAGCATCATACTTGTTCATTTCCAATTCACAAAGGACCCTAAAATCCATAATATCTACAACACCCTTGGTAATGTGAGCATAAAATCCTTGCCTCTACTCAAATATTTGCCAACTATTGGATTCTCAAGCTTCATCTATCATGGTTTCATCCTTCTAGTTTCAAATAGGATACCAGAACAAGGGTGGTTGAAACTTTAGGTTTAGTAATTGTGATCCCATGTCACCTACAAAAAGAATGTATTTTATGGTCTTATTAAATGTTTCATTTAAATTAAAAGGGGAATAGGGATCTCTTTTCTTCTGTGTAGTAATGATCTCATTCCATCATTTGATACATGACTCTCTGGTTGAAGGACTAGTAGAAGTTCTCAATCCCAAATAAAATACTTGTGCCTCATCACATTTCTATTCAAACCAAGTTTTGATTTCTTTAACATGATATTATCATGTTCAGCTAATATAACATCAGGTGCCATTGATTCACCCCTGATAAGTAACTAGCTTTCATTTTTCTTTTTCTTGTATTCTACTATTTTTTGTCCTCTTCTCTATTCATTTAAAAAATACAATAAAAATGCTTATAATTGGACATCTCCAACATATAGATTGGGATTCCATTCCCTATCATACAAAACAACTTAATTATGTAGGTAGAACATGCACAATTATGTTTTTAATTCCTATGAAATTACTCTATATATAGAAAAGAAGAAAAGGGGATCAATAACTTCATGGGACATATCAAAATAAATCCTCATAAATTTGAACATGTGCCATTGTTCTTCAAAATAAATTGAATAAACTTTTGTAGGAGACCTACAATCTAGGAGTTCTTGTGTAAGTTTTTCCATGTCTTCAAATTTTTATTTTAGTTTGGTGATGTTTTCTTCCTTCAAATTATTTTCCTCTTTTAATTTCCTAGTTTCCTTCTTTAGTTCCTTTAGAGTTTCAAATTGGTTATCCATCTAATTCAACAATTTAGAAGATATTTCAAAATGGGAGTGATACCTGACCTCAGGTGTAGCTTTAAGTTCCTCTTATTGATTTACCTCTATATAAGGTTATGGAATGTTGGCTGTAGGATGGTCCTCAACTAAAGGTTGTAGCTGATAAGCTACTGTGGCAAGTGTATCCACTCTTCCACTAGATTGATCTTTCAGTTGCTTCCTTAATTTCTCAATTTCTTAGAAGGCCTACTCAAGATCAGGTTGCTTCAATTATTCATCTTCCTCTCTCATTAGTTCCAAATGTAAATCTTTTTCTACTTATTCCTATACTAGTTCCTCATACAATTCTTCAAAACTATGTTCAACTTGTTTTTCTTCTTCATTCAATGCTTCAAAACTATGATCAACTTGTTCTGCTTCTTCCTGATGGAATACTAAAGAACATTCTTCCCTATCTATTTTAGTCTCTAGAGATTCATCACTACTATTAGTTTTTTCTTCCCTAAATTCTTTATTTTATTTGAATAATAGAATAAGGTTTAATTTTCATATTTCTCCTCAATCTATGAGATCTACGAGGAGTGGAGGTTACCTTGATCTTCTTGGAAGAAGGTGGAAGTTCTTCCTCAAACTCTTCTAAATTAGGCTAGAGAATAAATCTCCTCCTCTTCCTTTTAGATTATTTTCCTCTAGAAATCCATTCTTCAGTCCTTGCTATAAGTTCTTGTGTTGCTCCAAGAAGACCTTCCTCTATAGGTTCTTGTTTGGCTACAAGAAGGTCTCTTATTGTAGGTTCTTATGGTTCTATAAGGAGGGATTCTTCTAATCTTTATTATTCAACATCCAATTCTTATTCTAATACATTTCCTTCTCTATCACTCTCTTCATTTCTTGGTATCTGAATAAATTCCTCCCACCTGATGTTGGGTCTAGTTCTTTGCATACAATGTTAAACAAGTAACTGGATGAGATAATGGTGGGAAATAGTTGTAGAAATACCTTCTTGAAAAGCCTTCAACATTTTGGTGATCATGTGAAGCAAGAAGCTGGGAATTTTTATCTCTATTTCATGCCATAAATGATTCAAGATCTTGAAATGTAGGCCATGTATCATATAATACCTTCTTTCACAAATGAAATATCTAGAGATAAAATCAATAGAATTAGCCCATCTTCTTAGTAGAAACAACCTTGTAGTGCCCTATTTTGAAGTTTATAGACATTCATTTACTTTGATAGAATTTTGTCTCTCGACCTCAATATCATATTTGTCTTACCATTCTTCCCCTATTCTTGGTATTCCTATTACTAATGGTTATTTTTGTCAGCTATACTTCCATCCCTTTTACTGTGGCCAAGCTATTATGTAATGTACCATCAGATTCCTCTACAATTATTTCATCTAGAGTTTGTATGTTCTTAAAATATTATATCCTTACTATATGTCAAAATAAGGCCAATATTTTTGGGATGTTAGTCAGAGGGGTGATATCTAGTAGTTCATGTTTCACCAAATCACCTCCCATATTGTGTGAGTTGCACATATAGGTGTTTACAACAAGAGTTTTGGGCTATGGTGGAATGGTTTGTGATGTTTGTTTTTGGGAGGTGAAATAATCCTTTGGAATTAATAGAAAATCTCTTTCCCAACTTAGTATGTCATTTGTCCTCGAGGGATGAAATGATGTGCACAAAACACTCATGGCAAGAGTAAGGGGTGATAGTAGCAGTTGTGTTAATTGTCACATTAGTCAGCAAAGGATATGGTAATTAAGTGTGATAAGGAGAGGATATGATAGTGCATTAATAACATTAAGTCTCATCATGTTTATAAATATTTAAAATGCATGACAAGAAATAAATATAGGATAATTATCGTATTACCTATAGAAATACCTTTCATAAATATGTCAATGATGATTCAAAGTGGTGATCATGATGTATGCAAGTGTTGGAGTAGGAGAAAATGCTTGATGTAAGATGAAATTTATAAATACATGTGTCTTGTAGTAGCAAGTTTTATCCTAAAGTAGTAAGTTTTACCCTGCAATAGTAAGTTTGTCACTTATAACAACTAGTGTTCCATCATGTAGCAAGAAGAAAAATGTATTTCAACTCTAAGGGAATGAATCTACAAGAAAAAACAATCTAAAAAATACAATTTTATTATCGTAGTTCCTTTTTTCATTTTTTCATTTTTTTAATGAATGTCGATCAACTAGTGACCTGGTTTTTTGAGACAACATCTATTAGCAATGGATGAAGGTTTTCACTACTAAATTTTTTGATTTTTTTTAGATTTTCTAGTCTAAACTCAACTAAAATCATAAGAATATAGAGGGTAGGATTTTATTCAGCCTAAACCAAACCATTGTGAATGACTTGTTCATAGTTGTAGGAAGCTTTATTAATCTTGGAAAATATTGGATAAGGGTTGATAGAAATACCTTTCAATTGTAGGAATAGGTTGATTTGATTCATGAAGAATATATCGATGTCATTCTTAAGGAAGTTAGCGAGTGAGAGTTTCCTTGAAAAATGGTTTCTTAGATAGCTTGAACCTGTAGCCATTAACAAATAGTCACAATTGAACAAAGTTAATGGTTGTGAGCTTTACAGCTCCATTGTCAAAAACTTGTTTGATGTCATAAGGCCCAAGCCATTTAGACTGTATATTTTCTTTATGATCCTTATATTTAGAGTCAAAAATGAGTGCCTAGTCTCTTAGTTGGAAATTCTTAGTCTTGATGTTCTTGTCATGTCATCCCACATGTTGTCTTTGCATAGTTTAAGTATGATGAAATGTTTCCTTTCTTAGTTCATCAAGTGAATTTAGCTACATGATGCTATCCTATTGAGCCTAGGAAAGATTCAAGCCCAAATCAAGTGTTGTCCTTAATGTCTTATGTTTATATTTAATGGGTAGAACATGCTTCTTACCATAAACTAGCTAATATGGAGTGAGACTAGTTATGGTTTTCCAAGTGATTCTATAAGCCCAAACTACTTCTAGAAAATGAGTTGACTAATCTATTCTATGCAAGTTGATAATTTTAATGAGGATGTTTTCCAATTCTCAATTTGTCACTTCCACCTAACCATTTGACTAACGATGGTAAGGGGTAGATTTTTTGTGTCTGATTTCATATTTTTTTACCAAGGTAGTTGTGAGGTCTAATGTGAGCTGTGGGCCTTAGTCAGTGACTATTTCTCTTAGTACTCTATAGTGGGTGAATATCTATTCATAAAGTAACTCAACTACCTTCTCATCTTGAGCATGGGTCAAGGATTTGACCTCTACCCATTTGGTGACATAATCAGTGCACACCAATTTGTATTCCTTTTTGTTGTATTTAGGATCAATGGGACCTACAAAATCTAGTCCTCATTTGTCAAAGGGTTCCAAAACTAGTTGTGGCTGTAATGGAATTTCATTAGAATGAGTGGGATTTTCCATATGCTAGAATTTATCACATCTATAGGTGTACATCATGAAATCCTTATGCAAAGTAGGCAAATAATATCCAACAGTGAGTACTTTCATGATAGTCTATTTGGCAGCAAAATGACCCTCACAGGGCTCATCATGGCAAGTGTTGAGAATATCATAAGCTTCATCTTCTTGAATACATCTTCTTATAACTAAATCTGGTCTAGTGATAAAGAGATATCATACAATCTAGGAATAATGTTTTCTCTTTTGGATCAAGTGTTATTTGTCCCTAGGTAAGAAATGTTATGGTAGTAATCCTATAGCAAGATAGTTAGCAATATCTATAAACCAAGGAGATTGAATTATTATAATAAATAAATGTTCATCAAAAAAAGAATCAACAATAGGACTATGTTCATCATTTTGTAATCAAGATATAAAATATGCTACTACATTATCTTTACCAGGTCGGTCCATAATGGTAATATCAAATTCATGTCATAAAAGCAACTAATGAATTATCCTGCCTATTACAACAGGTTTATTCATTAAATACCTTGTTACTATATGATCAATGTGGATGAATACATGGTAACCTATAATGTAGTGTCAAAATTATTTGATGACATAGACAATGACAATAAATTCCTTCTCTATTACAGTGTAGTTAAGTTTGGCCCCTTGAAGATTCTTGCTAATAAAACATATTGCATAACGTAGAGATTCATCTTTTTGGCTAAGGGCATATCCTAAAGTGGTTTCAGATGCATCTGTATGAATGTGAAAAGGCTTTTTCCAATCAGGTCCTCTTAGAAAAAGCATTGTTATGAGGTCTTTGAGTTGTTAAAAGGTAGTTTGACAATCATCAGTCCATGTAAATTTAGTATCTTTAGTAAGAAATCCAAATAATGGGGTGGTAATTTTAATAAAATCTTTGATGAATCATGTATAATAACTAGCATGTCCTAAAAAAATTCTAATATCTTTTTGATTTTTTGGTGTGGGTAAATCCTTAATAATACTTATCTTTGTTGGTTCAACTTGAATTCTAACAGGGGATATGTGATGTCCTAACACAATCCCTTTAGTCATAAACATGTAACACGTTTCATTACTTAGAGATAATTGATGGTATTAGTAGTGTTGAAGAACTTTCTCTAGGTTTGTTAGCATTTTTTTGAATGTCTGCCCATAGATAGTGAAATTATCCATGTAGATTTTAACACAGTCATGGGAGAGATTATAAAATATGCTCAACACAACCCTTTGAAAAGTTACTAGGGCATTGAAAATACCAAATGGAAAGATGGCATAGGCATAGGTTCTTCAAGGGAAAGTAAAAGTGGTATTATCTTGGTCTTATGGAGCAATTCTTATTTTATTATAACTACTATAGCCAGATAAGAAATAAAATTACTTCTTCCTTGCTAATGTATCTAACACTTGATCAATAAATGGAAGGGGAAAGTGATCCTTCTTGGTAGCAGCATTCAACTCTTTATAGTCAACACAAATATGTCATTTGCCCCTTGTTTTAGGGAAAATGACTAGGGGAGAGACCCACTAGCTATCCAAAATAGGATAAATAAATCATACATCCAAGAGTTTTTATAACCAAATTTTGACAATGTCTTTAACTATAAGATTCATTCATAGTTGGGGTTGGTTAATAGGTTTTCATTCATCTTTAATGTAAATGTGATGTGTGCATAAATCTTGGGGTATTCCTCTCATGTCATGGTAATCCCACGAAAATACTTTTGTGTTTTATCTCAACATTGTAAGTAACTGACTTTCTTACTATGGTGTTAAGGAAGTTCTGATGTTGAGATATTTATTTGGTAGGATGTCCACTTGATTTGTTAAATAAAGCATGGTCTCTATGTTGGTGATTAAAAGAGTGTAACTACATTTATGGGGAAGTAATTGATGAAATGTTCAAATATCTTTTGTGGTTTTAGCAAAATCATTCTCAAAAAAGGTATTCTGAAGAGGGCATGGTGTACATTCTAATAGGTTGGTGGCTACCTGATCCTATTAATAGGTGTTTTTCAGGATGCTAATAAGGACAATGTCTTCTTCTTAGGCCTATAGAGATGGACTCTAGTCAATTATGTAGAGAGACTATAAGGAGATAGCTTCTTCAAGGTCATCAATCTAAGGGATTGATCCATCATTCAGGGAAGGCTAAGCTAGTGGATATAACACCAATTTATTTTTGTTATTTTCATTGGAAACTAGTATTTTTCTTGACCTATAGCCAATAAAAGCATCAATAATGGCCAACCATGGGCAGCCAAGAATGAGAGGATAACCCCCCAAATTACTCTTTGGTTATAGGATAATAATTTTTTTAGATATTTTCAAGAATCCATAGTGATAACAAGGTCCTCAATAATCCCCTCAGGCTTAACATTTGATATGTTAGTCATTTAGAGGATAGTAGGTGTTTGATATAAAGTGGTAAGCTTCAGTTGTTGCATGGTCTCCATGGTCATCATGTTGATGGTTACACCCAAGTTAATTAAATTATTGGAAATGGGTTGGCCATGAATGGTAATATTAACTACATGACTTTTTAGATTATAATATTTTGGGGGAACTATATTTCCTAACATAATGTCTGCTAATTGGCCAATGACTTGGACTATTTTAGGATCCTTACTCTTTCTTCTCAAAATTTTCAAACATATCTCTCAAATAGATTTATTATAGATAGGAACATCCTATATTGTTTGAAAGAGTGGGATTTTGATGCATACATTCTTGAGTTATCCTAAGATATCAAATTCAAGATCTTGTTCATGACGTGATATTTTCAATCTCTCTAAAAAAGAAGGATTATCAATTTATTTTTGATTTTTTGATGGATTTGTCTTAAGATTGGCTATTTGTGGTTATGGATTAGCATGGAATGAAGATATTTTAAAGTGTTATGTGATTATGGGTGAGGTGGGTTGTAGAATAACATGACCTGAGTGAATTTGAACTTGATTAATATCCAAGGTGTATGTTGGATATTGAATTATTTTAGTGGATTGTGTCAGTTAAATTGACTTATTGACAAGATTGAGGATGGCTTAGGTGGGTAATTGAGTGGTTTAAATAGGTTGCTGAGTGTTTGGCATTATGGCCTATTGTTATGGTTGTTGTATTTATTGAGGAAAGCCTTGATTTCCTCTCCATTATTGTTTCCATAAATTAGAGGGATAGAACCATGGTTGGTTTTGAAATTATCCTTCTTGAGGTTATTGTCCATTCTATTGCATCCATAACTAATTTTGGGGTAGCTGTCAATTTGGATTGGGTATATTCATCCAAGAATTGTATTGAGGATTATTTGAAAATTGAAAATTTTCAAACATAGATTTTGATGGCATACCTAGTATTTGTGCCCATGGTTTCCATTGATCCATGAAAAACACTTCATTCTCATCTTCTCCTATGGAATATATCTCTACTATATCAAGATTTTCTTTGGTGATACTAGCTACTTGAGCTTTCATGGAATAGCATGTTTAATCTACCTTCTTATTTATGCATTCAAGGTAATAGGCAGCTAAGGCTTTCTTGGTTTCTTCTTTCTTTCTCCATGTATGTAATGTATCAATCTAAGTAGCTAAGTGACAAATGATGTCCTAATTCATATCTTGGAGTAGGTTACTAACTTCACTTTTAGATAGTCCTACAATAGATGTTGTAGGAAGGGTTCTACCCCTACTTTTGTTTATGGTTGATCTAGAGTAATTCATACATAGAATTGTTAGTTCATCAAATGGTAGTGTATAAACATCACCACTAGGCATTAGATCTATTGCCTCCAAAAAATCATCTATAATCCCTTTTGGGAGAATTAGCTTGACCAATTCCTTGTCCTTTATATTTTGCTTAGATTTTTTCAAGCTAAACAAAAATCTTTTTATATATTCCTCCAATGACTCATCATCAGCTTGTGTCATTTAGAAAATGTCATCTCTCTTATAGTTTCTACCCTTGCAATAGTCTTGATATTTCATCATAAATTTCTCCTTCATTTCTTCCTAATTAGAAATGGCATCCTTCCCAAGTCCCATAAACCATCTAAGTGTTACATATTTGAGTGTTGCTAGAAATATTTTGAGTTTCTGAGCATCTTGATTATAATCATAGCTACAACATAAGATGTTAAACTCAAAAATAAATTTATCTTGATCCTCAGATACTTTTCCTCTAAAGGTTGGGAGGGTAGAAAGAGGGATATTCTTCATGGATGCATTTCCATCAAAAGTAAAGATAGTAAATTTGAAAGTAGTAGACTCATTGGTGGTGTTTCTTTTTGGTGATCCCCCATGAGTACTCTTTGTGTTGGTAAATGGGAGGTTGTTGCTACCCAACGCTCAAAATTCCTATCAATTCTTTTATTTCTTGGGGTGTAGAAAATGGAGAATTTATATTTTTTATTAAGAACATATGGATTCCTATACAATGGGGATGGTGTGAAGGTTTCAAAAGATTTTGCTAGTGTCTTGGTAAAGTGTCTCTCTAAATTGGAATATTCTATTGGCTTGGTGTTTCTTCTAAGGGCAAGAATAGCTTTAAATGACTCAGTAATAAATTTTGGTGATAGAGGGGAGAAAACTTTAGATTCCTAATTATGAGATGATAAGGTGTGAATTCTCAGAGGTGGTATATGTGGGAATCTTCTAGGGGTATGAGCCTCTTCAATATCTCGAACTTATGTTACCAGTCTAGCCAAAAATTCTTCTTTCTCTACCTCTTCTATTGAAAACTATGAGTAATATTTAAGAATTTTTTTGTGTTCCTTAGTTTTTTTAGGATGGATTTATGATCTTACAACAATGTTTGATGATTCAAGAAAAAATATTCCTATATATTCCCCTTCACTTTGCATACATTAACCACTTTTTTTACTTTTTGCTTGCCCTACCTGCATAAGGTTAGTAATCTGGGGTTTTTTGAAATTTCCACTATCATACTTTCAAAAAGGGAAATTTTAAACTATGAAAGTAGGAAATATTTAATCTAAAAAAATAGTAAGATTTGGAAAAACAATAGACATCTAAAAACAATTGCTATCAAAAGTGAAGATTACAAGTGTGTAACACCCTTCCTCGACAACGGTGCTAACAATAACTAGTAACTAATTCATAATTAGATATACTACTCTTGATCAAGATAAATAAGGAGAGTAACCATAAATTTGTACCTTCTACTTTATTTAATTATCAACCTAGAAATGTAGACTTGATAAGATGATGTCACTGTATGTGCACACTCAATCTTTAATTTGACAGTTTACTAATTGTATCTAAGATGTTGAAGTGTAGTAAATGAAATGCTTGAAATGAAACATAAACAAAATATATTAAAATAAATTCTTATTCATGGAATCTTCCCTAAATGAATTTATGCAAGAATGTAACTCACATCATTCAGAAATGAAACACACAATGCTTAAGGAAATCAATTAACATGCTTAGCTAACCAAATAGGTTGGATTGTTTCTATAGCCTTCCAAAGGGGGCCCTTCCTCCTTCTAACTCCAACTCTAACCCTTCTTTTTACAACACTAAATTAAACTTGGAATTGATCACTCATGTTAATCAAAAGTGTAGTAATAAATTGATGCATGAAGTTACAATAACAATTGCTTAACATAATATATTGATAAAACTCTACTCAACATATACTATTTTTTATATATCTCACCTCTACCACTACACATATATATACCATGGAGAATATTGTTTTATGAAAAATAATATATACATTCTACTATAAGATACATTCAAAATGGGATAACCAAAATTGGTTCCTTTCGTTAAAGATGTCCTTTATGTAAATATTGTAACTTTATTATAGGACAAACAAGGTTGTTTCATTCTTCAACTGCTTCCTTATTGAGCTCCATGGAGGTTAGAGTCATTTATACGAGTTGGTTGGAATAGAATCAAAATGTGTTCATTTGTGGCTCTTGTCATGTAGTGGCTTTAGGATGGTCTACATGGTGAGATTACCTTGCGACAGGATACTTTGTGTTATATACCAATTTCTCCAGAACATATTTATAGAAAAATCATCCTAAATCAATAGACAATCATCATATATTTAATTTCAATACATAATTTTAAATATTTAAAAGAGTTTGAAAACATAATGTTATAAGGTTTATGAAAATAGGAAATTGATATTGCAAGCATTCAAAAGCATGGTAATCATGTAGGATGAGTACAATAGATGGACACAATAACAAGACATTTATGGGGCTCATCATCTGCCCCCATTATCCCATCCAAAATCAATGACTACATATATGGCTTGATACCATGCTGCATAACTATTGATAAAACTAGCATTATCTATCTCTGCTCTAATGGGTAGTTCCTTATAATCAAGAACCACCTCCACTGGATGTGCTACTAGAATCAAAAACTTGGCATCCTCCTTCCTATACCTTAGGAATGGACCTATAATCCCTTATACTAGGCTAAACTACCAACAAAACCCTAACCATACCCTACCCAAAAAACCACTCAACCACCCCTCTCTAATGACTAATTACCCTAGAATTTTTCTCTACCCTACCCCCAACCCACCTACACTTCCAATTTCAATTTTTACATGATAAATTTAAAAAATCACAATAAAACCTAAAAAACTAGGGTAAAACCCAAAATACCCTTCCAAACCAACAATAAATTAATAAAATTCAACTAATAAATGACTAAATCTACCTATTCTATCAATTGAAGGTGGCACATTCCTCATCCCTCAACCATCATCAAAGAGGAATCCTAGCTCCCATCACTCTACTACATCCTCATCTTCCTTACATCCTTAGTCCCATGCTATCTCAACACAACCCCAATCAACCAATCATTAATCAACCCCACCTTATTAGCACTCTTACATAAAATGCTAAGAACATCGATACGAATAGGAGTCAGAGAGTCAAAAAGTAAATTGTGAAAATGATTTCTATTTTTCACTTTTAAACCTTCTAACTTTTAGGGTTTCCCCCTGACTATCGATGGTCAGGGTGACCATTGATGATTGAGTTTGGGACCCCTGACTGTTGATGATCAGGAAACCCACTTTTCAAAAAAATTAGCACCAACACCTTAGTGCCACCTTTTTAGAGATTACCCTTCTCCACCAAACCAAAACCAACCTTCATAGAACACCCTCTCCAACCACCCAACCAAATCCACCTAAATGTTGGCCATTTTGGCCCAAACTATTGCATATTTTATGATAACCTTGTTTTGGTCCTTTTGACTACATTGACTAACCTTACCATGTTAAACATTTGAATTTTCACCACCTAGTGCACACCAAACCATTTATGTTTTCTTGGGATTAATTCTAACCTAGATACCCATAAAAACACTGACCTTACTTAAGAGACTTGTGTTTATGAGTGTTCCTAGCCACTATGCTTAAATATAGTCTTGCAGTCCACTTGTCACTTATCCTTCTAGAATTGACCTTTATTTTAACAACCATAGTAACTTATTCTATACATGATCTTAGATATCTCACTTAGTTATATTTAAATGACCAACCACCATTGTCACCAACCTCATGACTCACCATAAACTGCTCATTAAACCTACACCCAATTCAGTTTTTCCTCATCAACTCCTAGTTTAAGGGGGAATACCTCATCCCATACTTAGGGCAACCAACCTTTGACCTAAAATCTATTTTTGTTTTACATATTATTAACATAAAATGCATAATAAAAAGGGGCAAAATGTAGACACTAGAACTCTACACATTGTAGTTCCAAATGTGAAGCCACCCCTAGACCATTGTAGGACCCCCTTAAGACCAATTTAACCCTTTAACCCCTAATCGAACCTAACCATGGTCATTTTAACCAACTAAAAAAACCCACCCTTTTACCCCATTTAATCTTTGACACTTAATCATTAACAATTATATTAACCACCAATGGTCATTTTGATCATTAATGGTTAGGTGCTTTCTCCATATGAACAAACACAACACTAGCTGTGTACAAGCTAACACAACACAATACAATATATTTACACCTTAACCATTACTAACACATAATGATGAATCAAAATCAATAACCTAACCTCTTATAAAACCTTCTACCTCCATCTCTCTTTGCCTATGAAAGGAAGGGAGTAGGAGGTGAATAGGGATCCATAATCAAGCATTCTAGCACATAAGGAATCAAGTTATCAACTAGAAGGTCTTACTTCTAGCAACTAAAATAGAGACCCAAACCTCTACCAAAATTTCTCTCAAGGTAAAGTATCATTACTCAAACAAAATTTCTCCAAGATCAGCCACTACCATCAAGCAACAAGCTAGGTACATTTTGTATTTTAAAGCTTTGTTTGTTTAGTTTATGATTTCCCTACCTAAATAAAAAAAAATTGCATCTTATCTCCTAACCCCTAGACTTTAAATATATCCCAAAACATTTACTAACCCATTCTACATCCTTTTCTTAAACTCTTTCATAAGCCACAAGAACTGTCAACAGTCACCCCGACCACTGATGGTCACCTTTAACCATCGATGATTACCTAACTGCTAATGGTCAGCTTAACCATCAATGTTTACCTTGATTGTCGATGGTCACTATGGTAATAAATAACATCAATTTATTTTTACCTACTTACCCTTAGCCAAATTCTACTTTTTATGTTCCTACCTGTTCATAGAGACCTTAGCCATTTTTTGAACCTAACTTGACCTATTTAGCATTGGTATTGACCTATTATTTGCTATAATTAGTCTATTTTCCTTTACAAAACATTTATTTTTTTTGCATTTCCTTTCAAGATTTTATTTCATTTTATGAAATTACTTTATATTTATTTCTTTCAACTTAACTATTGTAAGAGTGTGGATTAACAGCCTCCTCGTAAGCTCACGCTTCTTGGATGTAGCTCATGTTAGGCAATCCACCTTGATATCCATCTAACAACCCATTTTCATGAGTGATTTTTTATCTACAATTCATTCTTCCCAAGATAAAGAGGAGCTCTTCACACTCATCTGGATCATGCGTGCACAAACAAATAAGTTCTTCTACCACACCCTTATTACTAGTTTCTTACTTCTTATTGAAATAGAAATAAGATGAAATTAAGAGAAACATGTAGTATACCTAGATGACATATTGAGATGTAAATTTTATATCAAATTTGATTAAATTACTTCATGAAGGAATAAATAATTTACTTGATTTTTTAAATAATTGAGAAGGGATAAATATGGATTCATAAAAGGTGTGCACTATCATTGAATTATCATATCCTAAGAGCATGTTTGAAGCACAAAGATTTCATAGCCTTATGATTTTTTAGAAGATGTTAATTAGGAATTAAATGTCACATGTACAATGATCACTGAGGTTATGCACAAAGATGTAAAATATTTTATATAGGGCACAAATTTTGAAGATAGTTTCCAATAGTTGAAGAAGAAAGTTACTTAGCAGCCAGTGTTAGCATTGCCAAATTTAAATAAGGTAATTTTGGTATATTGTGACATGAGTGGAAAAAAAAAAGAGAAATAATGAGTCAATAAGGTATACCTATATCATATTTCAATTAGAATATAAATGATTCTAAAAATAATTAATCAACTTATATCATGCATTTAATTCCATAATGTAAGAGCTAAATAAGTGGAGCCATTATTTGTTGCTTAAAGAATTTATGTTATACATAGATCATCTAATGCTAAAAATAAAAACCACTAATAGAAAATTGAGCCAAATACATATTAAGTGAGTTGATTTTCCATAAACTTACTCATTTTTGTTAAATTATAGGAGTGATACATCAAATAGAGTTACAGATGTAGTAAGTAGAAGGTGTCTTAGGTTGAGTGAGATGTGAGTGGAAGTAATAAGATTTGACTCTATGAAATATATGTAAAAATAATATTGATATTTTAAATATGCATGGAAATCATGTGAAAAACTAGTGAGTGATGAGAAAACATTGTGGTTGAATTATTTCATGCAAGAAGGATTATTTTTCTGAGAAGCATAATTATATACATTTAGAGGTTTAATATGCAAAATTTTGATTAAATAAAAACATAATAAAGGTTTAGTAGGTCATTTTGGTTATGATAAAACATATGTGCAATTAGTTGAAAACTATTAATAGCAAAATATGGGTGTAGATATGCACAATTATGTTTTAAAACTATAGACTTTTCCAATTAACAAAAGGAAGAAGTTGGAATTTGTTATCAACCATTTATAGTTCCAAAGAAACCATGGGAAAATATTAGGATAAATTTTGTTTCAAGAAGGCCTAGGACATAAAGAGGACATGATTATATATTTGTGATTGTGGATAGATTTTCAAAATTGGAAAATTTTATTACTTGTAAGAAGACTAGTGACGTGATACACATTTATAACTTATTTTTTAGGGAGTTTATATGATTAAAAGGATTTCCATGCAACATAATATCAAACAATGACATGAAATTTGTTGGAATTTTTTATGTATATTTTTTAATAAGATGAATAACAAGCTACAATTCAATTAAACATATCATCCTTAGATGGATGGATAAACAAAGGTAGTCAAAAAAAGTAATTTTATCTTATTATGATAATCTAAGACTGTGGGGATTTAATTCTTGCACAAGCTGAGTTTGCTTATAATAATTTAGTTTTTAAAAAGTACTAGAAATACACAATTTAATATTATGTATGGGTCAACTCAAATAATACTTATAAGAATAATGGCATTAGAAATGAGTGAAGTAAAAGTGTTGAATTAGAAGGGTTTTCTAAGAATATGCATGATTTACATTATCATGTGCAAAAATAATTTTAAATAAGCACTACACAATAAAAACAATGTGAAAATTTCAATATAAGATAATTCAAATATCAAGTGGGAGACTTAGTCTTAGCACACTCAAGGAAGGAAGGATTTACAAAAGGAACTTGTGATAAATTAAAGTTGAAAAATATTTGGTCATGTAGAGTGTTTCAAAAGTTTGCTACAAATGCATTTAAATAGAGTAACCCAAAGGGATAAACATATTGCCTATTTTTAATGTGGCATATTTATATCTATATCATGAAATGAAATGTACTAGAAGTGAAAGTGTAAATTTTGAAGAAGTTGATTATAGAGCAAAGATTACTACAAAAGTGCATAAAGAAGCATAAAGGTGAATGATTCTAGTGTCAACAAGAAAACATGTGACATAGAACATAAATAATATATGGTAAAATGGAAAGGCTAATAATTTGAAGATGTGACATGGATAAGCCCATCAAAAGATACAAAATAAGGAATATAAATAACATAGTTATTATAAGGTGTATAATTAGTAGCTCATATTTCTTATTAACAGGAGTGTATGATGTAGGATCATCTAGATTAAATTGTAATCCTACATTAACCAAAAACATTTAGTCTAACACTTGGTAAAAAAAATAATTTCACAAGTTTTTCTCAATCCCTAATTTGTGTGTGTGTTTGTGTTATTTATGTTGCCTTTCCATGCATGTAATTTTTTTGGGTTCTTTAACATTACTTTTTTGGTGCACATAGTTAGGTCAGCTTGGGTCAACCCATGAAACTTTTTGTAGAGTCATTTTGAGGTTCTCTATTTTTTCTAGTCCAGATAATAATGAGGAATGAAGTCTTGTGAAGTGGAAGAGTTATAGTGTGTAGATTTTCATTGTGAATCTTGTGACATCTTATGTAAGATGTTGGATTGAATTAGTGTGAGTGGGTGGATCATATGAAAAATATTGTGAATTAATTACTACATATGATTTCTATTTGAGAATCATTGTGACTTAGCTTTATGAGTTGTGATATCTACTTAGTAACTTTAGAGGGAAAAAGTTTTGTAATGTGTTATGGATAAGGTTCCATTGTAGTTTCTAACTATTGATTTAATTCCCTATATTGAGGAATTTTTTTATGGATTCATTTAATATCACTTTGTGATGTATTGTGTCATGATCCATTATGTTATAATGTGTTATGGTGCGTTGGGATTTTATTAAAAAATTAAGTTTTTTGGCACATAGTGATGGGTTATATATAATTAATGTTTTTAGTGGGTTTATTTGAGTAGTATTGTAATTAGGTCAGTCTTATACCTATATTAACAAGACCCTATGTTTGATACATCTAGCCAATGACCTTGAGGAGATAGATCATAGTGATTGTTATAGGACATTGCTTTACTTGTAAAGACATAAGTTGGAAATCATAGATCTAAGTATCTATTTTAAATCATCTCATTTGATTTTACTATGTTGTCATTATTATGTGTTAAAGCTATAATTTCTTGTTAAAATTTAATAAATATTTTCTATTTTATTGTTGCATTAATTTTCATTTTTTCTACTATGTAATTTTGAAGGTTGTATGGTCTAAATCATAATATATCTTAAGGGGTGAATAATAACCTTTGTAGGCAAAGGGTTGTGTAATATATCATAAGATGAAAGCACATGGATATGTTTTTTATATGCTTTATATAATTGTGAAAGTTGTGATAGGATTCCATCAAGTTATTATTATACTACAAGATCAATAGATGTACCATAAGGTGTAGGATTAACATTTGTATGCACATATGTAGGAATCTATGCATTATTATAACTAACATTATTTGCAATGGAGGCACGATTGGTTTTTGTACTATGTCTAAGTCCAAGTAATGTAATATAATAATGTGATTATGTAATCACATTGGTTATTTGATTAGTAGTAAAAGGAATAATATAATCATTAGGGTCTATATGAATAGATGGATTCACCTGAGGATAGGGTGTAACATTATGTGTAGGCATTTAAATATTAATAACAACATGATAAGAACTAGAATCACTATATAATATATGAATATATCCACCAAGAGGAATAATGTTATCATGTAATGGATTGATAGGGTTACACTCAGGCAAAACATCCTTATTCCTAATTCTTTGTTGTGCAACTTTCAACTTGTATGATAAAGGTTCTAAACATTATAGATGTTTGTTGGTTATAAATTTAAAATTACCAATAGTAGAAGTTCTATGTTGATAAAATTCATCATAAAAATGAGTACCATAAAAATATTATGGTCACTGATGTCATCAGAAAGAGGAATAAAATGTATTCTATCAACAACAAATATGCCATTGGGAACCAAAAAAACATGGAAGGAAGAACATCACTAGAAGCAACCATGATCAACATAACTAGCCAACAAAGACAAAGCACAAATATCAAAATCAAATTTGAAATTAAGTTTATCAAACCCTAAAAACATCCTCGAAACATATGTGTTCAAGGAACAAATGTACATGCAGTAAATTTTGAAAAAATGGATGTTATTCTAAATACATAAAGTGGTGAGAAACAATTAGAATTTGATCAAAATACGTGAAAGTAAGATGCACATATGAAATCATATTTGAAAAACCTTAAATTGGTCCCAAAACCCCAATGATAATCCTCAAAATATATAGGTGTTATAAGAATTGAGTTTTTCACCAAAATGTTTTACTTGTTTGTGTTTTAAGATAGATTTAACTATGTACAAACAAAAAACTAGTGCTTAAGATAAATCTATAATATAGTAGTCTAAAATAGTAAATTAGATATGTTATAGTGTTTTAAAATAGTAAATAAGCATAGTTAAAATTTATTTGGTGAGAAATGGATAGTAAGATAATAAAAGTAGATAGAACAGTCACACCTTGAAGTTTTATGGAATTCAGGAAGTGTATGCATAGTCTAAAAGGAATGAATGAGCACTATGTAAAATTTAGACTATTCATTGTGCAAAAATATATTGGTGCCTATTGTGTGATTGAGGAATCTACCCAAAATTATTTGATGATGTTCCTTTATTACTAATGAATATTTTTTTAAGAAACAAATCTATAAAGTGCACCTTTTTGGATTCTAAAATTTTCTATGTAGGTTTGCATCCTAATGTAATATAGCTTTATATTTACAATTCTATTTATTTATGGGTAGAATGTTTGAAATTATGTATTCTTACTCTATTGACCTAATTCATCACAACACACATGTAAAGGATAAGGGATAAAAGTAGTTAGTTTGAGAAACCTCAATGGAGTTGTAGCTATGTAACCCACATATTATTATCAAACCCAACATAGTTATTGTGTATTGTAAATGAAAGTATTGAATAAATATTTCATACTCATCTTCCCTTAAAGTGATGATTCAACTATATGAACATTCATCTTGCCACATTTTAGTAAAATTATATGATGTCACAATAGCTTGAATAAGACGTACAATATCAAGATACAAGTGAGAAATAGACGTAAATTTAAGGTTCTAAATTGATCAAGAGAGACAAACATAGGATATGCTTAGAGAATGGATACTTGACACTTATACTTCTTAGTAGATTACTTAGAAATTATTGTTATTATAGGACTCCTTAGGATGTAACCCACAAAATGATCGACCATAGAAAATAGTGTTATACAAAATAAAAGGCACTTGAAATTAATCCAAGGTAAAAGGACCCACCAAGTAAAGGGGACATATTCAATAGCCTACTAAATCCATAGGGGGTATATTATGTATACACACTAAATTATTCAAGTAACCTCACATATCATTTATTTTTGTGGTCCTTTCATAGGAGGCTTCGACTAGAGAATATGAGTCTTATTTGCATGTAGCCATGTCTTTTTGTTTGATTTATCTTGGTCTTGTTTCATATCCTAGATACCATCTTGACTTTTCCAAATAATTTATAACTTTCTAGAATTAACCCTTACTAACCCATTTTACTCTTTCCATGCTTAATCCATTCCCTTAGGTCTTGGACCCTCTAGACAATAGTGATAAAACCCAAGGTGTTCAATTTATAGCACTGTTGTCCAAGTGAAAATTTGGTTCCAATGGTCAGCTTCTCCCGCAAGATGAGTCTTACCCCTTTTCTTTACTTCATCCCTAAGTTTTCCAATGTTGGCCAAATGTAAATAGAGCTCCCAAATTCAAAATAATGAGTCTCTTATATAAAGTATTACATGAGGCATTTCATATCTAGCACTTATTAGTTTGGCACATTAGACATGATAAAAATTAGTTAATAGTATAGCTCATCTTCTTTACATCACACATAGAATTGCATGCTTGATCAAGAAAGTGCCTAAGTGAAATCAATTCTTTCATATATCATGTTCATTTATTATGCATGTTCTTTAAGGGAGAACTACATTTGATCTGAGACCTTAGCTTGAGTGTTAATATAGGTAGCAGTCAGGATAGTATGGGTTCTAGATCGTGTGATCATTCTTATCCTAACCTAGTTTTTCCCCCCTTTTATTTTTAATGTATTCATTATTTGCATGTGTGTAGATGGATATAGGTATTGAAGACTAAAATTGACCTACAGTGAACTTTGTTCACTTCCAACTCCCAAAGTTTGGTACACAAGCTCACATTAACTAGGCAAATAAAACCTAGAAAGCTTAAATATTTAGGACATCATTTTTAGGATTAGACTATAGTGATAAACATTAGGGTGTCCTATTTTTGGTTCTCATGTCATTTCATAGAATGAAAGGTAGATCTAGGTTCTAGATAGTGCCACAGTCTTATGTGCCAGTTTTTAGACTCTGAATTAGCCTATTTTTCTAGATAAGTACTCTTTTTCCTTGTGTAAACTAATTTGATAAAATTAAATTAAATCTATGTTTTACCTCATTTTATTATAATTTTCCCCATAATCTAGACCTCTTTATTATTTATGAACTAGACCCTAGTTTTCCTAAAAATAATAAAACATTTTGGTAAACCTAAGTTACTTTGAATTCTACATAAAACCCCTATAAACCCTAAGGTAAAATATTTCTATTTTTTTTCCATTAATTTCCTAATTTTTATTGAATTTTAAAATAAAAAAACTAAAAGTTAATTCAATTTTTTTCAATAAATCCACTAAAACCCTAATTTACACACACTAGGTCCTTTTTGTGCACAAAAATCCTAGGGACCTTAGGAAAATTTTGTTACTAATTTTAGACATATTATTCTAATTTTTCCTACATATCTAAAATTAAAAATCTAAAAATTATTTAAAATTGTTAAGTAGTTATTTTCTGAAAAAATTCAATGTCAAATTGTTGATCATTTGTATTAATTTTTGTGCAATAATATTATTCAAATTAATTTTATAATTTAAAATTATAGCCATAATTTCTAAAAACCTTAGATTTCCAAACTAGGTCCTTACACCCCAAGTTTGGCTCCTTTACAAATTTAGACAATTAGTTTCAAATATTTCCAAAATTGTTTGAATTATCAAAAGTCATTTCAAAATCTCTATTTTCATAGTTATTTTTGCATTTATTTTGTTAACAATACTCTTGCACACTCTCTTTGCTAAAAAAAATAAAATGGCCATTAAGGCACTTCTTCCCTCTCCTCATGTAGATCAATTTCTTAATTTTTCACATAACTATGATAATGAGTGGACAAATTTACAAAATTGTACATTAGCTAAAAATATGGAAATGACTTTATTTACAATGAGGATAATTACATATATTTTAATGAAGAATATTATCATATAGATGAAAGTGATAGTGAAGAAAAAGTAGATACATCTTCTCCTCTCCAGCCTATCTCATTCATCCCTTCTAAAGAAAATACTTGTGATAAATGGGAAAGATATTGTTTACCTCAATCTCTTATGTACAATGCACCAACTGAAAAAATTAATCATGTACTTCCAGGTGAACATCTAATAGGTGATAATTTTCTTCCATGTGAACCTAATCTCTCTTTCCCTTTTGCTACTGCTATGTTCAAAATACAACAATATAAATTCAATAGAATCAAATTATCAAAGCATAGTTCAAATGATGCATTATGTGTTCCCAATTGTACTCTCTCAAAATATTGTTCAAATGATAACTCTTCTACTCTTATTTATAATGTTGAAAATGATAGCATATATACACATGATATTCCAAATTCCAACGATAACTTATTGCATATTAGAAAAGAATTGAATTTTTCTCTTACAACCCTCCCTAGCAATGATGGAAGTGATAATGAATATGATAGTGAACATACAAATAAATATGAGAATGAAAGTGAATATGAAATTGATACTTCAAATTCTTATATTTCAAATGAACAAAATATAGATTGTGATAATGCATGGAATAATGATGACTATTATGGATATAGTAAATAAGAAAATGCATCTCATGCTTCTAATCCTTCTCTCACTCCTCTCAAATCTAATTCATGTCAAAATGTTTCTCCTACTTTTATTCATGATTCTATTTCAAATGATACACATGATAATATTAACATCACATCTTCTACTCAATTAAAATGTGATTCACTAAAACATAGAGATACTAATGAATCTCCCAAGCCACCCCTCATTATAGTATAACCTAGTTCTCACTCTTTACCTAAAGAGAATGGTAGCACATATCCCTCTAGTAAGGTCCAAGTTACCATTACTCCCAAGGTTCAAGTGGGAACACCCTCTTTTTATGATCTAATTTCTAAATGTAGCATTCCCATGGTTAAAATTAATAATCACTTTCAATGATTAAATGAACCACTTCAAGATACTAATGTACCATCCTAGGAGATCATCTCTTTGATGCATGTAGTTGGTGAATTACAACACCAAGTACATCTCCTTACCCTTTCAAACAAATCTTATTAATCATGGATGGATGCTAATGATCTACATGGTAAACCTATTTTAAAGACGTTCATAAAAGCATCAATGCATAAACATTTCTAGACAACACCATTACCTCACTTTGATGAAATTAGAGATCCATTTATACACCTTCAAGCCTTTTGGAAGGCTTTTCCATCTCATGTGAGCCCATTGATTCTACTCAAGTTATTCTAGTAGACATTAGTGGGGGAAGTACATAATTAGTTATTTCATCTACTACCCATTGGTTCATTGCACACATATGATGACTTAGAGGAGGTATTTCTCAAATATTACATCATAAACATGGGCCCTCATGTTACATATGAGAAACTTGCCACACTACATCATAGTTATTCAAATCTAGTTAGTGAGTATATCTTAAGATTCAAGGCTCACATGTTAAGATTAATATACAAACTAGCAGATCTAGAGATTCAACATATCTTTATCAAGGGACTTCACCAACCTCTCCTCGAGCATATACTATATCAAACAGAGTCTTCTTTCAGACATTTGTGTTATACATTTCTAGCTTTGGAAAATAAATTGGGATTGATTGAGGTAGATTCAATTTAATGAATCACTCTTGATTTCATAGTAACATCTTCAAATACAACTCTTATCACTCAGCATCCACCATGTCCTAGACAAGATAGGAGACCACAACTAAAAAAGCAACTAGTTAAGAACAAAGACCCAATATTTAGAGCATAACCTACAATATGTACTAAAAATAACAATAGTAAAGAACCACTATAGTTTGACTTAGAGTAGGATAGCCCATCTATTATTTTATCAGCACTATTAGATAAGAGGTTAATCACATTACCTTCTATTCACCGATGAGATCCACATCTCTTACATAGACAACCACATCAGCGTTTTACAACTATTATCATATCTATGGATACAGAGATAATGATTGTTTTAGAATTAGAAATTGTATTACTTGATGTGTTGATAATGGTATCATAACATTCACATAGGGGGTATAGAGATCTCCTCCATTATGGAACCCTAGACCTGATTCCTTCATGATAGAGTCATCCCAAGGCATTCCTTTTCAGGAATCATTGGTCACTCATCGGGAGCACAATACAAGTTTTAGGATAAAATCTCATAAGAAATCTTCTATTCCACCACCTTAGAAGGTTTGGAAATGAGTAGAAAAAAATAGCCTATATATATCAGCATAGTCCATGGAATACATAGTGCAGTTCCATATACATATCTAGCAGAGTCACAAGCCCCACAATAGAATCCTACTCATGAGAGATATTCACTACATCTGATTTTTAGGGTCCTATCTCATGTAGCAATCTGTTATGGTTAATATTAGATGAACCCCCATCACATGTTACAATTCCATATCAATCTATTATTCAGTTATATGTATCATAGTAGAGGTCACAAGGTGTCATTTCATGTAGCAATCCACTATGATTGTGAATCAATGATCCTCCTTCACAACACATGATTTCAATTTCACAACCAATAAAGTTAAATTTTGTAAAATCTTCATGCTGTTAGGGTGTGGAGCTAAAAGCTTCACCTTGTTGCAAACAGAAGGAGGGGGTTTCTAAGAGTATGCAGTCACCGGCGTCGGTAGGAAACACCGACGTCGGTCAGGGGATGCAGAACAGAAACCGACATCGGCAGAAGATCGACCGGCGTCGGTCACCTCCAGGAGGGCAGGGACCGACGTCGGTCACCTGCAGCGGTCAGAACTGCTGTTGACGAACAGTCAGTTAAGTGAACGTGGAGTTTGCATGTGAAGACCAGTTTGAGTCTTTGAGCCGCCCGTCTAATTTTAGTGTATGCATGAGATCTATATGAGAGACTCATGGGCTGTATTGTTAAGTGGAGAATTTGGAGAAGAGCTATGTGAAGCTTGGAGAGTTCTTCCCATGGTGGAATCAAGTAGGATTCCCCATGTATGTATAAGTAAGATCAGGTTTGATATGCAGGGATGTATGGATGTGAGGGTCAGAAAGGAGATCAGCGGGGAAGCTAGATCCAAGGTGACAGCAATACATCAGCAAGATCATGGAGAGATCTACTTGGAGTACAGTTGTGTACTCAATTGTATAGATGGTGCAATAAGGTGAACAACAGTTTGTGTTAGCTGTGTGTTGTGACCTATGAGAGAAGATTAATCTGGAGGGAAGTTTACTGTAAGCCCACAAAGTGGAAGAAAGAGTGCCACCTCTTTGTTGTAAATTCCTTTGTAATGAGTTGAATATAATTGTATATTGCCTCTCATATTCTATGTGTCTTCTCATTGATATTTATTTGTTCTTCTGGATTCTGCATGTTTAGTTGCTTATACATTGGTAATCATGTGTGCTCTTAAATCTGACAAGTTGTGTCAGAGCTTTGGGGAGTTTCGGTCCTATCAATTGGTATCAGAGCGAGGTTGGACGTTCTCAGAGCGAGCTTGACTAACAGATGTCTCAAATCTGTTAAGTGTTTGTTGATTACAAGTTACTCACAGGGGTTGTTGTTTGAGTGGGAGTATAGCAAGGCAGAAGATGGTACGATGAGAATAAAGAAATCATGCACAGGGTTAGCACCACAAGGAGTGTGGTGGGTTGTCTTCAAGTGGGATCTTGAAGAGGAATACAAGCCAGGATACAGATTAGACAGAGTACTAGTATGGGTACAGGTGTAGCTCTTTATCTCCAAGTGGGAGATTGTTAGGGTGTGGAGCTAAAAGCTTCACCTTGTTGCAAACAGAAGGAGGAGGTTTCTAAGAGTATGCAGTCGCCGGCGTCGGCAGGAAACACCAACGTCGGTCAGGGGACGCAGAATGAAAACTAACATCGATAGAAGATCGGCTGGCGTCGGTCACCTCCAGGAGGGCAGGGACTGACGTCGGTCACCTGCAGCGGTCAGAACTGCTGTTGACGAACAGTCAGTTAAGTGAACGTGGAGTTTGCATGTGAAGACCAGTTCGAGTCTTTGAGCCGCCCGTCTAATTTTAGTGTATGCATGAGATATATATGAGAGACTCATGGGCTATATTGTTAAGTGGAGAATTTGGAGAAGAGCTATGTGAAGCTTGGAGAGTTCTTCCCATGGTGGAATCAAGTAGGATTCCCCATGTATGTATAAGTAAGATCAGGTTTGATATGCAAGGATGTATGGATGCGAGGGTCAAAAAGGAGATCAGCGGGGAAGCTAGATCCAAGGTGACAGCAATACATCAGCAGGATCATGGAGAGATCTACTTGGAGTATAGTTGTGTACTCGATTGTACAGATGGTGCAATAAGGTGAACAACAGTTTGTGTTAGCTGTGTGTTGTGACCTATGAGAGAAGATTACTCTGGAGGGAAGTTTACTGTAAGCCCACAAAGTGGAAGAAAGAGTGCCACCTCTTTGTTGTAAATTCCTTTGTAATGAGTTGAATATAATTGTATATTGCCTCTCATATTCTATGTGTCTTCTCATTGATAGTTATTTGTTCTTCTGGATTCCGCATGTTTAGTTGCTTATACATTGGTAATCATGTGTGCTCTTAAATTTGACAATTTGTGTCAGAGCTTTGGGGAGTTTCGGTCCTATCAATTGGTATCAGAGCCAGGTTCACTAACAGGTGGTTCAGATCTGTGTAGTGTGTTTGGATTACAGGTTGCTCACAGGGGTTTCTGCAGGGATTTATGTTTGAGTGGGAGAAGCAATGGCAGAAGAAATTAAGTTGAGAATGGAAAAGTTTAATGGAAAGAACTATCAACATTGGAGAATGCAGATAGAGGACTATCTGTATCAGAAGGATCTTTACTTACCGTTAGGTGGGATAGCAAAGAAGCCCAAGGACATGGAGGATGAAGAATGGGAAGTTCTTGACAGAAAGGCTCTTGGGTCTATAAGACTGAGTCTGGCCTCCACTGTGATATCTAATTTGTCACAGGCAAAAACTATGGTAGAGTTAATGACTACGTTAGCAAATTTGTATGAAAAACCCTCAGCTTCAAATAAGGTATATTTAATGAAGCAGTTATTTAATTTGCATATGCAAGAAGGTGGATCTGTCTCTAATCACCTGAATGATTTCCATGGTATTGTTAATCAGTTAAGTTCAGTCAATATTGTATTTGAAGATGAAATAAAAGCTCTTCTAATATTATGTTCTTTGCCTGAAAGTTGGCATGGCTTAGTAATGGTAGTAAGTAATACTGCATCTGCATCAAATATTTTGAAAGTAGAGGATGTTGTTAGTGTTATCTTGAATGAGGAAATACGCAGGAAAAGCATAGAAGAGGCATCCGGGAACGCTTTAAGTTTTGAGAGTAGGGGAAGGCAAAAAGAGAAGAGCAAAAAAGGCAGAGCAAGATCCAAGTCTAAGGGGAAAGGCAGATCTAAATCCAGAAATGGCAGGAAGCCACAATGCTGGAATTGTGGAAAGATGGGGCACATAAGCAGAGATTGTTGGTTAAAGCCCAAGGAGGACAACCAGCACGAAGGAAAGGAAGAAGCCAAGATTGCAGGTATTGCACAGGATGCTTTAATTTTCTCTCTGCATAATAATATAGAGTCTTGGGTATTAGATTATGGTGCATCTTTCCATGCTACTCCTAACAGGGAATATTTCAGTGACTATATCCATGGAGATTTTGGAATAGTGTACTTAGGGGATGATGAGCCTTGTAAGATTACTGGCAAAGGTAAAGTGCAGCTGAAGATGCAGAATGGCAACACATGGGTGTTGAGAGATGTGATGCATGTTCCTAGTTTGAAGAGAAATTTGATTTCTGCAGGTAAGCTAGGTGATGAGGGTTGTACAGTAACTCTCACAGCAGATTCTTTGAAGGTGACCAAGGGTGCACTTGTTATGGCTAGAGGTAAGAGAGAAGGTAATCTCTATTTGTGTAATTGTGTTACTAACAAATCTCCTTCAGTTTTATCTACTTCAGATGTGGATGCTAAATTGTGGCACTCAAGGCTTGGCCACATGAGTGAGAAGGGGATGTCAATTCTTAAGTCTAAAGGTATGCTTTCAGATTTGAAAAGTATGGATCTAGAATTCTATGAGCATTGTGTATTTGGAAAACAGAAAAGGGTTAGTTTTCTCAAGATTGGGTCTACTAAGAAAAGGTAGAAGTTGCAGCTTGTTCACACAGACGTGTGGGGACCGGCTCAGGTAGCCTCTATTGGCGGATCACGGTACTATGTTACATTCATAGATGACGCCACAAGAAAGGTATGGATCTACTGTATTAAAAAGAAATCTGATGTTTTTGAGACTTTTAAGATTTGGAAAGCCATGGTTGAGAATGAAACAGGCAGAAGATTAAAGTGCTTGAGATCTGATAATGGCGGTGAGTTCTGCAGTCTTAAGTTTAATTGGTATTGTTACACTCACGGAATCCAAAGGCAAAGGACGGTTCCAAGGACACCTCAGCAGAATGGTATTGCTGAAAGGATGAACAGAACTATCATGGAGCATGCAAGATGTATGAGATTGCATGCAGGGTTGCCCTTAGAGTTTTGGGCAGAAGCAGTTGACACCACAGTATACCTGATTAACAGAGGACCCTCTATAGCTCTAGATGGTGGAATTCCAGAAGAGGCATGGACAGGTAAAAAGGTAGATCTCTCATATCTCAAAGTTTTTGGTTGTGAAGCCTTTGTGCACATAGATAAGGAAAATAGAAAGAAGCTTGATGATAAGTCTATGAGGTGCACGTTTATTGGCTATGGCTCAGATGATTTTGGTTTCAAATTTTGGAATCTAGGAACTAACAAGGTAATCAGGAGCCATGATGTTGTTTTCAATGAAAGAGTGATGTACAGTGATTAGATGAGGAAGCTGGATCAATCTGGATAGAGCAATGGTGAATTGGATGAAGTTATGGTCCAAAATGAGCTCGCGGGAAAAGGAAATAATCACTTACAGGAAAACACAGAGACCGACGTCGGCAGGTTAGGAACCGGCGTCGGCAATACAGAAACCGATGTCAGTCGTACAGAGACCGACGTCGGTAGACCAGGCACCGACGTCGGCCAGGAAGAATCGGCGTCGGCCAGTAACAGGTCTACAGGTGGCCGAGGTCGGTCACTGTCAAAAAATTTGGGTGGACAGATTGTTGAGAACGAGTCCAAGACACCCATCAGGAGGTCTGAAAGGGCAAGTAAGCCTCCAATTAGATATTCTCCTTCTTTATTTTATTTATTGCTAACCGATGGTGGAGAACCAGAGAGTTTTGAAGAAGCATTACAGGTGGAGTCCAGGAGTAAGTGGGAGCTTGGCATGGTTGAGGAGATGGAGTCCTTAAGAGAGAACCAAACATGGGATTTGGTTGAATTGCCAGCTGGTAAGAGAACACTGAAGAACAGATGGACCTACAGGTTGAAGGAAGGTGAGGATGGACAGATGAGATATAAGGCCAGATTGGTGGTAAAAGGATTTGCACAAAATCCAGGTATTGACTTTGGCGAGATTTTTTCTCCTGTTGTTAAGATGACTTCTATAAGGGTTGTATTGTCTTTGGTTGCTTTTGAGGATTTGCATCTTGAGCAGCTAGATGTTAAGACAGCGTTTCTTCATGGAGATTTGGATGAGGAAATTTACATGGAACAGCCAGAAGGATTTGAGGTCAAGGGTAAGGAGAAGTTTGTGTGCAGGTTGAAGAAAATCTTGTATGGCCTCAAGCAAGCTCCTAGGCAATGGTACTTAAAATTTGACAGGTTTATGATTGAGCACGGCTATAGTAGGTGTCAATCAGACCATTGTGTGTATTTCAAGAGATTTGATAACGGTAGATATATTATTCTATTGTTGTATGTAGATGATATGCTGGTTGCAGGATCTCACATGCTAGATATCTCTGAGCTTAAGGTGAAATTAGCTCAAATGTTTGTTATGAAGGATTTGGGAGCAGCTAAGAAAATACTTGGCATGAGCATTAAGAGAGACAGGAAAAATCACAAGTTGATATTTTCTCAAGAAGATTATGTGGACAAGGTGTTGAAACGGTTCAATATGCAGGATGCTAAACCGGTAAGCACACCTTTGGCTGGACATTTTAAGTTGAATAAAGAACAATGTCCTAATTCACATGATGAGGTAGAGTACATGAGTAAGGTTCCATATTCTTCCGCAGTAGGAAGTTCCCTGCACATGCACAGCTATAATTAGCACATAATAGATAGTATCAGCTATAAAGCACATTCCTACACAACATGAATAGTATGGCCACTTGTTAAGTTGGTTGACAAGGTTCAGATAGTGATACAACAAAAAACAATATAACATATAGTCATATCGGTTTTCATTCATAATCTTCACCTAGCATGGAAATGATGGATCCAAATGTCTAGATACCTTTTGCATTATTGAACCACTCTCTGGGAAGTAATATGCACACAGTGTTATCTTATATCCCCCTATTAACAACTAATATTATTAATTACCTACTGTAGAGAGGATAACATAACATGATTGGTCAAACATTATTCCAATAAATCAAAGGAAAAATGCATAAGGGTAAACCAAATTAAGCATATCTATTCATTTGGGAAGTTTTAATGATAATGAAAGATAACTGAAAGAAAGCAAGAAACCTAAACCTTCCCAAGTGAATCCATCCTCCAAGAGTGGATCAAAAACATGTTCTCCCTTGATCAAGCATCTTTGTCTTTGTCAACAATGGTGACAAACTCCTCCAATGTCTAAAGAACACTCCATAAAACCTAGGCTCATGATATGTAACTATCTAATTTGCCTATCAATGAAGCTTGCAACTAAAATCAATAATAAAGTGCAAAGGATTATGGAAACAATTTTTAATTATAACTTTGCACAAATCATGCTTAAAAATGATGTTTATGACCTCTCTATTTATATATTTTTGAGATTGATCAGGATCAACCATGACCATCCATCTCAAGATTGAGATGTGTGGCCATGAATTAATCCAATTATATAATTAAATCCATAAATATCCCTCATAAATATTTGGTATAGAGAGGCATTTAAGAGGCATGGAGGGTCTTAGTGAGGCATGGGACACCCATAATCTTGATATTTTATGCATTTATGGCTTATGAATGCCACCCCATACGATGATGTCATTTGATCATGCAATTAATGATAATTAATTTCTAAAAATAAATATTCAAAAATTTCCATGGAAAATTAACTTAAGCTCTTGATTTGGTTTAATCAGCCTTAAACAGGGTTAATCAACATTTGTGCAATTATTTAGAAATTGGCTCTCAATTAATCAAAATGGTCAGAAAGTCATATTACTAGGTCATAATTTGACTAGAGAAGAATTAGAAAGTGATGTTAGATGTGTTGAACCGTATTCTCATTTAGGATGCTACCAACACAAAATAACAAAAGTACATGATGTGTACCAACAAATTAGAAGAAAAGAGTGATCTAGAGCACAAAAAGGCAAAATCATCATTTTGACTCGAAATGAGTTGATAAAAGTTAGGTATCACAAAATGAATTTCCCCATTTAGGGATACTTTGACCTAAATTAGCACATATAAATGATAAGTTTGAACCATTTAAGGTGTTTTAATGATTTTGACCTAAAATGTGTATTTGAGTACAATTCAAGTAAGGTTGACAATTTAAACACAAATAGTATTAGGAATTGGATGTCTATATTTTAACCCTATTTGAGAAGGTGTAGCAAGACATTCAGATGAAAAAACATCTTTTCAAAGAAAAGAGTTGTCAAGAATAAATTGGAATAGACCTATGATACCCCCTTGAGAGGACATACTATGATGAAAGAGAAGAATGGACTCTCAAAAAGAGAGGAACAATGAGAGATTAACCCATAGAGTAGATCACATCCAAATGAGTGAATGCTTGCACACATGGTTACCATCAATGATCAAAATATAATTAGAGTTATAATAGGCCCTAATAGATGGGGGGAATGGAAAAGATATAATCCATAAATGTAATGTACACACTTTAAACGTACCTAATTTGAGAGTACAAGTTGTATGCTTATGATATTTATCAATCCCAAGACAGGTTACACACTCAAAAAATTACCATCATGGGAATTAGTGTGGAGATCCTAGAATTAGAAGAAAAGAAAGAACATTCAGCTTTAGGAAGGGAAACACCACTAAAATAGGGTCTCCAAAGATAAGATAATAATAAGTGCCCTAGTAGATCAAATGTGATCATGATAAAATTGTTTTACCCTAGTAGGGATAATTTTGATCATTGATAAAGAATAAATAATGGTTGGTCCCTATAGAGCTAATGTGATTATAATGTTGTTCAAATGGTGTGCCTCAACATGGGTAATTTGCAAGCAAAATATCTCAAGGATATAACCCAAAAGATAAGTTAAAGTGAGTGGGCACAAACATACATGCAATGGTGTAATGTCTTAAAAAGACACATAAATCCCAATATATGAGAATACACAAAGTGAAGAAATAGATGAAAATAAGAATTAAATATGGTCAAGACGACTCCAGATGTACAAGACAAGTGGACACTACCTACATAGTTCCATGGACTCATATTCCAACATGAAATTTAGGCCAATGTAGTTCACCCAAGTTTGGGAGAGAATGGAATGAATAATGATGAAAACTGACAAAGAATTGATTAAACCTAAAATGTATGTTAAGAGATTCACATCTAAGCATAGAGTCAAATATACTAAAATACATGATACCTAGATGCTTAATTTCATATCATGACCCTAGATTATGCAAAGTGTTCTTGAGAATCATTCATCAGAGTTGTGTTGACATTTAAGACATTAAAACCTGAGCACAAAGTGCTTCCTATAAAAAAATAAATTAGGCATCATAAGTATTAATAAGTTATAATGACATAATATTCCAATTGTACTGAGATGGTTCAATTGTGAATACCTATAACTAAGGATAATGGTAAAATAATTACCAAAACTAGAGTTACAACTATTGACATTTAAACAAAAAAGCAATGATAAAGAAAAGTATAAACATAAATGAACCTAACTTGAAATCAATATATGATCAATCAAGACTTAAGCAAGAACAAAAATGTTTAAAAATAAAAAGCAATAACATCTGAATGACATGAGACTAAGATATGAATAATCAAGATCCATGTGGACCATCAAGACATTCTTGAACACAAAAGAGAAAAGAAAAATAAATAAAAAACACAAGACCAAGATGAGATAATAAGTAATTAAAAGAGAAAAAGAGAAGAAATAAAAGGAGACGTATGAAATCACAACAAAACACCAAGAAACCATAAATAAATACACACAAATAAAAAACCAAGGGAGTGCAGTTTAAAGACAAGTGTTCATGCAAAAGCTTACCATTAAGAAGTTCTAGGTCTTGCATCCATGAGGCTCTATAGTCTTCATCATCTTCAATGTGCTCTAGTGATATTTGAAATGATGGTATCTCAATCTTGATTGGGATAATAGCCTCAATGGTAAAAATAAGGGAGTATGGAGTGGCTCTAGTTGGGGTTCGATGATTGGTTTTATAAGCCCAAAGGGAAAGAAATAGTTGAAAGCTCCAATTACACCCAGTGTCATTGAGAATCTTCTTTTAAGATGGCTACAATGGTTTTGTTTAATGCCTCAGCTTATCCATTGCCTTGCAGGTTATATGGAGTTGATTTATTGTGCTTGATCTTAAATTTTGCACAAAGAGATTTTACATCATGATTCACAAAATATCTTCCATTATCAGATATAATATGTGCTAGGATGCCATATCGATAGATGATATAGTAATGAATGAATTTGTCTATCTACTTCTTGGTAACACAAGTGAGAGGAATGGCCTTAATCCACTTGGTAAAGTACTCAGTTGTTGTCAAAATGTGTTTATAGCCATCTGAATATCTTGAGTTAATTTTCTTGATGAGACCAAGACCCCATGTTGAGAATGACCATGGTGTTATGATCGTCTGTAGTGGTAAAGAAGGTATGTGTATCAAGTTACCATATTGCTGATAAGGAACACACTTCTTCACATATTTTCAAGCATCAGTCTCCATTTTGGGCTAATAATATCCTATTCTAAGGAGCTTCTTTTCTAAGACTACACCATTGGTGTGAGCCCCACACATTCCTTCATGAACCTCCTTTAGTGTCAGCTTGGATTCTCCTAAAGATAAACAACGAAGAAGCATTCCAGCATAGCCTTTATAATAAAGTGTGTCTACAAGGAGAGTATAACATGTTAAGTGATGAAGGAATATTTTTTGTTGGTTTTTGGAAAGGTTGGTGGGGAAGACATGACTATGGAAATAGTTATAAAAATATTGGTACCATGGTAGTTTAGGTGGGGAATTAGAACTAGCAATGGTGCATACCCTCTCTGAATATGGTATAATATACGCAAGCTGAAGAAGATTTTCAATCAAAAATTGATACTCTTTATCACTACCATCCATTTGAATCATATAACTAATTATCTCCATTGCATCAATAAATCTATTATTTACTCTTAGAACTTGCTCAAATTATAGATATTTAAAATGTGTTTTGAGGTTATCAATAATTTGCTTATAAGGAACAAGTTGGTCATCTTTTGTGTGATATTGATTAGTGGTTTTATTGATGATCAAATAGGAATCTCCATATACCTTTAAGCTTTGAATATCCCATTGTATAACAAGGTGGAGCCCTACAATCAATGCCTCATACTCAGCCATATTATTTGTATAATGAAATTGTATATGGAATGCTTTGGGAATCAAGTACCCCTATGGTTTGGTCAACAATATGATGACTTCAGATCCATGGGATGTGAAGGATCCATCAAAATAGAGCATCCATTGTTTAGGTTCTTATGATGCTTGTTCTATCATCATGATAGAATCTTTTGGAAAGTCAAACTTGAGAGGTTGAGTGGCCTCAATAGGAGCTTCCACAAGTTAGTTAGCAATTACCTACCCTTTGATTGCCTTTTGATTTTGGTACCCAATATCAAACTCACTTAAGATCATAACCCATTTATCCATGCATCCTTGAAGAGCTACTTTAGACAAGAGGAATTTGAGAGGGTCCACCTTGACGATGACAATAGTTTTGTTATTTAGCATATAATGTCATAATTTTTGAGTGGCAAACACCAAAGCTAAACATTCCTTCTCAATAGGCATATAATTACATTCATAAGCCACCAATGTGTGGCTTAAATAATAAATAACATGCTCCTTACCATGATCATCATGTTGGGTCAAAAGTGCCCCCAGTGCATGTTTTATGGCTAATATATAAAGAAGCAGTGGATTTCCCTATATTGGTGGTCTTAAGACTGGTGGAGTGGCCAAGTATGTCTTAATCTTTGAAAATTCTATCTGACAATCTTCATCCCATTGGAATGTTACCCCTTTCTTCAAAATATGAGTAAATGGGTGACACTTATTTGCCAATTGAGCAATGAATCTATGTATAGACTGGATCTTTCCTTGTAGGATTCACAATTATTTAAGATTGTTTGGTGGAGGCATTTCCACAATAGCCTTGACCTTGGCAGGGGTGACTTCAAACCCTCTTTATGATACAATGTACCCTAGAAATTTCCCTAATGTGACTCTGAAGACACATTTTTTAGGATTCAAGCAAACTTTATATTCACGAAGCCTCTCAAAGATTCTCAATAAAACTTAGGTGTCCAACTCTTGTTTGTGATTTTGATAGTATATCATCAACATAGTCCTCTACAATGGCATGCATCATGTCATGGAAGATGATAGTCATTACACATTGATATGTTGCTCTATCATTCATCAATACAAATGATATGACTTGGTAATATAATTTACCCCATGGAGTGGGGAATGCAGTCTTGTGCTAGTCTTCAATGGATATCTTGATTTGATTATAACCAAAAAATTCATCCATTAAAGATAGCATCTCATACCTAGCAGTTGAGTTGATGATCATGTCAATGTTAGGCAAAGGAAAATCATATTTGGGGTATGCTTTGTTGATATCTTATAAATTAGTATAAAGACGTATACCTAGGGTATTTTTACTCACTAGGACTATGTTGGAAACCCATTCAGAGTAATCTAATGGTCTAATAAATTTATCTCCTAATAACTTTTCCAGTTTAGCTTTAACTAATAGGGTGATGTGTGGATGCATTTTTCTTAGTTTTTTCTTGATAGTTTGGCATCAAGATAGACAACAAGGTGATGCACAACCAAATTAGGGTCCAAGCCTAGAATGTTAGAGTATGCCCATGCAAATATGTCTATATAATCCTTAAGAATGGATATAATATGCTCACATTTTTCTTTAGTAAGGGAAGCTCTAAGATAAACAATTTTGGGATCCTCATAGGTTCTAAAGTTCACTTATATCATGTTCTCCACAAGAAGTGTGGATCCATATTCTAGAATTATGGGTAAGGGCATGATCATCTTCTTCTACTACATCTTTGTGTTGGTCCTCCTAGAGTTCTAGATAGTATGATAAATCAGAATCAACCATCTCAGATAAAGGCCAAGTAGCAAAAACCCCTAAAAACTCAAGAGTAAGATGCTCAAATATTTAATGTTGTTACGAAGAGATGCTTGTACTAGCTATGGAACTTGGGATAGATGAAACTTCTATGTCCTAAGGGGATGAGCAAAATTTCCCACCTAGAAGCACTTGAAATAGGTTTTCACTCAAAGGCTTGTCTTTTTCTTTACTTTTTCCCTCTTCAACGAGTGCCTCGAATAGGTTTTCACTTGAAGATCTTGATGTTTGTTCTTTATTATGAGTAAGAAATTTTGCCTACTCTCTAAGTTAAGTAGAAGGATCTAATGAAAAATCAAATCCCTATTTGTAATCATCGATGGGTAATCTATCTCTTAGGCCCATGTATTTTATAATTGATTCTTCATTTTGAAACTCAGCAAGGCATATGACCAAATTTTTTTGGTCTGAATCTATGAGTTTAGAATGGAAAAGGTATAAATAACAATGAGGGTTTGCTTCAAGATGGGAATCTCTAATGGTAAATATATAATGTCCTACTTGAGGAAGGAAAGCACCACTAGGATAGGTTCTTGCTTCAAGACAGGAAGCTCTAATAGGTGTTATGGTTAATATGGAATTTCAATCAAATAGATCTAAGTCAAAAAGCTCATCAAAAGGGATATAATGGGATGTTATGTCACTACTAAGAGTATCATCACTAGTCACTATCAAAATTCATGAGGTCACTCTCTGGTGGTTTAAATATAAGACCATGATTCTAATTGACAACTCTAGTTGATAAGGGTTCTAAGATTCCTTGTGCTTATGGGCCAAGGCCTTTCCCTATATATTCAAGATGATCCATTATCTGGTTAGAAATAGGATACTTAGGATTCTAAAATCAATTATCAAGGTCTTTAGAATATAACCAATTTTCCTTGATAAAAGCCTCTTGATATTTCTTTGGCATGATTATAGGTACAAGAACCACAAGTGGTTTGTGTTATTTATTCTTTGACTGCCAAATCTAGTTGGGTCCATTAGGAGTCTTGGATGGTTTAGGCTTTCCAAACTATTTAGGGGATTTAGGTAATTTTTCAATATAGAGGATGTCCTTCATATGGTACATGGAAACACCCACATCTTTAATAAAAATTTGTTTTGCAAGAGCTATAGGAAATGGATCAGTCAAAGTGGAAGATAGATCACTAGGGTTGATATAATTAGATGGAGATGGATGGGAAATGATGGATTTGTTCTTATTTATAATGAATTCAGAACTAGGGAAATATTTTTAATTGTGAAATTCAGCTTCAAGATGTTTATAATATTGATATGGCTGTTGATCAGTGGGAATAGTAACCTCAATCCCATTATGGGGAAACTTAAGGCACTGGTGAAGAGTGGATGCCACTACATATACTTCATATATCTAGGGATGACTAAGAAGTATGTTATATGGAAGTTCAATATCCATAATATGGAATAATGTGTGATGAGAAATAGACCCAACCATGATTGGAAACCAAATTGTATTAGAAGACTTACTCTTGGTGTTGTCATAAGCCTTCATTGTAATAGTTTTTGGCTAAATATATTTATCCATGTAGCCCACTTATTGTACCAATTTGAGATATATGATGTTCAACCCTAAACCATTATCTATAAGAATCCTCTTGATCTTATGATTTGCAATGATTATCTCAATGTATAGTGGATTATTGTGGTTTGGGCCAAGAGTGGACATGTCTTTGTGGTTAAATGTGATTTACCAAAATGAAGACAAATGTCCAACTAGGTTTTGAAACTAATCAGGGTTTATATCATTAGGCATAGTATATTCTTTCAAAAGGTTATTCATGATAGTTCTATGGACATCATATGTCTATAATATTTTTAATATGAAAATTTATGCAAAGGTTTTGTTTAATTGGTCTACTAAACTATAGAGCTTTTTTATTGTAGATTGAGTTAGTTTAGTCTTTATTGGCATAATATTTGGCTTTGGAACTATCAGCATAATGTTCTCATTGGGTTTCATGGAATAAGTGGGTGAAGGGCCCTGGATGGTGACTCACAGGCATCTAGTTGTGACTACACAACCTAGAGGTGGCAAGGAGTAATTAGAATTAGAAGAGGAAGATGAAAGGCCTTGGATGGTGACTCATAGGTGTCTATTTATATTTCTATATTTTTGAGTTGATGAGGAGCCTTTATAATTAGATGAATGGTGTTGTTGTTCAAAACTAGTAACCCATGTAAATGATGTTACAACATGAGTATGTGGGTTCAACATAGTATTACTAGGGGGAGAAGGTGTTGACCCTATAATGATGGGTCTCGTGTTATGAGGAACATGAGATTGTCCAGATGGTTTTACAGTAGTAGTGGTAATGTGGGTAGAAGAAATTTTCCCCATAGTATTGTTATAGTCATATGGTACATTTTTATAAGCCACATTATTTGTATGAGCATTATGATCTTGATTGTGCTCATTATAATTATGACCCTGATGTTGGTTCTGATTCTACCTCTATCCTTGATTCTGACCTTGGTTTTGATTATTTCTTGGTGGTGGTGGATTATGTCAAGGAAAGGGGTCTTTGTAGATCCCCATATCTTGATTTATGTCCTGGTTAGGGGCCAACTTAATTTATAGTTCACCACTTTCAATAAAGTCTTCAATAATGTGTCACAATTAGACACAAAAATACACACTGTGACTAACAAAATGATGAAAATTACACCATTCATTTTCTTTGTACCAATCTAGTTTTAATTGATCATGAGAAAATGGCCTTGGTACTAGCTATACAATCAAATTAATAGTGATGATATTTTTTAACACTATTTCAGCTAGTTCTCCTAACTTGTTAAAGACTTTAAAATTGTTATGAAATGCACTTCATAGAGGTTATCTCTACAAAGTAGGTGGTGGATTTGGGGGAATTATTTATACATTTGGGGTAGGTGTAGCCTATACCATTTATACATGCCTTATTTTAGTCACCCCATCTCCAACCATATGCTTATTTTTGTTAAATCCCTTAGGCTTATCCTATGCAAGCATCTGAGCTAGTGATTGGGTCTGATTAGATGTCTGACCTTACATAAAAATCTTGACAAGACCTTTAGTAATAAGAGCCTTCTCAATATGCACTCTTTTGTCAATAATTTAATCAAATGAGTTAGAAAAAGCTAACCATAGTTTATGCATGACTTTAGGATGCAAGTTCTATGTAAATATATTTGCCAACTATTTATCTGGCAAGTTATGTTGAAAGCTTTCCAATGCTCTCCACCTTTGTATATATGTAGCAAAACTTTCACCATCATTTTGTTTGGATTTTCACAATTCAACAATAGCCAATTTATGTTCTATGTTATATGATAAATGGTTAATGAGCTTCTCTAATAAGTCATTCTAATCCATAATTGATCCCTTGGGTAGTTTAAGTAGTCAATCTAAAGCCTATCTTACTAAACTTTGCAAAAATAGTCAAATTAAGTACTCACTATTATAAGCAACCTCTTGACATAAGACAAATAATACATAAATTTGCTCGCATGGATCTCCCTTTCCTTTGTGCTTTTCAAATTTGGGTGCCTCAAAATGAGGTGGAAAGGGGTTTTAGAGAATAGATAAATTAAATGGATATGGACATATCTCATCAAATTTGTACTTTTTAACTCTATTATTTATATCCAATATCTAAACAATTTATTTCATAGAATTCCACTCTTGCATGTTTGGTGCATTTTTGGATTGGACAAGAGGTTGTTGGGGTAGAATGTGCCCCTATTTTTTTTGCTATTGGGGTGGAATGTGCACTTGGTTTTGTGTGGATCTATAGGGAATTTAAACCTTTCGATCCACACCTTGGTTTTGATTCGCTCCTTGAGTCAAGAAAATAGGTCATTGATTTTTGGATTTCAAAACATTCCCTAAATTTGGTTGTTTAGTACTTCATTGATTTTGGGAAGTTCTATGTTTGTTTACCAATTTCTATGCTGGTTGGAATGAACTAGCCAAATTATCTTGAGGGATTTCCTCAATTCAAACTGAATGTTTAGGTATTTGATTTTTCAAAGTAACAAGAGGTTCTTGATGTTTGAATAATGTATTCTTGTGTCAAATGGAACATTTTGTAAGATCTCTGGTGACTTTAATTGTTTGTTTAGGTTACCTTGATCCATTATGGTTATGTTCTCATCAAAGGTTTATTACATACTTTCAGCCACATTTCCCTATTCTTTCAAAGCATAATTATGAATTGAAGTGGCAACTAACAAGTTAGTTAAGTCTATGACAATTTGATTCTCATATCATTGACCTATTATCTTGATCTTAGCTAGAATATCTAGATTTGTGGGTTTTGACTTTGTTTGTATTTGTTTTCCTTTGTTATAAGAAGAAGGTATGTCTGTTTGTGTAAAAGCTTGTTGTTGCCATCATTGTTCTCCTTCTCTAACTAAGGTATGCAATTATTTTGTAGGAAAGTCTAAAGGTATGTCTGTTTGTGTAAAAGCTTGTTGTTGCCATCATGATTCTATCAACCTAAGAAGTAATTTGTCTTGATCTTCTTGGGGTTGATATTCATTGTAATCATCTTTGGATCCTACTATTGTGGGGATGTCATAAAAAACAATGGGTTTGTCTTGACCATCATAAAATTTCACATACTCATATCTAAGGCCATAAGAATCCCCACTACAAGTGAACCTTTGATTCATGTCTAAAAAAGAGTTGTCCTCTATGTTTGACTAGATTTGGATCAATGTTTTTCAAATGTTCAAATGAGGTATGCTTAGTTCTCTTCAAAAAAATGACTAAGGTACCAAAGAGACTATAAATGAGGGTGGCTTGGAACCACACACAATTAGAAGATTTGGTTCATGAATTTACTCAACTTTTGGTAAAGATGAAATTGTATAGATTGGAAGAGGGTAAGGTAACTCAAAGATCTAAGGTGAAAACTAGTACAGCAAAGCCTAGATCTTTTTGATACACCTATACCATAAAATCTAGTTTCAACTTCGATGAGTTGACCCTAGAAAATTAGAGGAAAACTCTTTGGATTATGAAGAAGACAATATGAACTAAGAAACTCAAGATGTAAAAACATACATGAATCATTAAGTAAAAATCTAGGACCAAATAGGCAACACAACATCACCACATGGTTCTATCAGGATAAAATAGGTTCTAAGACTCAAAGCATAAGTGATACGCAAGATGACTTGAGTCCACCAAGGTGATAATGTGATTTTGGGTGTAATAAATGGCCCTCAATCCAAATCAAAAATTAAACCCAAGTTAGACCAAGTTTAGTGTGTAAATGGTGGATCTAATTTAACACACCAACCCTTAAAACTTAGAAAGGTTTAATTTTTCATGTGAATTATAATGAGGGACTTAAAAAAATTGGATAAAAGGTCTAGACTCAATTGGGTAGCATGACTACACCAAAGTGGATCACATAAAACAAAGTTTTTGATAACAATTTGAATAAGGAAAAGATAGATTTTATTCTTGGATAACGTAACACCTCCCTTGCTTAAGAAATTTGAGGACAATGTGTTTTGGTTAAGTTCATTAAATTAACAAGAATTTTTAGACACAAATCAAGACCAAGTAAGCTAATGACAAAAAACAATCATCTTAAGTCTAAATTGACAAGGTATGGCAAAGTGGGGTTAACTAAACTAGCAAGTTTTTGATCATTCTAAATGGATCAATTTCATAATGACTTTCATGTTAAATGATGCAAAAAAAAATCACTCTAATTGGATTTTCATGGCACTTAGCTTGTTGTAAAAAGGTCTTACCTTTTTTTTAACCACTACATCCATCACTTGCTCATTGTAGTACGATGTCTAAAGTGTAGATACATCCCAGTGCTTTAGCCCTAGAGAACTCATGGGAGGTGATGAAATTTCCCTCACAAACCAAGTTTGCATAAAATAAAAGACATAATATAAAGACTTTATGGTCACCTCAAAATCACCCAATACTATTATGAGTTTTTGGGGAGCACTTTAAGCGACATTATTTCTATGCCTTGGACTAGTCATGCTTACAATAAGGACAGTGCTTTTGATTCCAAAAGTTATCTAAAGGGGATGGATGGAAGATCATACACACAACATCCCTCTTTTTTCCAATCAATTAATTAATCACCTATTGCATACAAACTTGACAAATGAGTTCAATTTTAAGCACCAAATAAGAGATTAGGTGATTTTATTTTTGGCCCTTAGCCTTAATTGCTAAAATGGTAAAAGATTGCACAAAAAAGGCTACATGAAGCAATAAATACCTAAGTTTATTTAAGCACTAATTCAAATGTGTGAAATCAAGCATGTTCATTTTAAACCCAAATTAAAGTGTTTTTGGTTAGTCAAAATAATTCAAACCAACTTCTAAACTACCCCCTCAACCTATAAAAACACAATTATAAGGGCCTACTTTGAAGCATTTAAGAGTTTGAGAAAATGACATTAAGAATTTAGCTCTCAGGTTGATAGTCAAGTTGGGTTGATAGGTGAGTTGGGTTAACATGTGAGTTGGGTTAGATAGGTGATTTGGGTTGATAAGTGAGTCAAGGTGAGATGGGATGAGTTAGAGTGAGTCAAGGCCAAGTTAGGGCTGATTTGGGATGAGTTAGGTTGAGTTAGGCTGAGTCAGGGTGAGATGGGATTAAGTCGGGGTGAGTCAGGATGAGTTAGGGTGAGTTGGGCTGAGTCAGGGCAAGTCAGGACATGGAAACAATTTTACATTAATCAAATAATCAAATGCATAGGATTGTGGAAACAATTTTTCATTATAAATTTGCACAAATCAAGCTTAAAAATGATATTCATGGCCTCTCTATTTATAGAGTTTTGAGATTAATCAGGATCAACCATGATCTTCCATCTCAAGATTGAGATGTATGGCCATGAATTAATCCAATTATATAATTAAATCCATAAATATACCTCATAAATGTTTGGAATAGAGGGGCATTTAAGAGGCATGGAGGGTCTTAATGAGGCATAAGAGACCCATAATCTTGATATTTTATGCATTTATGGCTTATGGATGCCACTCCATATGATGATGTCATTTGAAGATGTAGTTAATGACAATCAATTTGTAAAAATAAATATTCAAAAAGTTCCATGTAAAATTAACTTAAGATCTTGATTTGGTTTAATTAGCCTTAAACAAGGTTAATCAACATTGGTGCAATTATTTGGAAATTGACCCTCAATTAATCAAAATGGTCAAAAAGTCATATTATTGGGTCATAATTTGACTGAGAAGAATTGGAAGGTGATGTTAGATGCATTGGAATTGTATTCCCATTTAGGATGTTGCCAACACAAAATAGCAAAAGTGCATGATGTGTACTAATGAATTATAAGCAAAAAGTGATCCAAAGCACAAAAAGGCAAAATTGTCATTTTGACTTGAAATGAATTGATCAAAATTGGGTATATCATAAAATACATTTCCCCATTTAGGGATACTTTGACCTAAATTAGCACTTGTAAATGACAAGTTTGAACCATTTAGGGTGTTTTAATTATTTTAACCTTAAATGTGCATTTGAGTACAATTCGAGTAAGATTGACAATTTCAACACAAATGGTGTTAGGAATTGGATGTATACACCTAAAACTATCCATAGCCCAAAACCAACCTATCAAAAGTCTAGATCTTACCAAATCAACTGATCCAAACCCTTTACCAAACTCAAATTAACTCAACTTACCTAAACAAGTTACCAATCTCAAAATCTAGACCTTACTTATATCCTACTTGTAAATCATTTCACCTTACCAAATCTTATTTTACCAATATTCAACCAAATCAACTTATCCAAATAATTTCTAAATGTTAAAACCAGCTCAGTTTATCCAAATCAATTTTACAAATTACAAAAACCAATAAATCTTTTTCTTACATATAATCAAAAATCAAACCTAAATAACACATCCAAACATATCAAAATAAATAAACCACAAATCCCATATACAATTTTACCAAGCATATGTAAATTCAAAATCAATACCAGATCAACTATTTCTAAATCAACCACTTACAATCAATATACCAACATATTTTAGAATCCATAACACAAATATGAGTAAATCCAAAATCAAACCAACATCTATATATATAACCAAGTTTTCAAATACATATACACTATGTCAAATATAATTAATCATGAATGGGAAGCATGCCCTCACTCTCAGTCTCACTCTTTCCTCCAGTATTAGTCCCATAGTCCATCCTAGCACTCAATAGCCCTGTGCCTCCTCGACTTATTGAATGCCTCTTACACTAAGTATCCCACTCCAATAGTCGACCATGCTCTTCATGCAAATCTTCATATCACTATTGAAGATCCATATATTCATCCATAATCTTCATGCTCACCATGCCATAATTATGTGGAGGTATCTTATGCCTATCAAACTTAACTCTAAGTTCATTCCTCTCTCTTACTGCCCTAGCATATGTAGTTATAGCTATAGCATTCCTATCAAACAAATAAGCATAAATGCTAGCCATAATCATTGCTTGCTCTATCAAAACCTCCTCCATTACATCATCAATAACATGTCACTGAGCTCTTGGAGTGTCAAATTAATTATGGTCTCCCAAAACTCATCATTTCCCCTCCCCACCCTAACAGGTGCCTCATCTTGTGCACCTCTCACCCCACCTGCACACATAATAAGTACAACACTACATTAGATATATACTTTTGAATCCAAACTAAAGCATAAACATAGGTACACTTTAAATACAATTATTAATTACCTTCCATCATCTAGATCAGCTCAAGCTCCTCATATGTAGGAACAACCACTCCATCCACAAGATATAATGGAGCCCACTAATGCCTAGCCCACTATGCAGTATATGCCTCAGTAAATACCATGTCATTTACATTAAGAATACTATAACTACATCTCATGCATCTAAAGGTAATGGTGCCAACTCAGCCTCAGTAGGTCTCACATGAGCCCCTACTCTCGTTGGTACCTATGCACTCCTCAACCATGCCCATGCTACAGGAGGAAAATCTTGTCAAACTTCAAACTATCTAGTCATGTGCTCATACTAAAAGCACTCATTCATAAACTCTAAGCCAATTATCATGTAACCAAAAACTAACCCTCATGTACCATAGCTGATCTCCATCCTCAAGCCATCCAAGGAATCCTCTATAGGGCCTCCATATGATGTCTTAGGCCACCAACATATCTAGCATCCTCTTGTAGTGATATATCCTAGGAGATTGGATAGCTAAATCACTCATCCATCACTTGCCAACTCACTTGCTATGGATATGACCAACTCACCAGGGGTAATCCAATTAGTTACATAACTACTATGTGCTCATAATCCTAGCAATGTAATAAAGTAGCCGCACCCACACCACCACTAAATACCTCATGTGTAAATCTATATAAATATTTGTATAAGTGGGAAAGCATAGTGCTACCCTATGAGAACATAGTACCATACATCTCAATACTATGAATCACCCTATGCATCCTATAATAAATAGACACTCCACTACCATCCACTTCAACAAAAGAAGCCAACAATACAGGTAACCACTTTTGTAAGCATGGAACACTCGATTGCATAATCACTGATAATATCACATTACTATCATTACCTCAGTGATGTACTCTTGAGGGCACCCCAACAAAGTATAAGGATGAATAATCAATGGTAGTTTCACCCATGTCATCCTATAGTGTCACCCATTGCCCACTAATTGGCAAATGTAAAATGCAGTATACATCCTCTAAAGTAATAGTGATATCTCTAATAGGAATCTAGAATGTATAGGTATCAACATTCCACCTCTCATATAAGGTATAATCAAGTACCTATCCCATTGCACTATGCCCATGTCACCTACATGACCCAACCTAGCCCTATCCATAATGACACGCTCATCAATAGATAATGATAGCATCCTCAATGTCTCTATCACCTAACCTCTATAAAACTCCTGCATCCATACCTCACCCTAAAAACACCATAAAATAGACTATATGTCAAACAACCATGCTAAGATAAATAGCTAAGCATAACAAAAGTAGGAAAAACTCAGAAATTAGAAAAATCATCCATAGTGGACAATAGCATTGCAGAAGGACACTAGAGATGGAACTTGGATAGCAGCACTGCATCCTAAATAGTAGTGTTAACTCTAGGATAGGAGTGTTAAAACTAGTAAAAACTTTCCTAGACTACTTAAAATAGCTCAAAAATATCCAAAATAGGCTTATAAATAGGTAAGAATCAAGTGTTAAGCTTACTCACTAGGCTAATCTCTCTACTAGCTTAAATCTAGGCTACCAACTACTCAAAATGAGTTACAAAAGCTACTCATCTCCTAGGCATTTTTTTCACTCTAGAGCTTCAATATCTCAAACTAGTCACTACACAAATGAACCCAAAGTCAATCAAAATTCCTATATCTACCAACTTTTATATTCAAATGTAAAGAACTATTTTTCCCATCACTTGTGCCTTGTAGTTCCATTTTATAAACCATTTGAATCAACTGAATGATGACAATGCTACCTTAAACATCACACAACCCTTGCCCTCTCACTATGTCATTTACCTACTATGGCATACACACATCCCTATACCTCTTTTGTATCCTAACATACAAAATGGTACCTAATAATCAAAACATTTGTTCAAAACATTCAAATAACCCAACCTATTTAATCAATCAACCTTTCACTCTATTCAATCTATTACTACATCATTTTCTAATCAATCTACATCTCTACTATACCTACATACAAGCTTTGATCCCAACCAATCAGAGACACCTTTCAATCCTAGTAACTCAACTCTCACCAATCAAACAATAGACTTTTGATTGATTCAATACATACCAACCTAGTTTCTATTCATATTCCACTAGTCTTTACTTTTGGCTCAACCTCCTCTATCTTAGGTCTGTCCCTCCCCCCAAAAGTGAGGCATCATTCCTAATACCTCTAAAAATTACCTAGTATACTAATCCACTCTTATAGATAGATACACCATGGTTATCACACATCCAAAATCTAGATTATCAATATTACTTAGCTTAGATTAGTCAAGATTATACAGTGATTCAAATTACATTGGGTCACTCACCATTACTCAAGACATTTAGAGGGATACACCTTTAGTTTACAAATATATAGACTATTCGGATACAATGTTTCAGATCATATGGATTCATAGTGATTTTGATATATATTCAAACTAAATATAGATTTGGGGGCATTTACATTACTACATGTATCACACATATAGCTTCATACAACATGACACAGCTACAAGACTAGACATCAGCTCATAGGCATAGTACAAATCACATTGTTTTGATCTCTAGTTTTGCACATGGAACATGACACAATAGATCACATCACATGTGGTTATACAGGTCTTTAGATTATCTAGATGGGCCACTCACATACCAAATTTGGGGGCATGACATAGATGATCATGTTCTTTAGCATCTAATTTTATATAGGTTAAATGGCAATGCATGTCATTCCCCTCTTACACATTTTTTAGAATTTCAAATTACACCCAACTATACCCAAGTTGTCACCAATTTGGACCATATGATCATCTGTAGTGATCAATTCATAATATTACTTAGACCTAGGAGTTTTTGTGGGACAGAGGGAAGACATTGGTTTTTGACCTCTGAGCACTTCTCAATTCTAGTTCACATTATCTAGAGTGGGGGCATGACATATTTTTGCTCTTCATTGTTGAGGTGTGGAGCTAAAAGCTTCACCAAATGAGTGGATGCTGAAGTTGCTGGATTTACATAGTCACCGATGATGGCAAGGAGTCAACTAGTAGCTGCTGATGTCAGTTATGGATCAGCTGACGTCGGTCATGTGTAGGCAAATAGGGACCGATGTCAGTCACCTGTGCATCCAAAAAGTCTATTTTCATGGATGGAACAGATTGTTTGCATGATAAGTTTAGCTATTAGTTGTAAGTCCACATTTCTATTTTTGGTAGGACTATTTTGAGCCTTTGATTAGGAGGTGTATCTAATGGTTTTGAATGCATTGCTCATGATCCCTAATCTTATATAATAGGGATAGATCTTTATAGCTTGTGTGTAAGAAAGAACAGTACAAGACATATTGTATATGTGTATCAATCCAGGTTGTTGGAATTGATTGAGAGAACTCTTAAGGGAAAGAGATCTGTACATCTGAGAGGTGTGAGAAGAAAGTGTGATTTTCTTCAATTGTATTTCTTTCTATAAAGAGTTTAATACAAGTTTTTAGGGTGGTTTCTTGTATCTCTTATTCTTTGTTGTTTCTGATTCTAGTTACTTATCATTCTGGTTTAATTTCGTGTTTAGTTGCTTACATAATAGTAATCAAGTTTGTTAGTTGATCCTCAACAAGTGGTATCAGAGCTCAGGTTGACTAACAAGTGTTTTAGATCTGGTTAGTGTTTGTTGATTACAGGTCACTCACAGGGGTTTCTGTTTGAGTGGGAGAAAGCAATGGCAGAAGAAAGTAAACTGAGAATGGAGAAGTTTAATGGAAAGAATTACCAATTATGGAGAATGCAGATAGAATATTATCTGTATCAGAAAGATCTATACTTACCATTAAGTGGGGTTTCAAAAAAGCCCACAGACATGGAAGATGAAGAATGGGAAGTTCTTGATAGAAAGGCTCTTGGATCTATAAGATTGAGTCTGGCATCTACTGTGATTTCTAACTTGTCACAGGCAAAGTCAATGGTAGAGTTAATGACTACTTTAGCAAATTTATATGGAAAACCCTCAGCTTCAAATAAGATATATCTTATGAAGCATTTATTTAATTTGCAAATGCAGGAAGGTGGATCTGTATCTAATCATGTAAATGATTTCCATGGAATTGTAAATCAATTAAATTCAGTCAAAATAGTTTTTGATGATAAAATTAAAGCTCTATTAATCTTATGCTCTTTACCTGAAAGCTGGCATAGCTTGGTAATGGCAGTTAGTAATATTGCATCTACTTCAAATATTTTAAAAGTAGATGATGTTGTTAGTGTAATCTTGAATGAATAAATTCACAGGAAAAGCACATTGAAAACATCAAGGAATGCTTTAAGTTTTGAAAGCAGGGGAAGGAAAAAAGAGAAGGGCAAGCATCAGAGATCAAGGTCTAAGTCAAAGATGAGAGGTAGATCCAAATCCAGAAATGGCAGGAGGATAGCCTACTGGAATTGTGGAAAGATAAGGCATATAAGCAAAGATTTTTGGTCAAAACCTAAATAAGACAATCAGCATGAAGGTAAAGAAGAAGCAAAAGTTGCAGGTATTGTTGCACAAGATGCTCTTATATTCTCTTTGCATAATAATATAAAATCTTGGGTTTTAGATTCTGGTGCCTCTTTCCATATAACCCCAAATAGAGAATATTTCATAGAGAATATTTTAGTGACTATGTCCATGGAGATTTTGGAATAGTTTATTTAGGGGATGATGAGCCTTGTAAAATTATTGGCAAAGGAAAAGTGCAGCTGAAAATACAAAATGGCAACACATGGGTGTTGAGAGACATCATGCATGTTCCCATCCTGAAGAGGAATCTAATTTCTGTAGGAAAGTTAGGGGATGAGGGTTGTATAATAACTCTCACAGCTGAATCTTAGAAGGTTTCCAAGGGTGAACTTGTATTGGCCAGAGGTAAGAGAGTAGGTACTCTCTATTTATGTAATTGTATTACTGATAATTCTCCTTCTGTATTATCTAATTCAGATGTAGATGCAAAGTTGTGGCACCAGAGGCTTGGCCACATGAGTGAGAAGGGAATGACTATTCTTAAGTCAAAAGGTAAGCTTTCAGATTTGAAAAGCATAGATCTAGATTTCTATGAGCACTGTATTTTTGGGAAATAGAAGAGAGTGAGTTTTCTCAAGACTGGGTCAACAAAGAAGAAGCACAAGTTAGAGCTTGTTCACACAGACGTGTGGAGACCAGCTCAGGTTACTTCTATTGGAGGATCACAGTACTATGTTTCTTTCATAGATGATGCTACAAGAAAGGTATGGGTTTATTGCATAAGGAAGAAATCTGATATTTTTGACACTTTTAGGATTTGGAAAGCTTTGGTTGAGAATGAAACATGTAGGAGATTGAAGTGCCTTAGATCTGACAATGGTGGTGAGTTCTGCAACTATAAGTTCAACTGGTATTGTTATATGAATGGAATACGTAGGCAAAGGATGGTTCCAAGGACACCTCAACAAAATGGAGTTGTTGAAAGGATGAACAGAACAATAATGGAGCGTGCACGGTGTATGAGGTTGCATGTTGGTTTGCCCTTACAGTTTTGGGTAGAAGTTGTAGATACTACAATTTACCTAATTAATAGAGGACCCTCTATAGCTCTCGATGGTGGAATTCCAGAAGAGACATAGATAGGTAAAAAGATAGATCTCTCATTTCTCAAAGTTTTTAGTTCTGAAGATTTTGTGCACATTGATAAGGAACATAGAAAGAAACTGGATGCTAAGTCTATGAGGTGCACTTTTATTGGTTATGGCTCTGATGATTTTGGATTTCAATTTTGGAATCTAGGAGCTAACAAAATAATTAGGAGCTATGATGTTGTTTTCAATGAGAAGGTGATGTATAGTGATCAGCTTAAAAAGCTGAATCAATCTGATTAGAGCAATGTTGAATTGGACAAGGTGGCAGTCCAAAATGAGCTCACAGGAAAGAATAATCACAGACAGGAAAACACAAAGACCGATGTAGGTCAGGTAGGAATCGACGTTGGCAATATAGGAATTGATGTCAATCAGACAGTGATCGATGTTGATCAAAAAGGAACCAAGGTCGATCATGTGGAACTGACATCAGTCAGTTACAGGCCTGGAGGTGATCGACGTCGGTCACTGTCAGAGAATTTGGGTAGACAGCATGTTGTGAATGAGTCTCAGATGCCCATCAAGAGGTCAGAAAGGGTAAGTAAACCTCTAATTCAATATTCCCCTTCGTTATACTATATATTACTTATTGATGGTGGAGAACCAGAGAGTTTTGATGAAGAAATACAGGTGGAATCCAAGAATCAGTGGGAGCTAGGCATGAATGAGGAAATTGATTCCTTGAAAGAGAACCAAACGTGGGATTTGGTTGAGTTGCCAGCGGGAAAGAGAACACTGAAAAATAGATGGATTTATAGGTTAAAGGAAGGAGGGAATGGACAGATGAGATATAAGGCCAAGTTGGTAGTGAAAGGATTTGCACGGAAACTAGGTATTGATTTTGCTGAGATTTTTTCTCCTATAGTTAAAATGACTTCTATACGGACTGTATTGTCTTTAGTTTCTATTGAGGATTTGCATCTTGAGCAGCTTGATGTTAAGACAGCGTTTCTTCATGGACATTTGGATGAAGAAATATATATGGATCAGCTGGAAGGATTTGAGGTCAAAGGTAAGGAGAAACTTGTGTGCAGATTGAAGAAAAGCTTGTATGGTCTCAAGCAAGCTCTGAGACAGTGGTATTTAAAATTTGACAGGTTTATGATTGAGCATGGCTACAGTAGATGTCAATCTGACCATTGTGTGTATTTTAATAGATTGAATGATGGTAGATATATTATTTTGTTTTTGTATGTAGATGATATGTTGGTTGTAAGATCACACATGCAGGATATCTCTAAGCTTAAGGTGAAATTAGCTCACACATTTTCCATGAAGGATTTGGGAGTAGAAAAAAAAATCCTTGGCATGAGTATTAAGAGAGACAGGAAAAATCATAGGTTGATTTTGTCTTAAGAGGATTATGTGAACAAGGTGTTGAAATGGTTCAATATGCAGGATGCAAAACTGGTAAGCACACCTATGGTTGGACACTTCAAGTTGAGTAAAGAACAGTGTCCTAATTCACATGATGAGGTAGAGTACATGAATAAAGTTCCATATGCTTCCACAGTTGGGAGCTTAATGTATGCAATGGTATGTACTAGACCAGATATTGCCCAAGCAGTGGGAGTTGTCAGTAAGTATATGGCCAATCTAGGGAAGGAGCATTGGAAAGCAGTACAGTGGATTCTCAGATATCTGAGAGGGACCAGCAGTAGGCATTTGTGCTATGGAGGGTCAAACACTTCTCTACATGGATATGCGATTTGGATATGGCAAGTGACTTGGATGGTAGGAGAAGCACCACAGGATATGTGTTCACTGTTGGTGGAATGGCAGTTAGCTGGACTTCAAAGTTGTAGAAGGTTGTTGCCTTGTCTACTACAGAGGCAGAATACATTGCAGTCACAGAGGCTACCAAAGAGATAATATGGATGACATGGTTCATGGAAGATTTGGGAAAGGATCAAGAGAGTTACAGATTATATAGTGATAGTCAGAGTGAAATTCATTTGGCAAAGAACTCAACCTTTCATTCAAGAACCAAACATATACAGCTTAGGTACCACTTCATTAGACAGGTATTGGAGGATGGTGAGTTGAAGCTGGAGAAGATCCATATAGATGAGAACCCTATTGATATGTTAACAAAGCCAATAAAAAAGGAGAAGTTGAATCTTCATTCAAATTTTGTTGGTCTTCAAGATTGAGTTTGAAGATGGAGAAGCTAGAAGATGTTGCTGTACAGGTACTGGTGCAGCTGTTTATCTCCAAGTGGGAGATTGTTGAGGTGTGGAGCTAAAAGCTTCACCAGATGAGTGGATGCTAAAGTTCCTAGATTTACATAGTCGCTGACGATGGCAAGGAGTCAACCAGTAGCTACCGATGTCGGTTATGGATCGGCCAATGTCGGTCATGTGCAGGCAAATAGGGACCGACGTCGGTCACCTATGCGTCCAAAAGTCTATTTTCATGGATGAAATAGATTGTTTGCATGATAAGTTTAGCTGTTAGTTGTAAGTCTACATTTCTATTTTTGGCAGGACTATTTTGAGCCTTTGATTAGGAGGTGTATCTAATGGTTGTGAATGCATTGTTCATGATCCCTAATCTTATATAATATGGATAGATCTTCATAGCTTGTGTGTAATAAATAATAGTACAAGACATATTGTATATGTGTATCAATCTAGTTGTTGGAATTGATTGAGATAACTCTTGAGGGAAAGAGATCTGTACATCTGAGAGGTGTGAGAAGAAAGTGTGATTTTCTTCAATTGTATTTCCTTCTGTAAAGAGTTTAATACAAGTTTTCAGGGTGGTTTCTTGTATCTCTTATTCTTTGTTGTTTATGATTCTAGTTACTTATCATTCTGGTTTAATTCCATGTTTAGTTGCTTACATAATAGTAATCAATTTTGTTGGTTGATCCCCAACATTCACACCATACTAAGTTCATACACACATTCTAAATTACATGAGTTTGTGTGGGGTCAAGGGTAAACATTAGTGTTGGAACTTTGAGCACTTCTTAGTTCCAATTCATATTATTTAGAGTGGGGGCATGATAGATCTTACTCTTCATGTCATATATATTCTATACACACATTCTATATTACATGATTTTATGTGGGATAGAGGATAGACATTGGTTTTTGGCCTCTAAGCATTTCTCATTCAGATTTAGTACAAGGGATATCCATTTCAAGGATTCCTTCTTTCTTTAGGCACTATTTAGATTTAATATAGGGGGCATACATTTTATGGATTCCTTTCTCTAAGCACTATTTAGTTCTCCATCCACTTCCCTAGCCAGGAAGTTAGACCCTTTTTCAGTACACTTGTCTCTACATAGGTAATTTTAGGTACACATCATCTTTCTTTCTTTTACTCTAGTACGTTATTTCATTACATCACTAGATTAAAAGGGGGGAAAATGTATACACCCTAAATTGGTAAATTAACCACACATATCATGTTTTTTCATGGTCCTTTCATAAGAGACTCTGATTAGAGAATATGAGTCTTATTTGCATCTAGCCATGTCTTTTTGTATGATTTATCTTGGTCTTGTTTCATACCCTAGATACCACCTTAACTTTTCCCAGTCATTCATAACTTTCTAGACTTAACCCTTACTAACCTAAGTTACTCTTTCCATGATTATTCCATTCCCCCTAGGTCCTAGACCCTCTGAACAACATCACCCAAATAAGACTACAACACTAAAACCCAGGTTGTCTAGTTTTCAGTGTTGTTGTCCAAGTGCAAATTTGGTTTCAACAATCAGTTTCTCCCACAAGATGAGTCTTACCCCTTTTATTTTTTTTGTCCCTAAGTTTTCAAATTTTGTCAAAATTCAAATAAATCTCTTAAATTTAAAATGTGTCTCCTATATAAAGGACTGCACGAGGAATTTTATATCTAGCACTTACTACTTTGGCACATTAAACATAATAAAAATGAGTCAATAGTATAGCTTATCTTCTCTACATCACACATAGACTTGCATGCTTGATCAAGGAAGATCCTAGATGAAATTCATTCTTGTATCTATCATATGTGTTGATTATGCATGTTCGCTAAGGGAGAACTAGATTTGATTTGAGACCCTAGCTTAAGGTTTAATGTAAGCAGTGATAAGGATAACATGGGTTTTAGATTGTGCAATCATTCTTCCCCTAACCCAATTTTTCCCCCTTTTAGTTTTGATGTATTTTATGTTTGCATATGTGTATATGGATATAGGTATTGAAGACTAAAATGTACCTATAATGAGCTTTATTCACTTCTAGCTCCCAAAATTTGGTACACAAGCTCATATTGACTAGGCAAACAAAACCCAAAAAGATTAAATCTTTAGGATAGTAGTGCCAAGATTGGATTCCAGCACCAGACATTACAGTGTCTTATTTCTAGTGCTTCTATCCTTTCATAGAATGAAATGCAGATCTAGGTTCTAAATAGTGCCACAGTCCTGTGTGCCAGTTTTTAGACTCTGAATCATCTAAATCAACCTATTTTATAGATAAGTACTCTTCTTCCTTGTGTAAACTAATTTTATTAAATTTAATTAAATATATATTTTACTTAATTTTATTTTAATTTTCTCCATAATCTATACCTCTTTATTATCTAGGAACTAGACCCTAGTTTTCCTGAAAACAATAAAATAGATTCAAAGACATACCTATGGCTAATGAATTCATCCCAAGAGAGATAGATGTTCATGAAGGGTGTTGATGTATGTTCCTATTTTTTTTTTTTTTGGCATTGATGTTTTCATTTATGTCAAGGACAATATGGATTTCATTAATGTCAAGGTCAAAGTTGAGGCCATGCATGGTGAAGGGGTATATGACAAAATAAGTCTTATGACAAGAGAAAATTTGAAGGCAACCTTTTCTCTCTCTATTAAGAGAGAATTTGAAGGCAACCTAGTAATTCTTATAAATTTTATGACATTTTTCGAGATCAAGATACAAGGTAAGCCTATTGTTGATCATTAGTTTTGAGGAGCATTATCATATCATGAGCATGGTTTAACAATCTTTGAGTTTTGTATGAAATCTTGGCACAATGTTGTGGTGTGACAAGCTCATGATCCTATTAAAAGTAGTTTTGTATTCAAATAATCTTGATTTAATAATTTTTTTTATTGATATCATTGAGAGTTAGCTTGTTTGAGTCCAAATCTTTGAGTACAAGTTGTCTTGAGAAGCCTAGTCTAGCCCTCTGAGAAGGTGTATGCATGAAGCATAGTGAATCTTGGTAAATTATGTCATTATAGGCATGAGAGAGTGTATAAATTTATGAAATCATGATAATGAGGCAAATAATCCTTTAAAATATTTCCAAGATCGGTTTTGAGGCTTAGTCTTGCATGAAGGGACCTAGTGAGAAGGCATAGGCCTGGTATCATAGTAAGGTGAGTAGACTAAGGATTGTAAGAAGAAGTGTGTAAGTGTTTAATCATGGTATGATGTCATATTACATGACCATGAAGTTTTTATAGTATTTCAAGTGGTTTCAAGGATGTTCAAATTCTAAGTGTGATTGGCAGTTTAAGGCCTAATGTGAAAATAGACCTAATATGGCCTAATATGGGGTCAATTTCAGTTTCCAAGGTGCCAAGATATAATGAGAGAATTTTTAGAGGTTTTATAAGATTTTTTAAGTGTTTTTACCAATTCTAAGGTCATATATTGAAGGAGGAATCATGAAATGTGGTTTTGAGGTTTTCTATGTGCACAAAATGAGGTATTGCAAACTTGAGAAGGATTTTTTTATGCTCATTGGCATGTGAAACCTTTTAATGAGGATACAAGTATTTGATGGTATTTGGGTAAGGTTCCTATCTTAAATTTCTTGGCATTTTTTTCTATGTTGAGGGCCTAATATTTATGAATAATTGTTAAGAATGAAAGACAATCTCAACCCTCTCTAAAACCCTAATAGTTACTTGATGTGTAAGATATGATTCAAAATCACTAAAAATTGTTTGGTTGACCTATTATGATGATTTAATTTTGTAATCAACTCTCCCAGGTACTTCTTAGTGGCATTGGTCTATTAGAAGAGTTGGTGGAAGCTACAAGAAACCCCTTGTTTCTTGGATTTTTGATTTAGTGGGTAGGGTTGACCAGGTCAAAGCATGAAAACTATTGGAGGATGACATGTGATAATTTTATTTTATGATCATATTATAGATTTAAAATATTCTAAACTGGTCATAGAAGTTGGCCTATCATTAAAAAGGCCTAATGAGGAAGACAGTGAGAAAAATAGGTAGAAGTGAGAATGAGATTAGGGTTGGGTTGAAATGAATTGGGGATGGATCAAAATGCATGAGGTTAATATATCACATATCCCATTTTAATATAATATTTTTATATGTTCATATCCAATCATAAAGTTGCTCTCAAAGTGACCTGTCTAACACAGTGAGGTTTATGTAGGGTGAAGACATGAGATTGGTATGTAAGACCAATATTGATATTAAACATTATAATATATTTATTTAAATATGTTATAAATATTATTAAGGATAATATAAATCAATTTTAAGTTCATAAATTTTTTCACATAGGTGTTATAAGTCTTGGTTTCCATGACATTCAGACAGTTTTTTATGTGTTAGTGAGAATGATGTTCCTGAGTCATTATGCACAAATTTTAATAATCCAATTCACATTAATTTTATATAAATTCTAATATGTTAATTTTAATGTATTTTTATTTGTTATAAAATCCTATGAAGGTTTGAAAATTCAAAGGTTCTTGACTAGGTTTTGAAGCCTATTTGTAGTTTTGAGTGAGTACATGAAAGTGATCATTTTGAGATCTTTTTCTCTATATGGTGTAGCATAATGGACATTATGATGACTCTAAGGTAAATTATGTTATATCCATGTGATTTTTTTATTTTTTTATGTGTAAAATTTGAGTGTATGCTTCAGACTTTCAAGATAGACTTTCTGGTAGTGAGAAGGGCTAATTGTGAGTAGGCCTAATGGCATGGTTCAATAAATGAAATGACATAAATGGTGTTGGAGACATAAGGTGATATTATAATTGGTCTAATTTAATCACTTATTAAGTTTTTCATCCTTTTTTTATGCTCAAGGTGTTCTAAGGTGGTCAAGGCCTAATTACATTAGGTCTCTATTAGGCCTAATGGTGGTTTTAGTCCTTATGGGTGGTGAACGACCTATGTAATGGTTGTTTAAATTTTGAAACATGTTTTTTGATCTATTCCAATTTTTAGATAATTATGGAGATGTTTTTTTCTGACCAAGGTGGGTGAGAGCAAGAATCAAGTATTAAAAGAAGGTTTAATAGGCCTAATTTAACAAGTTAGAATATTGAGGACATAAGCAAACGAGATAGAAGTTTGGAAACTAGGTAGAGGGATTGAAGAACATAATATATATTTTTTTTATCATTTCATGAATTTATAATATTAATATACATATGATGATCAAAGTCATATGACCTAAATCTGCCAAGAATAAGACTAGTTGAGTGAAGAGGCCTAATAGGTTGTTTGAAGGACATAGAAGAATGTGGAGAAATAAATAATGGTATCATCATAAATTTAGTGATAAAAAAGTATCTAAAGGTTATCATAGGTTCCATGTATATGAGTTGGTTCTTAATTACCTAGGGGGTTGGTGCCTCCTTACAAGGTATTGTTTGCTAAAGGACTAGTTGAGTTGGTGCTTAAATAGTGAGGGGTTGGTGCTCCTTGTGGGGTTGGTGAATCACTAAATATTGATTCATTATTTATAGTACTATATTCCAAGATTTTTTTTAGTGGGTTTTATTCCCCATGAGGTTTCCCACATATCTCCTAGGTTCTTATGTTGTATGTTTTTGTAGATGATTGTTTATGCATTGGTTAATGTATGTATGTGAATGAATGCTTCATGGATGATAAGTGAAATTAAATTAATGTTTTAAATTAAATAATTCACCCCCCCCCCATCTTAGTATCTATTCTTCCAACAAAGGGTACAAAAAAACTCAAAAGATATGTAAATAAGGTTCAAAATATAGATGAATACTCAAGATGTTTGGAAGGTAGAAGGTTGAAGTCTTGAAGAGGGAGTAATGCAGGGTATGAAGTGTCCTAAAAATATATAATATTGTAAATTGGACCTAGTGTGCTATAATAGGTAAAATATTCTATGAAAAAGAGACTTATACCAAATTCAGGTATCCTAAAAAAATAAAATAATCTAAAACAATTAAATAATCCAAAGTGAGATGGAGAGAAGTAAATTAAGCATAATAAAACCATGACAACAAGTAAAGAGAAGTGGATCTAAAATCAAATAAAAATCTAAGGCAAAATCATGAGAAAGACAATACTATAATTAGAAGGAAGCACTGAAAACATTAGAATTAAAAGACACGTGAGCAAATAAGGACCTAAGTGGGTAACCCAAAATATAAGAAATTTGAGGAAGAAGTAGAGATTCCCAAAAAGCCACATGCCAAACATAGGAATAGGGAAGAAAACAAAGAAAAAGAAAATAATTTCTCCAAAATAGAAAAAATAAGGATACACACACACACACACATATATAGAAATACTTCATTAGTAAACATAAGTAGGTAGTTAGAAAAGGCTAGCTAGTAATGTGATTGTAATCAAGTGAGTCATTATAATCATCATAATAAATTTAAGTTGAAGAACATATATCATCATAAGTTAAATTAGTATGTCATGATCCCTATGAATCTAATGAACATATAACATTATTTTTGTCATTTTCATCATCGTCATTATCTACTATAATTTGTTACAAAATAATATAATCCTTTGCATTAACACTATCTTGAATAATTAGATCATTTTTAGACTTATCTATTTGTGTAGTAATAATTGATTACAATAAACATAGCTTGGTAGGTATTATTTTATGCCCTCTCTCTTGAGGTCTAATTTTTGTTTTTCATTTGTTATTTACTTATGAAAAACCTCTTCTTTAGATTGTTATTTTGGTGGATAATAAACTTATCTTTGAATTTTAATGTCTTAATATTCATGAACAAATTTTAGACATCGATGTAAAGTAGATGAAATTACTCTCATTTGATATATCCATGGTATAAAGAGTAAAACATCATAAGATCCATTATTTTTCACCATATTAAATCATTTTAAAATGATCCTAGGATTTAAATTAATAGAAAAAATAACACAACCAAGTGGATCTATACCATAATAATTTTTGAAGTACTTTCCAAATCTCTTCTATAACTTGCAAGGTTGTTGATGAATTTATCAACACATACATTGATGCTTGAACAAATATCAACCATAAATCCATCATTTTCTTATCCAAGTTCACATATAAAATTTATTATGAATAAAGGTCAATTGTCTGAGTTCTCATTAGTAATTTCACTGTCATGGAATATAATTGGAGTAGGGGACTTCTTCCTATGATTGTACTAACCACCCTAATAAATCCATCAATTTCATGGGTATTATAATATTTTTGTGTTTCCATTTTATCTTTTCAATCTATCATATGGATAATTACTTGATCTTTAGGTTGAAAACTATTATTTTCAAGTGTTTATTTGGTAGAGTCACTGATTCATTCAAATTTTCATTTGTTTCTGCCACTTGAATTTGGTTGTTACCAATGAGATACTATACAATATGCTTCAATGTAATGGATTTATTTTTAAGAATATCATGTAATTATAGTTATCTATTTGAATAATGTCATATAATTCTATGGTTATTACAAAATTTATTTCTATAATAATTCTTAGGTAATGCCTTAAAGGATCCAATTCTCTAATGGGAGGCAAAGTAATCATATTACACAATAATATTTTCAACACATTATGTGGGATTTAACTTAACCTTGTAAATTATCTATGCTCTATTTATTTAGATAATATGAGCCTATTTAGTTATTTCTCTATAACATTGATTGCATTATTCACATCATTCTTAGGTTGACAAGAATTCTCATTACTTCTAGCCTTGAAATTTATCTTATTTTCAAACTTAGAACACTTAAAAGTTGGGGCATTGGATCCAAACTGAATCGCATTTGAATTTAAATGGTTAACCTCAAAATATTTAACTACATGGAAAATATCACCAAAATAAAGGTAATTATCAAATACCAATATCTCCTCAATGATTAGAATCAAACTATGAGCGAATATAATTTGAAGTTCACCATCTAGTAATTGATTAGTCATCTTGGTAACTATAATCTTAAATATACTCACTAATAGTCTCATTGGATCCTTTCTTAATTTGATATATTTTTACAAAGGTAACCTTCATGACAATATCAATTGAAAAATGAGCTGAGAATTCAACAACTAACATTTTAAAAGAGTGCATAAATCCACATGATAAAGCATAAAACCATTTAAGTGCATAATCCTTCAAACTCCTTAGAAATATCTTAGTTAATAATTTATCGTTATAGGAAAAATCTAATTAAAAATCTATAATATGATGAGGAGGGTTTCCTTTTCCATTATAATTTAAACTTTGGATCTATAAATCCTATTGGAAAATGGTACGCAAGCACTTTATAAGCCAAGGGGTTGATAAAAATATCATTAAAAGTGAGCCTATTCTTTAGATTTTGAGACCCTTTATAGAATACTTTTCATTGATTTCTCAAATCACGTAATGTGTACATTATAGTACTAATTTTAGGATTGGAAAATAGAAGTGGATGTAGAATAGGTTGGAATGGAAACATTTTTCAAAGTAGAAGGATTGGAAAAATGTGAAGCAATTTGAGAAACATGCTAAGATGTTTGAAGAGTTTGAAAATTACTGGGAACATGTTGAATAATTTGAGAAGCAGTGCAAGCATGTTGAATATATATATTTTTTAGAAGCAACCATATCATTTTGAGAAGAAAGACAAGCATTGTAAATATTAGAAACAATAAAAAACATGAGGATGGGAAACACTAAGTATATTTTAAGATTCCATTTAAATAGTAATAATAATAATTAACCAAACAAATTTCCATAGAATTAATTTGACTATGATTAATCCTAACACCTTTCCTAGTTGGAATCTCAGATATTATCCAAATTTATGGAATAAGAGGAAATCAAACATTGAACACACAAACCTTACCAATGCCTTATGGTTTTGAAAATATTCAATAAAAAGTAGCCTACGGTTTGGAATAACACACAAAGAAGCTGGAAAAAATAGACTTGAAAGAATATAATGGAAAAATTCAAAAAGATGATATTTTATCTAGGAAAATCAAATCTACCACAAATGAAGTAAGTCTAACCCTATAAGGATAAAAATCATGTAAGATAACATGGGTTCACTAAATTATATAAGTATATAAAATGGGTTTTATGTTAAAATACAATACATCTATGCATACACATTTAATTAATCATAACTACATTTGAAAAAAAAATGTTAGACCTATTTAATATTCTAAATCTAGAGCAATAAGTGAATAAGAGAGGGTTTAAAATAATATCTTGATTTACAGGCAATCTATAAATAATCATCATAGTCTAATAATAAAATTAGGATTTTTTTAGCCAGATAATGAGAATAATGAAAATTAGTCATGATGTAAGCCCCTCCCCACAACCGTACACTCCACATTTATGAGCTCAAATATCATGGACTCCATATTTTTGGTAAATGATAGACATTCATAAGTGCTTTAAAAATTGTGTTCATTAGGTCTGGGACTTTGAAAACCTCACTTAGTATTATGAAATTGTGTACTGATCAATGGGAAATTTCACTTCTTATTCAAACCCTCATAGGGCAGGTGAACTTTAAAATTATGGGGCTTATGCTTAGGGTCATCAAGTTTTTTAAACACCAAATTTTTATTAGGCCTCTTAGTAGTATATAATAATCAAAGGCAACACCACCAATTAAATGCAATGATGATTCAATGAAATAGTTCAATGTGATGCAATGTGTCTCTACTATAATCTTCAGTGCTATAATAAATTATTTTTAAATGTTAATTTCTATATAATGTGTGTAAATTCGCAATGTTGTGATCATAAATGTTAGATGTTATTTCATATTTAATTGAGATTCTTAGATTCCTTCTCTAGATGATTGGATGTCCTAAATGCATTAACATAACTTTGTATTTATATGACTCTTTAACTCAAATTAGGACCCAATGGGTGGGAAAATTAATATAAAATAAGTGAAAAATCAAACGAGATGGGACCATTAACACTTGGGAGAGCTTGATGGGTGAAAGTGATCCACATCCTCGAAAATATATAGTGCATGATTCTATGGGACCACCTTAAACATAAGAAAATAAAGGGAAAGGGGAGAGAAAAAGGGAGGGTAACATGATATAAAATGAAAAAAAATGCACCAATACAATCTAATATATAATAATAATTTAAAAATACACATGTACCGTAGATTAATGTGGGATTATGACTTAAAAATGCCTAGGGGACATTTTAAGGTGTCTAAAATGTGTCAAAATAAACAAAAATCATAAGTTAAAATATTGTGGTTACAATAAGACATTACTACTACTACTACTACTACTACTAATAATAATAATAATAATAATAATAATAATAATAAGTATTCCACATTTCCAAAGGAAGTTGTGCCTATTGTAGTATGAATAAATCAATTACAATAAAATTACACTATATGCATCCATAAACGTTTAAGTAGGCCTTAAAAAATATAAAATAGTAAATAATACCTAATCATTTTTCCAAAAGTAGAATAATAACTGATGAAAATAGGATTTATAAAGGTATCTTCATTTTTGGGGGAACTAGATATAGTCATTGAAGTCTACCAACAAAAAATAGGGTTTTGAGGCCAAACATCAATAACCCTAAAAAATTGTCATAGATGGATGGCCTTGTCTAAATCATCAAATTCATTTTTGGTTACCAAAACCATATACAATTTGGTTATGGTAAGTTTCATCTAGTCATAAACATTTTTTATGATTGTGTTTGTCTGATATAGAGCTCCAAATATCTCATATATTTTTTTGAAACTTTGAATCGATTACTAGGAAAGTACACTTCTTATTTAAACTATAATTAGGTAGTTGAACCTGAAAGTGAAAAGGAAAATGATGTGTGTTTGGACCTGTGTTGAGGTTTATTAGGGTTTTTAAGAAATGTCTACTTATCAAGCACCTTAATGATGTATAATATAAAAATAACACATAAATAAATGGAATAATTATTTAGCCAATCAAACCAATGTGATGTAATGTATATTTAATATGAACTTTAGTGTTCTAATGAAGGCTCTATAAATACTTGTTTAATTTATCTAGAATGTTGGTAAATGTTAAATAGATCATCATGATAATAAATTCTAGTTGTTAGTTTAAATTTACTCTAGATTTTATAAATGCACTAAGATATCTATGTATTTTTAGACTTATTTAATTCAAATTAGGACACTATTGACATGCATACCAACATCAAATAGGGGGAAAAGTAGACAAGATAGGACTGCAAACCCTTGGGGGACCCCAATGGACTAAAACATCTAAATCCCCAAGAAACACAATACATTTTTGGGGAACCACCATAAACAAGAATAAATAGAAAGGGGGGAGAGATAATAAGGAGGGGACACATTGAAAACAAAAAACATGCAAATAAAAACTAATTTGGACCAATAACTAACAAATACATAAGTGTCTAGAATAATGCATTTTTAAGAAGAATATAATGCATAGGGGCCATTTTTAGGTGTCTATATAATTCCCCACTTTGATGTCTGTTTACATAAATATAAAAGTGAAACAATCATGGTATGGATATAAATATTTTGTTCCCATGAAGCTTTTGAAGCAAAATCCAATGTAATGGTGAATCTTGCAAAAACATTTACACGTGGGTTAGTGATAATAATAATAATAATAATAATAATAATAATAATAATAATAATAATAATAATAATAATAATAATAATAATAATAATAATAATAAGTTAAAATACATGGATTAAAACTAAAAATGATACACCAAGTTTGACTAAATATGTGATGGTGCCATTGTGCATCACATATCTTTAAAATACATGGATTAAAACTAAAAATGATACACCAAGTTTGACTAAATATGTGATGGTGCCATTGTGCATCACATACCTTTTAATATCAGCTAAATATTGCACACATTTATGAGTACAAATTTTAGTGACAAAAATAAAGTTAAATTGATAATATTAGTACTAAAAAAAATAAGGCTAAGTAGTATTTTGAATATATCATGTGGTGGAAATAGGTGGCCCATCTTGGGTAAACCAAGGAGTAAGTGAAATATGAATGATCCCTTCTATAAGATAAAAACTTAAATTGAATGCCTAGATTCTTGTTAAAATGACTAAAATTTATTCCCATTTTTGAGATTTAGGATGAACCTGTGAAACACATATTTTAAAATAAATGAATTACATGCATCATGTGTCTAATAAGATATAAAACCAATGATGTATAACATAGAAATATGTTATCTTGTAAGCATAGTTATTATGATTTATTTCCCTCATGTGGTCCTATGATGTAATAAATATAAGTGCATGAGTAATAACCCATATGTATGCCTAAGAAATAAGTGATGTAATACCTAAAATATAATACATAACAATGTAAAGCACTAGTATGAGTTCTTGACCCATATAGATGCATGTTATGAATCATGGAAACATAATAAGAATGCACTAAAATAAATATTCATGATGGCACCATAAAATAAATTAAATAACTAGTGGCAAGAACTAGAACAAGTAATGTGTCACATGTGATAAAGCATAAGGAAAAATATTCATACATTGAAAGCACAACAAGTACATAGAAGGAAATAAAGGCACACCAAATATGGTGAAGGCACATCAAACACTATGAAGTAACATGAATTAATGAAGACACAAGAAACATAAGTTAAGGACATCAAACACACAAGAAAACACATCTACCACAAATCAAACAACTATGTAGCCAAGCACAAATAAAACAACTAATACACAAATATAACAAGCACAACAAGCACATGAATATATATATATATATATATATGAAAGCAAAAAGAATATAAAGATATATCTAATAGGAAATTAAAATAGATATTATAAAATGAGAGTCTATTATGATAAAGATAATTGATAAATATATAACCTATGATAGTACTAGGATCTGGTCCCATAATGCCTCAATACTTTCCCCCAATTAAACATGGGATGTGCCCCCAGCCTATTGTGAATACATAATCATGACTATGAACATGATGGATAAAAATCCCACATCTAATTATATAGTCTCATTAGTAATATGTATATATCAATAGTTTTAGTATTACATTTAAATCAATAAGTGGATAATCATGAACATACAATGTGTACTCTAGCATAGTCAGACTATAACAAGATTTTTAAAATATTCATTTATAAAGATAAAGGCAAGGGGATTTCAAAATATGTGTATTAATAATTTCCACAATAATCATAATATACATATAAGTAATCAATGAAAATAACCAGTCACATCCAGATATAAATAGGTTTGAAACCAAGGGTGAGAATAAATTGGGATGTATACTAACCCACAACTTTAATTGGAATTTGTTGCAATACAAGAATGTTGTTATAGGAAATGTGTTATCATCATATGGAATTTAGCATGGTATTTTAGGATGGGACAAAGAAATAAAAATCAAGGGTGATAGCCAATAAAAAGGGAAAAGAGAAGAGAAAACTTGAGAATATTCAATAAAAGAATAGAGGTGAAAAGGAAAAGTGAAACCATATGAGGACAAGATGAAAAATCAAGGTATATTAACCCATAATAATAATTATATGTAATAACTCTACCAAAGGAGATCATATTGAAGGAATGGCCTTAAGCACACTAGTCACAATTTTGACCACCCAATAATTGATTCAACCCTAAGGTAAAGAATAACCAGTTAAACTGAAATATATGGTTAGTACAGATAAAATGACACCTATAACCCAAGTTAATTCTTTATTTTTTTTAATCCACCTATGATATAAACAAAAAATACATACAAGATGATCATTATAATTATAAAAATTACTGATAATTGATGGATCAATAAGATTAGGCAACTAAATTCTATTTCAGTCATTATGTATTAAATAGAGGTAAAAGCTTCTAAAACGATGGGGATATAGTAAAAAATCATAGAAAAATTGTGATTTCATATTCACATGGATGGATTACATGGTGAAACCATACTTTTGGCCATTGTGAATGATGATCATGGCATCCTCTTCTAGCACACCAGATATCTCAGCTGATTATCATTATTTTATTTTCCACTTCTAGCTTCTAGTTACATGTAGATGAATCAGAATCTGAAAATGAATCAGGTGTTATAATGTAACTATCTTGAACACTGATCATAGAATCCTATGTAGGATATGTAACTCAAAAGGGTGTAGGACTTGGTGGGTTCCATTGTATAGTATAAAAATGTTTCACTACTAATTCAAGGTCTCATTCAAAGGGGAATTGACACTTATCTATAACACATCTATAGATTATTGTACACTAAGTAAATCTTCCCTAATCTTCCCAAATATCAAACCTATCACTAGGATCAGGCATAAGGTAAGTATAAATCACTCTAAATCCAAGTCAAAGCAAACATTCTATTATGTTGCATAGACTGCCAATTAGTTGACCATTTTAGTATTTACTTTCTTATTAGTTTAGTATGTTGCAACTATCTTTGATGTAGTTTATCCTTATTATATATATGATACACCCCTTTTTTACCATTACTCCACTTATTAGGTTCATTCCACATAGTCAAATAATCCACTTATTTAGGTTCATTCTATACAATTTAGAAGAAAGAAGTTGACTTCCCTAGATAGCTAGTACTTTAATACCCATTACATAAGAGAGTTATCTAGTTACTCATCCAATTATTTCAATCTACTATTAACACATTCAATAATAAAAATTTATATCCCGTCATCCTAATTATCCTTCAAAATAAGTAAACACATTTTATTATATTATTGAATGAAGCTTTTGTCTTGGTTGATGGACTTTGCATGATCATACCAAGCTTCTCATGACCCTTCACACTACAGAAAATTATTTAATCTTAATTTTAGCATCACACTTTTTTTCTTAGAATTTTCATGCCTTTAAGCAAAGATTATTTTAATTTACTCATGTCTAGGCACAATTATATAGGCTATGTTTTTCATTATTTTTCACAATGACATCAAGAAAACCCAATGAAATAATTAATTTAAAGCATATTGGAGAAAAATAAAACATAATAAAACAAATGAAGTAAAAAGATTCTAATATCATATTGAAATTTGAAGCAAAAATGAGAATAATAAAATATTAGAAGAAACTAAGTATAACTAGAGAAGCAAGGAAGAAAATAATGGCCCAATTAAGTGAACTAACATAGAATAAAACTAAGCAGTAAGTGGGAACTCCCAAAATCAACATGCACAATCTTGGAAATATGAAATAAAATATAAATAAGCATGTAAATAATAAATAATAATTAGAAGCCACTATGGGACAAGAATAGAGATAGCTAATTTGAAAACATAAGATATTAGTTGGGAAAATCTAACGAATAGTATGATTGTAATCAAGCAATCATAATAATCATTAAAATATATATAAGCTGAAGCACATGTATCATCATGAGTAAAATGAGGATGTTATGGTACACATGAGCCTAAGAAAGATATCATATCACTATCATCATCTTCATAATCTACTATGTCTTCTTATATAACAAAATGATTGTTATCATTAATGTTATCTTGAATAATCAAATCATTTTCATCTTTTGTATTTTTGTACTATCAATAAATTATGATAAACATACCCTTATAGGTTTCGTCTTATGGTCTTGAATCTTAATCTCTATTTCCTAAGATATTATCTTTGGTTGTTCTTATGGTATATAATTAGGCAATTCATGTTCTTTAAATTGTTGTCATGGTGAATAATAAACATCTATTCAAATTTTAATGACCTTATATTCATGTAAACATTTTAAATATTGGTGTAAAGTAGATGGAATTTATTTAATTTGACGTATATGTGGTCTATAGAGAAACACACCATATGTTCAAATTTAAATTAGGACTCACTTTAATAGGAAAATAAATGCAACAAAGTGGATCTTGAGTGATTCCATCATATCCCATAATATTTTTTGATGTATTTGTTGAATCTATTTGATATATCTCAAGACCATTGATGAATTTTTTAGTACATACATTGATACTTGAACAATTATCAACCATAACTCCATCCTTTTCATGTCTACGTTCATTTATGAAATCTCTTATAAATAAAGTCTCATTTTATGGGATTTCATTTCAAATCTCTATATCATGAAACAAAATCAAAGGAGGTATCCTTTTCCTTGTAATTATACCAATCACAATAATGGATGCTTCAATTGAAATTGCATTATAAGCTTTTGGAGTTACCTTTGATTTTTTTGATCTATCATAGGAAAATTTCCTTGATCCTTTAGTTGGGTATTGTGACTTGTAAAAGGATTACTAAATATTTTAAATTTTTGATTTATGAGAGCCATTAATTCATTCAAATTATTATTTTTTCCTCCACTTGAATGTCATTATGATCAATGAGATCTTATATCTTATGCTTCAAGCTAATGCATCTACTTGAAGAGTGTCATATAATTATATGGTAATTGCAAAATGCATTTGCATCATAATTATTAGGTAATAGCCTTAAAGAATTTAGTTTTATAATGGAATGCAAATAATCATATTACACTTAATCAGTCTCCTCAATAAACTTTGTGGAATTTCACTTAATCTTATAAATTTACTATGCTTTCCTTGTTGAGATAATATTACCCTATTATGTGGTTGTTATACATCATTAACCACATTCTAATCATCAATATTAGGTTTAAAATCCTTTTCATTATTTTTAGCGTTGATAATTTTTGTATTTTGAAACCTATCATTAATAAAAGTTAGAGCATTTGACCCATAATCAAGCACATTTGCATCTAAAATCTTTACCTAAAAATATCTAACCACATGAAAAAAAACTCATCAAAATAATGGTAAGTGTTAAATAACACATTTTCTCTAATAATTATAATAAAGATATGAGCAAAGCTACTTTGAAGTTCACTATCTAATAGTTGATGAGTCATCTTGGTAACTATACTATTAAATCTAAGCACATACTCACTAATAGTATTAAATTTAATCACATACCCTCATGCCAATATTTATTGAAAAATGAGATAATAAATCATTAATTAATGTTTTAAAATAATGTATGGATCCACATTGTAAATCTTATAACTAAACGAGTGTCTAATATTTCAATCTCATTAGGAATAAATTTATCATTATAGGAAAAATATAATCAAGAAGCATAGAAAAATTTATTATGATGAGAAGGGTTTCCCTTTCCATTGAAATATTCAAACCTTGGAGAAAAAAATCCAATTGTAAATGGGTATTGATGCATAGACCTTCTCATAATCTACCTATAACCTCAAATATTGATACTTGCATCATAAACTCTTGCATTCAACCTACTCTGTTTATTTTGGGTTATCAACTCTTTATAGACTTTGACTTCAAACTCATGCATTGGTTCTAGGAACTTGATTTATTTAAATACCCTCTATCTATATTTATATATTTGAAAAATTATCACACTTCCATTCATGTCACCCTATTCATGCATTCACGTTACCATTCATATAATCTATTATACTAGTCAACATAACATAATACAAAAGGTTTAAAATAAAATACATATTCCTTTTGATCTTATGAATTTCATGGTTGTTAATACATGCTTAAACAAGTGTTATAATATCATTGGTTCAGTTCCCAAACTCTCACAACATCTTTTATACCTTACTTACCTACTTCACCACTGTCATAGACCCTTCTACTAGCTCTTTTGATGAGCTTCATTATAGTATATAGTCATGTATGAACTCCATTAAAGAAATTAAACACAAATATAGATACCTTATATCAAATTATAGAAAACCACAAAGTTTAAAGTCTTCCTTTTATTGTTTGATCTCTTTTTTATGGCCTTTCTCCTCACTGTTTAGGCCTTTAAGGTTTGTTTATGTCCAAACTACACACAATATCAAATATAAGTATGGAAATGTATATAAATACTCAAAAAACTTTAAAAAAAATTATATAACACTTATCCCCACCTTTACACAATTTTTTGAGTTTTTATATTGGTGCAAACTCCTAAAAAACCAATTTTAGTCTTGAAACCCTAGACATAGGGTATGGCAGTCTACCACCAAGATGAGAAGGATTAAATTACTTTTCCAAATTCTTCTAAAAATTTCAAGATTTTATAACAATTGGTTAAGGATTTCCTGGGTCTTGTGTACCCTTTTCAAGCTTTGGGTTTCTCCTTTTAGGCTTCTATGGATAATTTCTTATAAAGTTTCAATTTTGACTATATACACAGTCACCCATTTACATAGGGTTTGTTTATGTTACACATTGATATGTGTTTACAAACTCTTGAAACTTCATAAAACCCCATAAATAATTTTGAAATTAATTAATTACCTATCAATTTATGTGATTCAAAAATTTATTCCATTCCATCCTCTCACTTTAGTTTACATGCATCTTCCTGTATTGATTACAGAACTCAAGAACATAGGTTATACCCACATATATTGAAAAACTGAGTAATCTCCCTTATATATTGGATATTAGTCTTAATTTAAAATTTTAATTCATAATATAACATCCTCTTATCATTACTTATGATGTTTTAAATACAATACAAGCCATTTATTCCTATTACACTCACAGTCTACCCAAGACAAAACTCAAGGAATGCAGGGTTTTCATTTACTCTCTTTAACTTATCTTTGTCTAAGAACATAGGATCATATTCAAAATTCATTAAAGACTTTTAAATTCCACTATTACATACACACTTCAAATATCCTTTCCATTCAACCTATACATAGAATTTATTCTTTCTCTCTAAGATATTTTTAGTCCTTTGAACCACATGGTACCAAACAATACATTTAGTCAGGTCTACACATTGAAACATCTTTTTAAAAATTTAAAACCACATTATATTAGTCTTATGACACTTTATAAAAACACAAAAAACTCACCAATATATTGATACATCTTTAATCAAATGCTCTATTCAAATTCCATTCACACATTCAATAGTATTGTTTATACAAAAATTCAGGAATTGTCTATTGTTTACCTTCAAAATAAATAACTTGCGTATTCAAATTCTTGGGGATTATCTCCATTACACCTTAAAAACCATCCCCATCATTATTTTTTCCTTGACTAACTTATTCACAATAAATCACTTTACTTCTTCCAAAAATACTCCAAAACTTGACATAACTAACTCTGACTTCCAACTTCTTGTACATTGGGAAAGGGTAAAACTACCTAATCACTAATCATGAGTACTAAGATGACTTAATTATATGATTCACTTAAGGTATTATGTTCCCTTGACCTAATTTAGGTTATTCAGAATAAAAACCACTTATTGGCAATACCTACCAACATGAACATTACTCCAAACCTTAGACTAAATTTTCAAAGTTGAGGATTTGGCAGGAAAATACCCATACAATCCATATTCAAATTTGATAAATTATTAACAACTATAAGTTAACCCTAAAAACATAACATGACCCAAGATGACTCTCAAAAGACTCAAAATGAGAAATAAAACTAATATTTATAACATGGTAGGTGATGCTTCTACATCATATTATCGAGAAGCAAGAAAAAAACTTTCCACAAAAGTTATAATTGATTTGTCTTTCAAATTATGTGTAGCATCTTCCTTCCAAGTTCTTGGCAACCTAGTTCCTAAGGCATATTTAAAACATATAGGCCTTTTTTATGCTTGGCTCCTCTTTTGTTTCTCTTTATCTTTCTCTTCCTCTTGCTTTGCATTATTCCTCTTTGCCTCCAATAACCTGCACATAGAACAAACATGTCAATAAAATACACTTCTTGTTTGATTCTTTGGAGTTATCCTTATTCCTCTTCAACTCCTACTTGTTATTTGGCTTCCACATCTCCTTCTCATTGACTCAATATTCTCTCCATTGCAACCTCATCCATCATGATGCTCTCCTTGTCTCATATGAGACTTATATCATTAGATACTTCCATTATTTGCTATCATAACTTCTCTTCTTCTAATGTAAACTTATTTACATCACTTTTTTCTTCTATTGATGACAAATAAATCACCTCTACTTGCTACAACTCAACCTTGTCAAACAATCCAACTTGTGCTTCTTCCTTATATCTTCTTGTTGTCATCTCATGTGTGTTAAACTCATCATGTGGTACCATTGTATCTTATTCTCCTTCAACTAGCACATTCATTAGTTCCAAAGTACTTGCATATAATTAATATTCACTAATATGCACATCAACATATTCATCATAAACAACATGTAAATGAATACCTGATGCCTCTTTGCTTTCCTCAATGCTTGATTGAATTCTTCCTCTTCCTTGCTAATCATGAGGTACAATTTTGTTACAACCTCTTTCTCTTCTTCATCATCCTTTAATGGATCACCTTCTTCATAGTTGCATAAGATTGTGTCCCCATACTCATCCATCCAATTAATTTCCTCTTCACTAACATACTGCTCATGTTTCCAATCTTCATGAAAATCTTCTCATGTATGAAAACATTCAAAGAAATAATTAGGATTAACTTTGTGAGGCTTGTTTGCCTCCTTGTTTCTCTCTCTAAGCTAGCTTGCTTTCATCTTTTGTCTTCTTCTCTTCTCCATAAATTTCTTAAAAGGCCATCTCACCTTCTTCTTTATGCACACAATGAATCTTGGTCTCAACATTTCTAATATTTTCTCTAGCCTTTCCATTTCCTCTTTCATCTCAGCTATCTCCTTCTCTCTCTCTAACCATATTTGCTTTTCTTCCATCCTCTTCTTATCCATCTTCTTCTTGTGGCACTCTTCACACATCAAGCCCTTCATCATCTTTACTATCTCTTCTCTTGATAAGCCTTCCATATTGTCCTCTTTACCATTCACTTGGTCTATCAATTTAATGTCTCTTTCTCTTGGAGTTAATCTCTCTCTCTTGTCCTCACCTAGGACTATTATTCTCTCTTGTCCTTTCTCTAGTACTCTTTTCAATCCCAATTTTGAGCTTATTTCTCCTTGAGATTTCAATATATCTCCTCACTAAGGCTTATTAGATTAAGGGATTTTCCACCTCTCTTCTTTTCTCACTTATAATTTTTCCTCTCTTTTCATACCTGTAGCTTATTCACCTTATTCCTACATTCTCATTAGTGATCTCACAACAACAACTTAATTCTACTTTCAATATATAATCCATAAAATACTTATGTACATGTAACCAGTAATGTCAAACTCTAAACATACCTTATCCACAAAACTAACCTGCTATGATACCACATGATGTAGATCCCTTTTCATACTCTACCTATAACCTCAAATTCTGATACCTGCATCATAAACTCTTACATTCAACCTATTTTGTTTATTTTAGGTTATCAACTCCTTATAAACTTTGAATTCAAACTCATGAATTGGTTCTAAGAACTTTATTTTTTTTAATACTTTATATTTGTATTGATATCTCTAAAAACTTACCATGCTTCCATTCATGTCACCCTATTCATGCATTCACTCCACCATTTGTATGATATATTATACTAGTCAACCTGACACAATACATTAGGTTTAAAATAGAATACATATTCCTTTTGATCTTATGAATTCTTTGGTTTTCAATACATTCATAAACAAGTGTTATGAGGTTATTGGATCAGTTCACAAAATCTCGCAACATCCTTTATACCTTCCTTACCTACTTCACCACTGTTATAGACCCTTCTACTAACCCTTTTGATGATCTTAACTGTAGTATAGGGTCATGTATGGACTCCATCAAGAAACTAAACACAAATATGGATACCCTCTATTTAATTGTATCAAATCAAAAAAATTCAAGTCTTCTTTTTATTGTTTGATCACTTTTTAGGGCCTTTATTCTTACTATTTAGGCCTTTAAGGTCTATTTATGTCCAAACTACACACAATATCAAATATCAGTATGAAAACGTACAAACATACTCAAAAAACTTAAAAATATTTTAAATAACACTTATCCCCACCTTTCCACAAATTTTTGAGGTTTTATATCAGTGCAAACTCCTAAAAAACCATTTTTAGTCTTGAAACCCTAGACATAGGGTATGACAGTCTACCACCAAGCTAAGAAGGATTAAATTACTTTTCCAAATGTTTATAAAACTTTCAAGCTTCTATAATAGTATGTTAAGGATTTCCTAGGTCCTGTGCACCCTTTAAAATCTTTGAGTTTCTCCTTTTAGGCTTTTATGGATAATTTCTTATAAAGTTTTGTTTGACTGTATACACAGTCACTTATTTGCATGGGGTTTGTTTATGTTACATGTTGATATGTGTTTCCAAACACTTGAAAATTCATAACACTCCATTAATAATGTTTTAAATAATTAATTACCTATTAATTTAGGTGATGAAAACATTTCTTCCATTTCATCCTCTCATTGTTGATTTACATACATCCTCCTGTATTGACTGCAAAACTCAAGAACATAGGTTATACCCACATATATTACCAAAATGAGTAATCTCCCTTATATATTGGATATTATTCTTCATTTAACTTTTTAAATCATCATATAACATCCTCTTATCATTATTTATGATGTTGTAAAATATAATACAAGGCATTTATTCCTATTACACTCACAGTCTACCCAAGACAGAACTCAAGGAATGCAGGGTTTTCATCTACTCTCTTTAACTTATATTTTTCTAAGAACATAGGATCATTTTAAAAATTAATTAAATACATATAAATAAAATTTTTACAAACACATTTCAAATATCCTATCCATTCAACCTATACATAGAATTTATTCTTTCTTTTTAAGATACATTTCAGTCCTTTGAACCACAAGGTACCAAATAATACATTTAGTGAGGTTTGCACATTGAACCTTTTTTTAAGACTTTAAAACCACATTATATTAGTATTATGACGTTATCTAAAATCACACAAAACTCACCAATATATTGATAAATCTTCTTCAATAAAATTCTCTGTTCAAATTCCATTCCCCCCTTTAAATAGTATTGTGTATACAGAAATTTAGGAATTGTCTACAGTTTTCCTTCAAAATAAAGAACTTGTGTATTAAAATTATTGAGGATTCTCTACATTACACATTATAACCCATCCCCATAATTATTTATTCCTTTTCTAAATTTTTCACAACAAAACACTTTATCTCTTCCAAAAATACTCCAAAACTTGCCTTAACTAATTCTAAATTCCTCTCAACTTCCTCTTGTACATTGGGAAAGGGTAAAACTACTTAATCACTAATCATGAGTGATAAGATGACTTAATTATATGATTCATTTAAGGGATTATTTTCCCTTGACCTAATTTAGGGTCTTCACAACAAGACCACTTATTGATAATACCTACCAACATGACCATTACTCCAAACCTTAGACTAAAGATTCAAATTTTCAAATTTGAGGATTTGGTAAGAAAATGTCCATATAATCCAATTTAAATTTTTATAAATTCTTAACAACTATAAATGACCCCTAAAAACTTAACATGACCCAAGATGACTCTCAAAAGACTCAAAATGAGAAATAAAACTAATATTTACAAGATGGTAGGTGATGTTCCTGCATCAGGTATGTAAGTACTTCATAAGCCAAAGGGTTGAGAATAATATCATTATAAGTGACCCTAAATTTCATATTTTGAGACTCTTGAGAAATAACCTTAATATTATTTTGTAATTATGTATCATTTTAGTCATTTCAATATTAGGAACAGAAGTAGAGGTAGGTTGGAATAGAAGCATTTCTAAAAATATAATGATTTGTAATATGTGATGCAATTGACAAGCAATGGGAGAATTCTGGGTTTTAAAATAAGTTGAGAAGTAGTGGGATCATGTATAATATTTTGAGGATTTTTAAAATCAATCATATAATTTTGAGAATGAAAAGCATTGGCAATATTAAAAGCAATAGAAAAACAAGGAAAAGTAGGTTTAAAAAAAAGATATAAATACATGACTAGGCATAAATTATGATATATTACATGAGGTAAATACTAGATCCACATTATGATTACTCATATATAAATTATTTAATTTATATGGTTTTTATTACATCTTAACCCATCTTGAGCCTCTTTATCTATGGTTTGAATTATGTCTTATTTCACTATACCCATTAATTGAGATATCTTACTAGGGTTTTCCATAAGATGTTTCCTAACACATGCAAGGATTTAAACCCTATCTTATTTATCTAATAAATCTTGTTGATCATGATATATTTCACATGTATTATTAATTGGAGATCCATTCACAGCATTATCATTCAAAGGCACATCATTGTTATTAGAAATATAAGCCACAATTGTTGGAGCAACACTAACAATGTTAATAAATTTTATTTTTATTTTCAAGAAAGATCTAGAATTAACAGAAGGAATTTTCATAAAATAACTAGGGGAATGATTAATATTAACACTCTTCATAGTTGAATTCTTATATCTAATTGTAAACACCTAATTTTGGTACAACCACCAATTTCATTAAATATTTTTTATGAATTTACACACTTGGTCCACTTATGTATGTTTGGTTATTTTTTAACATCTTTCCCATATTAGAGTATATTTATCCTTGATCCATATAGATATATTTATTTTTATTTAGTTTTAGGATCCTATTCATCCATTATCTAAGTAATTTTATATCCATTGATATAATATTTTAGGGTTTTACAAGAGTAATTACCTATGTTTGGTTGAAAGGTTGAGATGTCTAAATCAGTTAAATAAATTTCAATAATTAATCTACCAATTTATTATTACCTTTGAATTATTTTGAAATTCTAATAATAGAAATAAATAGGGATAAATAAAGACTTAGCTAAAAACTAACTATCATGGATGATCTAGGTTCTAACATTTGAGATCTGAGTAGTAATATATGTCACCAATAGGATTTTGATATTCATTTGTTCACTAGATAGTAGTACCTAGTTTGGATAGTAGTACCATCTATGTGTAGTGTCCTAAATGTGGTGATAATGTCCCCTTTGTGGGATTATTCTTTTTTTTTTGGGAGTACTTTCTCCTATTTTGTATGCTATATTCCTATGTGACCGAAACCTATAGCTATGTATTGTACCTAGAAAGCTTAATTTGATCTACAAACCATAGTTCTCTTTGAAAGTATGATATGATCAAGAATTGAGTGTGTTATTAGGATGGACTAGACATCCTCAAAACCCCATAATGTAAAGAGTTTCTTATATACCAATACTCTAAAGAGGGATCAAGTCCAATGTAGTACTCCCACCTAGTGCTTGATGTATGTGCAAGTGAATGCTAGAATTAGAGTGGCCTTGGATGCCTTGAATATTTTTGAGCTTTGAAATACTTGAAAAATGGACTTAAGGATATTGTACATGATAATATGTATAAATTAGGGCAGAATAAGGATAATATACCTTGATTTTGCACAACTTTGTCTTTGGTTTGAATAGTTTTTACATCTATTTACCATCTAGTGAATAGAGGTGGATTAGACTTATATTTATAGAGTTATGTTACTTGTGTGGATAATAAAATGAGCTTAGGTTAACCTTTTTAAGGGCACAAGTTTGAAAAAGTATCCATTGGGAAGATTTGGGGCTAAAGACAGTTGCTCCCAATTGGAGACATTAATGCTATGTGGCTATAGTGTCCTAAATGTGGTGTTAATGTCCTTTTGGCAAACTATTAAGGAAGTTTGATTGGGGTCAAAGATGGTAGTTTATGGAATGTGTCTTGACTAGTTTTAGGTGATTGTGGTCTACTGAATGACTGTAAATGTAAATCTAAGGATGTAGAGTAGGTGTATGGCTAGACTGGGGATAGGGTAACTCAAGTGACACTCTTAGCATCTAATTACCACTTTTAGATGATTATATTTGCCTCCCTTTTATACTAATAATTCAACAAATTGAAATGACAAGTATAAATGAAAAATAAGTGTACATGGACTTACCTTGGATGTGAATCCCATGTAGCTGAGTTTGAATATGTGAATATAGTGATCACATTATTGAACAACTTTAATTGAGCTAATGGATTACTCAATCCTCATATGGGTGGCTCAAGAACTCAATTTGGCTTTTGACTCCATCATTGCCCACCCTTGCTTAGTAGATCTTGATCTCTATGAATAGATTAGATAATACTGTAAGTGTGTCTAATCCTCTCATGTCGGTGGCTCAATTACTCAAGTAGGACATGACTCCATAATTGCCCCTATGTGAACTAGATGCATCTATAACTATATTATCTAAAGTAATAGAAGGATCTAATTGAGTAATCTAATTATGTATTTGTCTCCATGACCACTCGGGTATATTAGGTAGATTTGGGCCACTCAATAATGCCAACCACTATATATGGAGTAATGCATGAATCTGGTGATAACCTAGAAAGTGATAGCAAGTGTATATAATGTAGATAATGACATGGAGTTTTCCATTTCATCTGATTAACTTATCTAAAGCTAAGTATATGGAAACTATGTGCCATGCACATGCCCCAAATCTAGTATCTAAGTATACTAAATCTAAATCAAATATGTAATAGATGAATCTATGTAGTTGATCTGAATGTATGAGTGATCATGTCATGCATGATACCTCCAAATCTAGAAATTAGTATGAATTTAAATTGAAATGACTAAATTTGAGCTAAATCTGAACATAACTACCAAACCTGTGACTTTATCTATGCAAATCTTTATTGTACCTAGTGTACTATTATGAATGATATGGACTATCTTAAAGTTAGGGCCACTAGATAATAGGACCCTATAGTGGGCAATAGTTCCATGTGATGTTAGTGTCTAAATCTAAGTTTTAATGATTACCTGGTTTGATATCTATGTGGTCTAGAGTAATGAACCTCTATTCTATTCTATGTTTACCTTAAGTTTGATATCTAAAACTAAGCTTGTGTGCTAAAATGTATCTATGAAGATAAAAATAGGAGTCAGATCTCTGTAACAACCCCAATAAATGACCCCTCTTTTAAGGGTAGTTGTGAAACCTATGGAAGAACTACCCTCTAAATAATTATCTCTACAAAATGTGTTAACTGAAGCATGATATTCCAATATGATGTACAAATATATCATCAAAATGTAAATGTATCTAATCAATAATAGAAAATGTAAGATGTATGTTGTAATATAGCATTAGATAAGTGTGTCAAGATAGATGTAAGTAATGTATAATAGTAGTAAAATTTGAGTAAATACCTAAGCGGATGGGGAATGATGTCCATCAAGGTTCCCAAGTAGGATAGATAGATGCATGAGATCTCTCATGGCATCAAAAACTTGTGTGTGTGTGTGTGTGTGTGTGTGTGTGTGTGTGTGTGTGTGTGTGGGTGGGTGGGTGGGTGTGTGTGTGTGACAAGAAAATACATGTGTCATGGTGTATAATCATATAAATAAGTGAACATATAATCACATGAGGCATGTGAAAAGCAAGCCAAGGGGCCACAATATAAGGGACATGGGAACATGTGACTAAATATGAGAATGAATACATATAAGGACATGTTCAAATGTCTACATACGCAAATAATAAGCAATTTAGCACATATCCATAGAGAAAGAGATATTCAAATGTCCACATATAGAAGCATGAAAGAGCACAAATAAGGGACATGGGCACATGTTGAAGGGATACAAATAGAGAAGTGGTGTACAATTTAAGGAGCATTGGCATATTTAAATGCCCTCGAAGATGTAAGAATCATAATAACATAATCAAGTTTAATCTAGGAACTAGAAATGAAAGCATGTATAATTATGTAATATAAATCTATGTAGATGTCAAGGTGCATATATACTAAAGCTAACTAATGAAAGTTGACAAAAAATTTGATCAATGAATAGTAATGATCAATATTAATATAAATCAATGCATAACTAGAATGTATAGTATGTAAAGATAAAACATGGTTATATTAACTATGTAAGAGATGTCCCTAAGTGGGCAAATGTATCAATGTATAAACCTGGATTGGTGTAAATGCCCCTAATGGGTAGATGATAGCTAGTTTGGATTAGTGTATTAGACTAGAGTCTTATTTGGAATCTATAGGCACTCAATATGAATAAATGAAGCATATGTGTATGATAAAACCAACTACACTAGGATAGCTAGCAATATGCAATATCTAAAAAGTAGCAAAAATGTAAACAAAGCAATGCATAAAATCTATAAATATTTTAGTTTTTTTAATATTTGAATATTTTTGTATTTTGACATACCATATTATTTTTGTGTTTTCTAAGTATAAGCTATGTACATGCATATGAAAATAAACTATATACAAGGAGCAAAAGAGAAGGAAGTATGTACAAGGGTAGGAACCATACTAGCCTATGAATCTCATGGAAGACTCACCATCATTGTGACCTATGTTAAAGATTGGAATAGTGGTCATGCATGTTGTGTGAAAGGGCAATTGTGAGCCCATGATTTAGTGTGTTGTATAATTTAAACTTGAAGCTACCTAAATAGTGATGTTATGATGTTTTGGCACTGATTGTGATACACTATGAACTGTAGGGGTCTTAGGGACCCATCTGGTAGATGCAAAAGTTATAGGTGATGTAGGTTCCCTATGTTGAGTACCCTTAGACCCAAATATAACTGATCTTAGTATAAACTTTTTAGAGGAATGTCCTCTAGAATCTATGACATATCTGTAATGTAATGGTCTCTCTAGTAATGGTCTCTAAGGAAGAGTATGCATGCATGTAGACACTATAAAAGTATACTTAGCTGATCTAAAGACTCTACTAAACATTATGATGTATAAATAGGAGTTGTAATCTCTACTATAATATATAGTCATGTAATATCTAGTAGTGGTACTAGAATTGTAAATGGTGTTGATGTTGGAAGTGTGATTGGAATCTATGTTGGAACTACTCATGGGATGGGAAGAGGATACTCATATGGTCTCTAAGGAAGAGTATGCATGCATGTAGACACTATAAAAGTATACTTAGCTGATCTAAAGACTCTACTAAACATTATGATGTATAAATAGGAGTTGTAATCTCTACTATAATATATAGTCATGTAATATCTAGTAGTGGTACTAGAATTGTAAATGGTGTTGATGTTGGAAGTGTGATTGGAATCTATGTTGGAACTACTCATGGGATGGGAAGAGGATACTCATATGGGACAACCTCAATCTTAACCACCTAGTTATCATGTATATACTTGAGACATTGGTGTACTATAGATAGGATGGCTTTGAGCTAATGTAACCATGACCTGCCTAATAATATGTCAAATACACCCACATTAGGTAATACTAGAAACCAAGTGGCTATGTGTGTTGGTCCCACATGTAATGGAAGTACTATCTCCTTGATGGAGCTCTAAACATGGACACTAAAAAAACTAACTATATTTATAGGGAAAACATCCCACTCTATATATCTCAAGTGTTGTAAGAGGGTCATGGTGCACATTTTTATGCTTGACTCATTATCAACCATGACACTCTGAATAGTATGGTGGTCTATATATGCATGTATGAAAAGTGCATGTAAATTTGTGCCATTATCCACAATATCTTTCTCTAAAAATGTGATAAGTGGTCTAGGTGGCATTGTAGTGTAATAAATTCCAATAATGTTATGTATTGTATGTGTCTCCTTTATAGCTATGTGATAGTAAGTTGATGTTCAATGAGATTGATATGTATAATGAACACCTAATGTGTCCCTAACCTCATTAGTTTTGTTCTTAGGGAAAGGATTTGAAAATATCTTAAGTGTTTTTACCTCTTTTTGTTATTTTGGTGCCTCATTAAGTATGCCCACATCAATAATGGTGATCTCTTGTGCTTCAGGCTAATACATTTGTTTGTCGTGTGGCCTGATGGCTTGTGATACTCATAGAATTCATTTCAATCATAACTCTTTGGAATAGGTCATGTTTTATTAACCTCTTTAATAAAAGGAAGCGATATGACATTGCATTCCAATAATTGTTATAGAACTTGTGTTAGTGAAGACTCTATGTTGAGGAGATGATAAAACTAATCTAGGAGAAAGATTTGAATCTACATTGACTATTATCTTTTGATATGTATTTTTCTCTATGGCCCTAACTTTTTATGGAGGTTTTCTTGAACTCTTAATAGTTGAATCTGATCTATTTGTGTATTTGGGTTTTCCCATTGCTAAGAACTTAACCTCTCTTTCCTTAAATGTGTGGCACATATATATAAATGTGGGAATTTTTTTTAATAAGATTGCTTCATAAAGTGTTGACAATATACTCTATTTGATTATATCTTGAATTCTTTGTCTACCATAAAGCTAGTCAATTTTGATAAGATTGTCTTGTACCATAATACATAATCAACTATGGGCTCATTTGACTTTTGATTTAGAAGTGCCATTTGTGCATATGATAACTTATCACTTATGTTCATAGAGAAGTGTGTTAATAATATATATGTTAAAGGATTGAATGTTGTGATAGATTGGTTAGGTAAATCATATAAATATTATACGGCATAATCCTTTATATTAGGTGGAAATAGCTTCATAAGAATCCAAGCATTAGACACATGATCCAAGCATGCTTCATGAAAGGATATAAGGTGATGCTTTGGGTCACCCTTTCCATCTTATAATTTGAGCTTAGATTCTATAAAATTAGATGGCAAAGGAGTTATCATAATGTGATGTGCTAATAGTGTATGCAATAAAATGTTGCAATCTAAGACATGTGATGGCTTAGTTTCTCCCTACTCAAGATGTAACACCTTAGATTACAGAGAAATAATATGTTTCATAATTGGTTTTACATTAGGAGGTGAAAAACTAGCCACCAGTGGAGTATATGTTATTGATGGTTGAATAACAAGCTTAGGTTGTGTTATCTGAGTTGGTTGAGTGGGCCCCACTGAAGGTGTAATGAAATCATTAACTAGAGGGGTGGAAGATTGACCATTTTTATTCTTATTCTTGATTTATAATATGGCCTATAAAATCTATTCATGATCATGAGGATGTTCTTGAATTCTATCTCTAAAGTCCTATAATACCTCATCTTTGTTCAAAACTATATTATTATCATTAAGTGGAGGTAGTGTGTCTTGATCCTTAATATGGACCTGATCTTGTTCTTGGTTAAATTTATCATCCTTGGATGCATTGTCATTGAATTCCACATAATTAGGATGTGAAATATTCATATCTAAAGTTGTAATAGGTTCCTTATCCTTATTATAGGGTCAAATAGCTAGAATCTGAATATGACTTATAGGATTACCACCTAGTCTAGCACTTCTTCTTAAGGGAAGAGAGAACTTTTTTAGATGGCATATAGAAAATAAATTGAAATAGAGATACTATAAGAGAATATATGAATATTAAATAATTAATATCAGCTAATTAAAATAGGAATAAAAAAGATACAAACCCTAAGAGCATCTAGGGTTAAGGTCTTTAGAATCTAGGATTTCTTTACAACAATTTAAAGTAGGTGTAAAATAAATTAAAACCCTAAATGATTTTGTTTAATTTAATTATCTAGGTTGTATAAATAAAATTAGAAAAAACTAGAAATATGTAGCCCTAAATTTATTCCACAAAAATAGGGGTTAATGCAAGATAGGGTTTTATGCAATGTTTGAAATAAGATAGATTCACCAAATGATTTAACCTTTTAGGGTTTTATAATAGTAATTACCTATGTTTGTTTAAAGGGTTAAGATGTCTAAATCAGTTAAATAAATTATAATAATTAAGCTACTAATTTGTTATGACATTTGACTTTCTAATAATAATAATAAATAGATATAAATAGAGACTTATCTAAAAAATGACTATCATGGATGATCTAGGTTATGAAATTTGAGATCTGAGAAATATTCTGTATCACCAATAAGGTTCTAATATTTGTGTATTCACTAGACAGTAGCACCCATTTTAGATAGTATCACCTAGTTTAGATAGTAGCACCATATGTGTGTAATATCCAAAATGTGGCACTAATATCCCATTTGTGGGACTATTCCTATTTTTGTGGAACATTTTTGCCTATGTCTGTATGCTTTGTTCCTACATGACTAAAACCTATAGTTGTGTATTATACTTGGAAATCTTAATTTGATCTGCAAACCCTAGTTTTATTTACAAATATGATATGAGCAATAATTGAGTGTTTTAGTAGGATGGACTGAACATCCTCAACACCCCACTATGTAGAGAGTTGCCTACATACCAATACTCTAAAGAGGGATCAAGTATAATGTAGTTACTTCACCTAGTTCTTGATGTATGTGCAAGTAAATTATAGAATGAGAGTGGCATTGGATGCCTTGAATGTGTTTAATCTTTTAAATTCTTGAAAAATAGACTTAGGGATACTATAGATGGTAGTATATAGAAAGTAGATTATAATGGAGATAATAGACCTTGATTTTACACAACTTTATCTTTGGTTTGAATAGATTTTGCATCTATTTAGCATCTAGTGAATAGAGGTGGATTAGACTTGTATTTATAGGATTTTTTTGCTTATGTGGATAATAAAATGAGCTTAAGCTAACTTTAAGAGGGGCACATACTTGAAAAGTATCTATTAGAAAGAAATAGGGCTAAAGACAATAGCATTAATTTGGGGACACTTGTTCTATGTGGTTGTAGTGTCACAAATATCATGTTAATGTCCTTTTAGCAAACTATTGAAAAAGTTGGTTAGAGTCAAAGATGGTAGTTTAGGGATTATGTCTTGACTGGTTGTAGGTGACTTTGGTCTATTGAATGATTGAAAATGTAAGGCTAAGGCTCTAGAGTAGGTATATGGCTAGCTTAGGGATAGGGCAACTCAAATGACACTCTTAACATCTCATAACCACATATAGGTGATTATATCCATTTCAAGCCTTTTTGCCCATTGGTTCAGAATTAGTGACCTATGATTATGTTTTAGATGAAATTATTGGCATATCTATTCTATACATCATGTTTTTGTGGGTCTATTTTTCCTTAGGTTGATTTCACATTCCTTGATTTTTTATTATCGATATTCCTAATGGTCTCCTTATTTTGATCTATCCTAGAGATCCATATATATATACAAATCAATCTTATTCATTAACAAAGTATCAATTTGGCCAAGAGGTCTCCTTAATTTATTAAACTACACATTGCTTTCATTCATTGTGTCACTTGTCAAGAAGCTTGGACATTGATATTCATTGTATCTACATATTTTTAAGTCTTTTTCCATCATCACCTTGTGTCAAAATAAGGTTATAGTAGAAGCATATAGTTGCAATTGATCATATAGGAAAAGAGTTGAAACCCCATCTCTCCTTGGGTTGGGATTTCACTCACATATACTGGAACTACATTGACTTTTATTTCAAGAGTAAAATATATGTAGCTAAAAATCCTCAAGAGGTTACTCAAGTCAACTAACTTGCACACTCTTTTTTGTTGCTACATTTGAGGATTAGGTCAAGGAGTGAAAGTGAAATAATTCAGTGCATTATGTCTATCAATTCCATAAAGTGAAGACACAACCATACTCACCATCAACATGTACACCTGCCCAAAAAAATTAAAAAGGTGAAACCAAAAAATGACACAATTGGTTGTGAAAAATGTATACAATCAATGGCCTACCAATTCTATGAAGTTTAAAATTGGTTGCATGCCGATTTTGACCCAGTGACAGTTTAAATATAGATTTTTAGGGTGGAAACATAATTAACTCTAGATCTAAATTTCAGACTAAAATTATATAATTTAACCTAGGTTTGTCTATTTTCATCTCTCTATCTTCTCATCATTATGCTAGCTTGTTCAGTCATTTCTTAACTCTTTCACATTATATTTTAGGCATATTTTAAATCTAATTACTATTTTAGATTACATTATTTTAGATCTAGTTTGTTCCCTTATTTTTGAAGGTTTTGAATTATTATATGGATTGAAAATAAAATATTAATTAATATAAAATTAAAGCTATATCTCAACTAATTTGTCCTAGAATCATTAGTTTTTAAACTAGTGTTGTAAGTGAGATTGTTGACCAAAACTTGTACTAAATAACTTTAAACTTGAAACTATATGATTGTTGGAATTTATTTGTGAATACCTAAAAAAAAATAGATATAAAAATATACAAAATTAATTTTAAATAATTATTATTATGATACACTTGTGCATAATTGTTTATTAATAAATAGGCTTAAAACAAACCTATAACAAGATAACTTGTATGACAAGTTATTTCAAAAAAAAATAAAGTAAAAAGTAAATAAATAAATTTACTTGAAAAATGATTAATATATAATTAGACTTATAAAATTATAATTTAAGATAACTTAAAGAATATTAAATCAGATATTAAAGTAAATAAGGTAGACTCACATTCAAGACAAGGTCAACATGCAAGAATCTTTGCTCAAAAAGTCACCAAATCATGCAACTTACCCAATTGTGACATCCCAAATTCCATTAAAAAAATATGAATTGACTTAAATACAATTTATTTTCATTTAAATAATATTAAAATAGTTCCACGCCTCTTGTTAACTCATTCAAGTACTCATAGTAAACTGGAGTTAACTGACAGTTCCAATTATTTTTTAAGAAATCACTAGAAAGTGCCCAAATTAATCAAACAACTAATTTAGGACATAAATAAATTAAATAACCTTCATAAATAACTATAAAAAAAATTAAGTATAAAAATATAACTCAAGTGCCCATATTGGCATCATGCTCAGCATTCCCCCTTGGTGCAAAGAGGTGAAATGGCTATCATCTCCTTAAGTCTTCTCGGTCATATTATTTGTTATCACAAAAAAACTTTGTCAGCTTAAGTTGAGACTATTTTAAATCATCCAAGAGTATTCAAAACAATAATCATTATGTGTAAGCTAATTTAAAGGTTGTATATTCAACTTCATTAGAGGATAAGACAATTGTAGCCTATTTCTTTGAATACCAAGAAACCAACCCACTTCCCAGTATGGAGTAATAACCTAAAGTTGCATTTATGTCATTAAGAGATCCTCCCTAATATGAATATCTGTATCTAATTATATATAATAAATTTTTGTTCTATATTAAATACCATGAATATAATTACCTCTTAGATATCTAAAAATCCTCTTCATTGCTTGCAAATGCTTGAGTGATGGTTTACCCATATATATAAAAACTAGTGAAACTCCATAACTGATATCAAATCTTATCATAGTGAGATAAATCAAAAAAGACATCATGATTCTCAAATTATTTTCATTATTTTAATTAATTCCATCCTTCTTCATAATATTTTCTCCACTTACAATTGGAGTGTTTTTTGGCTTCAAACCTTGAAGATTGTACTTATTTAGTATGTCTTGGGCATGCTTGGATTTACAAATGAATACTTTCTCTTCATTTAGATAGAATTACATACCAAAAATTTAATTAATAATTCCAATACTAATCATCTAAAAAATTTATTTCATATCTTCCTTGAATCTATTCAACATCTCTATAGAGTTACATGTAAAGATCAAGTCATTTACATATAGATAGGCATGTAAAACATTAGAACTAGATGCTTGTATGTAAAGAGTTGGTTCATATTAAATTATTAAAAATCCTTGATCCAATAACCATATATAAATTCTTGAGTTCCAATATATTTTATATTTCTTTAGTCCATAAAGAGTATTCTTCAACTTATATACTCAAAATTATTTACCCTTTACCTCAAATCTTTGTGGCTGCCCCACATATATTTTCTCATCAATCACTCCATTTAAAAATACAATTTTGACATAAATTTGATTTATTTTACATTATTTATGAGTAAATATATAAATAATTAGTATTATAGTATTGTGACATGCCACAAGTGCATATGTTTCCTCATAGTCAACACCATATGTTTGTGCAAACATTTTTACAACTACTCTAATTTTTAGTTTGTCAATTGTACCATCACTTCTAACATTAGTATTGTTTACCCACTTTGTACCAATTATATATTTATTAAAATTATGATAAAATTAATTTCATGTATCATTCTTCTCAATTTAATCCATATCTAATTTTACAACATCAATCCATTCTATATTCTAACTAGCTTTTGCATAATTTCTAGGTTCACTAGTCACAGATGATAATGTAAACATAGTATTTTCATCATAAGCATCATAAATGAAGTTAAATTCATAATTTTGTATTTTTTTTATCCTCCTATTATATTATTATCCAAAATTTGATTCACTGGATGAAAATTTAATAAATGTTTATTCTTCCTTGGTGTTGATATAGACGGATGACTAGTCTCTTACAAAGAGCTAGTATTATTTCCTATTAAACTAGAAACTTTTATAAGAATTTTTAAGCCATAAAAATTAAATTCAATAGAATTACCCAATTTAAATATTAATTTTTTAGCTACATGATCATAATCAACATACACTTCATTTTCAAAAAAATTACAATCCCTAAAAATAATTGTGGATTTACTAGTAGGATTATAAAACTTGTATGTCTTACTTCCATCATTATATCCTCTAAAATTGTGATAAATAATATTAGGATGATTTATATCACCCTTAATTTTAATTTTGGTGATTTTCATATAGCCCTTTCCTTTAACTTGGATGGACTTTTCATATCCTAATTACACTTGGCTTTTGAAGGGATCATCTAACTTGTTGAAATCATCATTTTGACTTGTCACCTTATTTGAGCAACCTGAATCAAGATTTTTTTTATTCTTCTATTCCCATAAAATATATTAGATAATAATTTGATCCACTTTAAACATTAGTTTTCTCAAATTGAAAAAATTTATTTTCACTTTCTTTATTATCTTAATTCTTAGTTGCTAGTATCATGCAATATTTTATTATGTTCTCATTTTTGGTATTAATGACAAGTAAAGTAGTTCTTTATTTTACTAGTAAATTTAAAATTAAAATTTACCATTTTAATTTTATTTTTTTAAACTCCCTTGATTTTTATTTTTATTTTCCTCTTTGTTCTTTCAAACCTTTGCCTTGGTTTCAAGTGCATGTTTTAAATCTCTTGCATATAGTATCATATTGTCTTCATGAGACAAAAGAGAACCTACTAACTCATCAACACTTATAGCATTCAAGTGTTTACACTCTTCAAGAGTGATCACAATATGCATCCATATTTGGATTAAATATCTCAATTTTTTTCTTACTATAACACTATCTTGTATATTTTCTCTATAAACCCTCATTCTATGAACTAAATCATTTACCTTTATGCAATAATCTCCTACTTCAAAATCTGACATTCTCAAAATTTTAAAATTAATTTTAAAGGTTTTAATTTTTGATTATCTTATCTTTATGTATTATTTATATCAATTTTCCAAGTTATTTCATGTCTCATGGGCATTCTTTAATCTTAAAATTCTTAGATAAATATTTAGGTCTATAGCACTTTGAAGATCGAATAAAGCTTGTGCATCTCCCTTTTATTCATCCTTTTAAGCTATTTTTTTCTCTTATGTCAATGAATTACAATCTTGATTTAGTGTGTATACATGGATAAAATTCTCCCAAAATTATTTCTACACAATAATTATTTTTAACTAGTCTCTGTAATACTCAAAGTTGTCTCTTTTTAAAATAGTAACATTCATAATAGAATTCACTAAAGCCATTATTTCTTATTATAATGGCCTGAAAAACCTTAGTACCCTTGATTAAACATAGATGTGATATTAAATGTAAGATTTGAAAGATTGTATGGATTTCAAATTGACTATTAATTAATCTGAAATTGAAGTTATGTATCAACCAATGTGTCTTAGAATCACTAATTGTTAAACTAGTGTTGTAAGTGAGATTGTCGACCAAAACTTGTACTAAATAACTTAAAATTTGAAAATATAAATTTAATGGTATTCATTTGTAAATAATTATAGAAAAAAATCATAGATAATAATATATAATATGAATTTACAAAATGAATTATTGTGCTACCCTTGTGCACAATTGTTTAATAATGAATAAGAATTAAAATAAGTGTATTACAAGATAAGTTGCATGATAGGTTATTTCAAGAAAAATTAAAAATTAAATAAATATATTTACTTGAAAACTAAGTAATCTATAATTATACTTATAAAAATAGACTCTAAGATAACTTAAATAATATTAAAGCAAACACTAAATAAAATAAGGTTGAATCACATTCAAGTCAAGGTCAACATGCAAGAAGCCTTGCTCAACAAGTCACCAAATCATGCAACCTACAAAAATATGGCATCCAAAATTACCTAAAAATAGTAATTGAATTAAATATACTTTAATTTCACTTAAATAACACTTGAAGTGTGCCTCATATCTTCAAAACTCATTTGAGTACTCAAACAATGAATTGGAGTTACTGACAGTTCTATCTATTTTTTAGGAAATTACTAGAAAGTTTTCAAAATGACCAAAAAAATAATTTATGAAAAAAAATTAAATAACCTTCCTATACACCTAAAAAAATCAAAATAAACTAAGTCTAAAAATATAACTCAAGTGCCCATATTGGCATCATACTCAACATTTTTAATTATTTCAGCATTTAGTATTTAACCTTTAAACTATAAATAGTCAAAACATTTTGGTGAACCCATCCACTCTTCGAACACCTCAACCCTTATGGTTTTATAAACATCATACCTTTGGGTTCTAATTTTTTATTTTACATGTACATTAGATCTATTTTTTTAGATATATGTTTATTTCCTATTTTCTATCATTAACCTTAACTTACTTCATGTTTTTCATGCTTACATCTTATTCCAACTAAGAATGCCATATCTACAAACCCTAAAAATATAAATTATAGGATAAATGGTGATACTCATAATTTTATTAAGCTTCATTTGTTTCTTATTTGTGCTTCTTTGTAATGAAAATTGACAAGTGCTTGTGAAATTTCTCCTTATATTGAGTGAAAATATAAATGGGAAATCAAATTTGAATGGTAATTCCATGTTGATAATTCAATTAATGATGAATAATTATGAGGATAGTGATTTTGATGATGTTGACCCAAAATGTGTTCATAAATTGCTTATTTTAAACACCTAATTAAGAAATGACCTGGATCTTTATAACTTGTATTTATTAAGTTAAAATAAATACAAAAGAAATCTTTGGCTAAGGAATAAACCCTTGAGCATGTTCCTATAGATCATTTGAATGTTCCTAATCCACCTATTGGAGGCTATAATTTTACATCAAGAGGTGAAGCTAGTGCTACTAGTGATCTTAACTATCCCTTTATTCCTCCATTTTTATTTCCCAATGATAATTTCAATATTCCTATATAATCTAATACATATTTTTTACCACATACAATCAATGTACCATCATGATTTGCTCCCAATTTTTTTATCTTGGTCATAGTCAAACTACCAATAAAGCCTCTATTCTTACTAATTTTAATGACATGATGTCTCCAACATGTGCTACTACATCTCAAGATGTATTGATTAAAAAAAATTAATATATGCAATTAAAAATCACACAACTACACAACCCAATGATCTCAAGATTATAGTCATGTGTTTACCTATTAAGACATATTACACAACACTTTGGCTTGTGAAGTCCTCAATCATCCTTGGCCTACACATTTATTAGTGACCAAATTTAATTTAGACAATACCAAGGTTGATCCTTCACATCGCATTTGGTCCTACTTTTATGCATGCTTTGGTTTTAATCAAAATGACTTAATGATGACTCATATTTTCCTTATAAGTCTCAAGGAATATGCCTTAGATTGGTTTTACATCTTCCATATAGAATCTGCAACTTATTTTTTTTCTAACATATTATTATCTCATTTTTCTATAAAAATTAGTGAAAAGGTTAAGTTTTCTCAAATTACACAACTCCAACAAAGACACAGTGCGTATGTTACTAAATATGTGCTTAGATTTAAAACTATATTTTAAAAAATGTCTCATCAAATCCCTAATAGTGGGTTTTATAGTATTTTATCCAATATATTGCTTCAATCATTACAATACAAAGCTATCTTTAACACTTACTAATATTTTGATGAGATTTTCCATATGGTTAGTAATTATGAGATAAAAATTTAGAGGCCAATATGCTCAAGTATACATCTAAAACTTATACCTATACTACCTATAAATATTAGGGAAAATAAATATTTAGATCTAAGTCTATTGATGCTCTAAATTTTAAAGATAAGAATAAGTCCAAAACTATAAACACAATTTCATAATCACGTGACAAATGTTTCCTTCCACCTTCTAGGACACTTCAACAATTTACAAGATTACTTGAACCTCCTCAAAAATTACATAAATAATTATTTGAGTGTCACATGATCTCTTCACCTCCACCATATTATTTTCATACTTCTTTGTCTTTACATAAAGTATCTGATGTCAATCAATATCGTGACAACCATATAACTTCCATACATTGTACCAATTAATTCTTTTCATTGAAACATAAGATACAAGATCTATTCAATAATAATGTTATTCAAGTTGAATACCATAATACTACATTGGATGAATATGTTGCAATGCCTAACCAACACTTGAAAATATTTTATAATCCTTTTCCAAATAATGATAATAATAAAAAAGACCATGTTTACATGATTACATATATATATATATATATATATATATATATATATATATATATATATATATATATATATATATATATATATATCACACATAAATTTTGAAGGAAAAAATAGGTATGTTTACAAGTTATCAAAAGTAAACACAATCTATTACATTCTATGATGCCAAGATTACAAATGATGATTAAAATAATGATGCTCTTTATATACATGATATTATTGATTCACATCCTTAGATTACATATGACATTATGGTCAAAAAAGGCTCAAGTAAAAATATCATTAAAATGTCATTCCTAGCTAGTAGAAGCTACACTTAGTGAGACTTACTTGGCACAACCACAGTAATTAAGAGTTATGATGTTCTTACATAGACACCCATCAGTGATATTAAGTTACTAGTCATCAGAGATCTAAAACTCTATTAGTATGGTATTTTCTAGAGTCAAATATTAGTACATATAATCTACTACCTAGATTCCCATGGATAAATCAAATGAGGCCAATCCTATCCACATTAAATCATTCCCTTAAGTTTGTGCATTATGAAAAAATATATACTATTTGTGGTACATGTTTTAGGTTACTTAATTAACCTCAAAAACACCATGAGGTACTACCTAAAGTGCTTCTTAAAAATAAAATCATTCAACCTCATGTGGTATTTCTTATACTTTCACCACCTTTAGCCATGGTTCCTACCATCGTTTCATTTATAATTTTTGACCTCTTGAGTTAAAACTACTAGAGTTAAAACCCATACAATTACACCACCAAGACATACAATACTTACTCATCCACATCCCAAGATTGATTTATCATATCTTACATCAGTTCACACAAAGGAAAAAAGAGTTCAACTTTACAAAGACATATATGAACTAATATGTGAAATTTTGAAGAGGTTAAGATGGTGCCTTGAGCCTATTTATTCCATATCTCTTTTTAGAATGATGATTTAGGTTACTACATAGCTTGTGACCATTTTTATAGTACTTATAGTGACACATCTGACTCCCTAGCTCTAAGACCTCATATTTTATATGAGATCATTGATTATCCATGATAGCTTATTTATTTTGTTCATCAATATATCTTATTGTACTATAGTTTCCTTTTTGTTATTCCCTGTATATGTTGTTCTTTTCATGTGCCTTCCTCCCTTGAGTTTGTTCCATTCCTTGTCTTTCTTCTAGATTTGATGACTTGGCACTTGCCTTTTATTGTATTGACATTATTGTGTCCCTTTGGTTTGGTATATATATATATATATATATATATATATATATATATATATATATATATATATATATATATATATATATATATATATATATATATATATATATATATATATATATATATATATATATATATATATATATATATATATTACATTTTCTCTTTCCCTTTTATCTTTGATCCCATTTCACATGTTTGTGCATATTTCCCAACAATGGCATCATATTTATTGAGACCTTTTGTCCTACCATGTATTGAGTTCTAAGGAAAGGTGTGCCCCTTGGCTCCTATTCTTTCTTGGTTGATATCTTATTTATTCTTCTTGATTATTACCCTCAACCTCCTCCTTGTGTGATCTCCTTAATATATAAAATTACAAAATGAAAAAACATTAAAAAACATAAAAATAAAAATTTCCTTTCCATTTTCTATGTCGATGGATATATATCATGTTTATCTACCTATGTTAGAGGTTTTATATATATTACATGTGCTTCTCATAGTATTATTTTAGTGGGTGAGATGTAGGATATACAAGTTACATATGATCATCAACTTACAGATACTATGTGTATATATTCATGTTCACATCATGGGGGCATTGTCACATTGGTGGTATGCCTTACACTCAAGGAAACTCTCGACATTGGGTCTTAGGTGATATCCTTAATACTTTCCATTTATCATATAGAGTTACTTACATTAAATATATAGGCCTTAATTTTTCCTGCATCATATGTGTTACATGGATATATACATTATGTATTATTTTACATGTTTATGATTATTCGAATGATTACATGTATGTTTTTTTTCTCATACATGTTATTTATTTATGTCTTATTTAGTCTTATTAATAAAGGACCATATAGTCATCATGTGTCATCATTACTTGTGATTCCTATGTTATTTTGTGATGATTTCCTATTACTATGTATAGTTAAATAACTATGTGTATTTTCTTGTGTATACTATGTAATATGGATACATTGATTGTTATATGGATACATTGTGTATTATGTTACATGCTCATGATTGTTCAAATGACTGCACACTTGTTTTTGTGCTTGTGCATGATACTTGTATATGTATTGTTTAGTATTGTTGATAGAGGATCCTCTAGTCATCATGTCATGTCATCATTGCTCATGAGTCATATGTCCTTATGTGATGATTTCTTATTACTATGTGTAGTTAAATAATAGTGTGTCATTGTTTGACTATACTATGTGATATACAATGTTTGGTCCCATGATCCATATTATGTATCATAGTTATTTTTTGTATACTATGATTATTTAATATGTTTCCTTAGTCCATACCATGCATCTATTAGGGCATACTACTATTCTTGTGTGTGTGTTTCATTTATATATCCAACCCTCCAAGGGCTAAATTGTTATATTAGGGCATGTCATTTATTTGTACATTATTTTTCCATTTGAGGCATAATACTCTTTCCTATCTCAAACTATTATATATATCTCATGCATACAAATTATACATAAATAATGAGCTTATTGATATGGAATTATGTGTATATTAATACATAACATCATCCTACTTATGCCTAGTCACATGGGGGTTATTTATATCCATTGTGTATTTCCATATCCTATCACATTATAACATAATGTTTCCCATAACTATGATATATTGGGGAATATTTATTTCCCCTTACTATCTCATCTTGACATGAGGTTACATATCTTTATTGAGATTTACATGATGAATTTTTTCTATAGCTACATACATGAGATTACAAAGAGTTTTTCAAATATTCTAATAACTTTGGATTTATTACATGATAAAAATTATGCATATAATATTTGATTTTAGATTAGTGATTTTCAAGAACAAATACCAAATCCCTCACCTTAAAATGGAGGCATATATCCAAATATTCTACATCCATATTTTTCAAGAAGTACTGAGATGAAATGAGAACTATTACATATCTACTTCACTGATCAAGAAGTAGAGTTGAATTGTCAGAACTTACTTTGAAATTTATTAAGTCCCAAGAAGCCCTGAGAATATTCAAAGTTCAATTTCATTTTTGAAGACTACCCAGGAGTGGCAACATGGTTTGCATACCATAAGGTTTTTTCATTCATATACTTATATTTTCAATTTTTATTTCATTTTTCTATATTTGCAATGATTTACTAGGGCATTGACTTCTTACATTTATTTATAAGAGCAATCCAAACTCACTAATACTTATCAACACATTTGGGTAGAGTATATGCTAAGCATCCAGATGCTTCATACTTATTTCCCTAAGTAATTTCATGTACATGCTTCAATTATTATTTTACTTTGACACATGCATTCATTCACATGACCATGCACATCAAAGTGGTGAATTATATAGATGCCTAATTGTAGTATAATAGCCTTTCCCATTGCATTTTTTTCATGCATTTACACACTTATTCCACTTGTGTAATTTTTTCTACTTTCACACTTCTTTCCCAAATTAGAGTCTACACAACCTTGATCCATATAGATATCCTAAATTTCATGTTATATTTGTTTGTTTTTTGCTTCAATATCTTAATCATCTAATCTCTAGGCAATCTTATCTAAATTATGATCATTTTCATATCCTAAAAAAAATTGATGATCTACCAATTTTGTCCCTCATGCTTTTTTTAGTCTATTGTACCTTGGTTTGATTCCACATGCCTTAATTTTCCTTATCACTATTCAACATTTGTTGACCTATGTTTGATGTGTCTTAGAGAGCCACATATAAATAAATCAATCTTAGTCATTGACTAAGTATCAATTGAATTGAGAGGTCTTTTTAGGTTATTGAGTCATATTCCATTTCATCATTACACATGTAAAGGAAACTACACATCGATCCTTTATTGTGTCTACACTTTTTCAAGTCTTAATACATCATCACCTTGTGCCAAAAAAGGTTATAATGAGAGCATATAGTTGAATTTGATTATTTATGAGAGAATTGCATGCCTTATCTCTCACTTGAGTTGGGATTTCACACAAATTCACTAGAACTACATTTACTTTATTTCCAAGCATGTGGGATATGTAAATTCAACTCATCAATAGGTTGGTCTAGTCATTTAAATTACATGCACTATTTTATTACTAAATTTGATAATTAGATCAAGGACTGAAATTGAAGTAATTCAACACATTATTTCTGCCAATTTTTTGAAGCAAAGACAAAACCCTACTCTCCATCAACATGTGCACCTACCAAGAAATTTTAGAATGGGAAAATTGGTATAGGACACAATTGATTCATGTGTAAACAATTGGTATAAAAAAGGACATAATCAATGCATATGTACACACAATCAATAATAACAAAGTTAAACAATTGGTGGACTATAAATTTCTTCCAATACATAATTAATGGCCCACTGATTCTAACCCAATGATAGTTCAGATTTATATTTGAAGGATGGCAGCACAATCAGCTGCATATCCAAATATCAATCTCAGATTTCTAAATTTCAAACCATGTGTGTATGTTTTCATATATATTTGTCTTTTCATCATTTCACTAGCTTGTTAAGTTGTTTCTTGGTACTTCCACTTTCTATTTTAGGCATAGTTCAAATATAATTATTATTTTTTATTAAATTATATTAGATATAGTTTTTACCCTTATTTTAATTATTTGTGTGTTTAATATTTACCCCTTAAACCATAAACAATCAAAATATCAATAAATTGTGGTGACATAAAAGGATATCAAAAACTTAACACACACACCATGTAAATGTTATAGGGTTTGAAAATATATATGGGAAAAGTTAACTTAGGGTTTGAAATAACACGGAGGAGCTAGGGATAATATATCTGAGAGGATGTAATGGAACAATCCATAGAAAAATTAAGGTTTCCTTAAGAAAACCATATCTTCCAAAAATGAAGTAAGATATAAGCGTAAAATGATACAAAACATGTAAGACAATGTAGGTGTATGAATGGATGGATTTCAATCAAATTGATACACATATAGCCATAATCATTTAATTAGGCCTAAACAAATAAAATAATAATAAATTATACCTAATTAATTTTCTAAAAGTAGAAAATAAATGATGGAAAGAGGGTTTTAAAAAGTATTTTGATTTTTTGTAGATCTAAATATATTATCAAAGTATGACAACAAAAATCAATGTTTTATGGCAAGACAAAGACAACCTTAAAAACTCATCTTAAATGAAGAACATTGTCAAAACTATTAAGTTTCATTACCACTATGGATTGTCATTCAAATCTTCCCTGACCTAGTCGGGCTTCAAATCCTCAGATACAACTATGAATAATTGTTTATGATTTCACTGATGTAGTTAGGTTTTGAACTTTGATAAGCACTATTTTATTCTAACAACAAGATTTCTAACCTAATCAGTATTTCTACCTCTAGATAAGACTATTGTCCAGCTCAAGAGAATCAAAGACCAAATCAGGGATATTAGTCCTAATTACAATTGTAAGATGATTATATATTTTTACAAGACCTAATCATTGAGTCGATAACCAATTATCACTACCAAAAAACTTTGATGAAGTTATAGACTAATTAGGGAATTAATTCCCAATTACAACTAAGAAACACCTTTGATTAATACATAGACCTAATTGGACATATGAATGTTGATTACAATTGAAGACACTTACAACTTGTTTGAAGACTCGATTAGACATTATAAGTCTGATTACAATTGTAGTGTGAAACTTTACAATCCAAGACCTATTTAGGGTTTCTAAACTTGAATACAACTGCAAGGTGTTTTTTAATGTGCCAAGACCTATCCAAAAAAGTGAAACATGAATAGAAAGGCATGATAAACCAAGTCTTAATTAGGCTATTTCACAATTCTAAAGCCCAGATACAATTGTAGAGAGATGTTAATCAAAACCAAGACCTAATCAAGATTGTGAAGTCTGATTAGCACTATAAACTCTACCAATCACAAAAGATGAAATATGTGTCTTCAACCACCAAAGTAATTGGCCATTATTTAATATGATGATGCAAGTACAAGTGTGATGTCACCAATATCATGCAAAAATGAACTAGCACATAAACTAAGAAACTTCCTCCAACAAAGTACACCATAACCAAAATGGAAAGAAAAGCAAACACACTTTGTTTTTAGTGATGTAAGACTACTTGGGCTTGGATGATCCTACATCAGAATCCCAAGGTTTAAAAATGTGAACTCTAATTCACATAGATGGGATAAGTGGCCAAACCACTCTTTTGGTCATGAGGCAAAATAACCATGCCATCCCCTTCTAACATGCCAAGTAAATCAATTAAATGATATTCTTTTTCCTATACCATTTCCATATCCTACATGTTGATTTATCTTCTCTTCTCTTCACATTTTCTCTTTCTCTCACTCCTTGTGGGATTTGACCACCTACCCTAGTCTCTCTCCTTTTTGGGATTAGACTCACCATCATCCATCCTCCTCAATTAAAGGCATGACCATCTCTTAATCAACTGACTTGTGGGTTGAAACCCATTCTCATCCATCCACCACCATCAAGATGTTTGATCATGCATCTTAATATCCCATGTGCGTTCAAATCGACTATAGACCAACCACCTCCTCATAAATCCCACTTGGATTTGTTCACACATTTTCCAACTAGTTATTAGATCAATCACAACATTATAATCCACCATTTGCAATTGATCTCTCATGGTTGTCATCTCATCATGCACACTCAATATCAACACAACTGAATCTAAATATAATTGGGAATCCAAATGATAACCCATATCATCTAATATCACCTCAAGGATAATACTTACCTTCTTATCATTCATTTTATACATTACTATAGTAGTCAATTTCTCTATTTATACTATAAATTTAGCTTCTCCTTCACATGCTTGGGATGTCATGCACATTAAAAAATCCTTCTTCCACTTAGTGAGCTCAAAAGACTCACTCTCCATACCTAAAACATCAAGTTCTTCATCCCACACTTGAGATAATCTCAAACTCAGATTCTCTAATTCATCCATCTCCACACTATAAGCTTACTTCATGTCAAGATTGGGCTTCTCAAAGCCTTCTCCAATAATTGTTAGCTCTTATTCTTCCTCAATTGGTTGCAACTACGCCTTCACTTACATATATCCTTGAGAACAAACTTTATCCCATGTTTTACCACACTCTTTTGTATCTATATCATCTTGAAAAAACTCTCCCAAGGTTAGAACATCAAAACCATCATGCTCTTCATCCACCATTACCATATCTATCTCTTTGTCAACTTTTTCACTCTATCTCTCATACCAATGAACATACTTGAACGATCCACACTTAGTCCTTATCTTTGATATATTTTCCATGGTTAGACATGCAAAATGTATAAATAATATAATGGAAAATTTTCCTCATTCACCTCATAAACCATCTCATCATGCTCTAAAATCATGTTTTCCAACCCTTCACCAATGGTAGCATACTTCTCATGGTTTTCACCCTCACAATTATCTCTCAAAAGATCCATATAAACCACCTCCAAGGATATCATATCCTCATGTATAACTCTATTTTTAGCTCTCTCACATGGTTGATCCTTCACAATCATATCTTTGTGTGTACTCACTTACACAAAAACCTCATCCAATGTTTCTTTCAAAGAAACAAGTAATTCTTCTTGGCTAAAATTTTCACCCACCTATAGATCTACAAGGTTTGAATATTAAATCACATCAATTGCTGCACTCATGGAAATGTGTATCATATCTTGGTTGTCCTCAACCTCACTACCATCTAAAATAAAATTGATAATCTTAATGTCATTATGAATAAAGGAAAAATCAGCACTTGACCACTCATGGGACTTCTCAAACACTTTCCAATCATCTCAAAATGGGTCTTTATCTTACATTGGACAATATACCACGTCCACATCATCCTTCATGAGTATGTCTTCACCTATGGGTTTCTCACAGCTCATTCCCACATTGATGTCCTAAAAATCATAAGTAGGCTTTACATATAGAAGCCTCTCCTTTTTACCTTCCAAGATAACATGCTCATTGGTGCACGTATGCACCTCTAATGATACTTCTCAAACTAGTATTTTTCTACTCAAATGATAGCTCCCCATCTATATTGTCTCTCTTATTAATATTCTTCTCACATCCACTCTCAAGCCCCTTCACATGAAGCTTCTTCAACCATCTAGCCTATAATTTTGGGTGTATAAAATGCCCCAACATGTTAGAAACCATTTGTTACCCTTCAAAAACTCTCATCTTACCTTTCCCTTGTCTCTTCACTTGGATATATTTCAAATATACTATTGTAACTCCACTCAACTGCTTTATTACAACCTTCACCCTCATGAGGTCAACAATCTTCTCAATCAAAAAATAAAATTTAATATAAACTACCCAATCCATGAGATGTTCCATATTTTATTTTTAAAAAAATAAGAAAATATCATTGAGATATTTACCTATTTTCCTTACCACAACTTTGACTTGTCTCTTCCATCTGTTGGTTTATTTTCCTCTACTTGCTTGGCATATATCCAAAGCATCTATATATGCCTATAGATCCAACAACCCCAACATCAACTCATACTCATCAACATCACACTCAGTTACACCATATTCACTTTGTGTAGTCATTTCTAGTTTTTTTTGAAACACTTTTAGCATCTCTATCTACTCACCCATCTCACATCTCCTTCTCTTACGTGCCATCTCTCACCATGAATCATCAAGTTCTTATTTAATAACCTAAAATGGACTCCAAATTGAGCCTCACAAACTCCCTCAATATTACAGGGCTTCACACACTTGAAACCACCTATGAAATCTTCTCAATAACCTATAAACCACTAGTAGACTTCTCTCTCAAAGCTTACGACCATAATGAAGAGTTTCTCTCATGAACAACCATAAGGACATTGTATTGCTCTAATACCACTTGGTTCAAGCACAAGGATAGGGAGAATAATTAAAGGCTACATCTAATTCCCATGTTTTAGGGGTTTAACCAATCACATGAACACATAGGCATTTCATCAAACAATTTGACAATAACCCATATAGATTATATTCTTTACTTTAAAACAATGTAATTCTAATTAGATGAATGCCTCAACTAGGCTTATTCAATTAAAAAAACATGGAGGATTAATTGCAAAGACTCTTTCATTCTAATCAAAACCTCTACCTTCAAATTGGTAATGATACACTACTCGTAGACCAAAAAAATCAAAATAATATAGTTATGGTCTCTTTTTATTCAATCACCAGTAGAGAGCCAAGTAAAAAAAAGCCTTTTGCTTATATGGATGAGAATGTATGGCCTATGATCTTCCCATGATGTCCCTTTATCTTCTATAAATTTTTCATGTTCCATCTCTAGCTTGTACAACCTTCTAATAAGATAAAATACCAAGAAATCACATTTTAAACACTACAAGAGACCTAGTTAGAGTTTTGAGGGAACTTTTCATCATACTTAGACCCTATCAGGATTTTTTCATGAACTTAACATTGTTTAGTCATGGTTAGACTTTTATAAGCACCAAAAAAAATTTGAGTATGTTCAATACCTATTTGGGATTTTTCTTTCAAATGATATTATGAGACACATTTATACCAAGACCTAATCAGTGAGTCAATACCCAATTAACACCACCAAATAACTTTTATGAAGTCATAGACCTAATCAGGGAAGTAATTCTTGATTACAACTAAGAAACACCTTTAATGAATAAATAGACTTAATCAAGAATATGAATGTTGATTATAATTAAATGCACTTAAAACTTATTCAAAGCCCTGATCAGAAATTATAAGTCTGATTACAACTATAGTATGAAACTTGACAATCCAAGACCTATCCAGGGTTTTAAAACCTGAATACAATTGCAAGGTGTTTTTGAATCTGCCAAGACCTATCCAGAAAAGTGAACCTAAATAGCAAGGCATGATCAACCAAGTCCTAATTAGACCATTTTATACTTTTAAATATTTAATACAACTACAAAGAGATGTTAGTCAAAACTAAGACCTAAGCAGCACTGTGAAGTTTGATTAACATTGTAACTTTGCCAATCATAAAAGATTATGTATTTGTCTTTAACCACCAAAGTAACTGGCCACTATGTAATATGATGATGTAAGTACAAGTGTGATGTCACCAAGAGCATGTTAAGATGAATTAGCATGAAAATTGAGAAATATACTCCAATAAAGCATACCACAACCAAAATGGAAAATAAATCAAACACACACTATTTTTGGTGATGCAAGATTATTTGGGACCTTGGATGCTCCTGCATCAAAAAGACTAAAAATATAAAAGTAAGATGTGGATATTGAGACATCCATTAATATGTGTAATTAAATTCATATTAATAATCAAGTGAAAGGGTGGCATTTTCTATTATGAATGAAACTTTGTTTGGATTTTTTGAATGAGGAACATCCTATAATTCCAAAGAAATAAGTTTGTGGTCATAAGGAATAACAATTGGTCAAATCTAAGGTGATTTTTATAAATTTATTTTGTAAATTTAATTCGTTAGTGAAGTTTATTTTTCATAAATAACATACCAAAGGTCAATTTTTACTAAGTGAAAATACCCAACACCATAATAAGTTACACGTAAATTTGATGAAGTAAATACCCTTCAATTATTAAACACTAAACTAAAAGATATCAATTAATTTCCTAAACAATTAAAATGAAGCATATTGTGATATTTCTCCATGACAACACTTTACTCATTCATCGCAAATCCCTTGCATAGAAGGATATGAGAGAGAATAAGTTCAAGATAAGTGATGCCCAATGCAATTTGGTGATTTTTTGAGTAAAAATCAACAAAAAATTTTGGACAACAACTATACGGCACTAGAGGGCCTTGATGGTGAGATTATGCACCTTGATCAATATTCATGAATTTACTCTCTTAGAATGTATGATGTTTAACTAACCCAACATGTAAATATATCTACTAGTTGTCTACAGTTTGTAAATTTAAAATTTTATGTCATCAAGAAGTGAAAATTAATTGTTTCTCTTTATAGATGGTAGTGAAGGATATTTGATTAGATGTTATCTATCACATGTCCCACTAGGATGTTGTTTGTGGTGGTATTATCACTTTTATATCATTTTTATATTCCCTTTTATGAAAATTTAAAGTGTGGACCCATATAATTGGGTTTTTGGGATGGTATTTGATTTTGACAAGTGACCCCTTGGCCTTTTCAACCTTTATTCTTCCAACAATGTTGTAGATTGAGTGAAAATTTGGTGCCCATTGATAGAGTAGCTTCCTATATTTTTAAATGATTTTTATATGATGATTTCAACATGGTGGAATCTTTGGAATCTTTGGAATACAAGATTTCTCCCTATGTGTTTATGATATGGAGGCTTGGTTTTATATGCAAATTAAATTAGGGTTTTTTTACCCTCATCGTTGTTATAGAAATTTTCCACCCAAAAACTTGGTTCACATTGTATGATTTTTTTCCAAATAGGATGAACATGTTATTAAATAATTATATATATCCATGTTGGATACAAAATATATTATCCTTTGCTTGTTGCTTAAATAGATTGGTCAATGTGATATTAAAGACTCTCCTCTCTAACCACCTACCCATTAAATTTTGCATTGAGTAATAAATCCCTCTTAGAATTATTTTTACAAATAAAATGCATTTTAATAACACTTGCATTTAGTATGATCACACCCTTATACACATTCACTAGATTTGGTAACTAGTTTCTTGGCCTTATGGTGATAGGGGATATATTAGTGGTGGGAAGTGATAATTGTACATACCACCACTTTTCTATGTGTATTTGGAAAACAAAAACCATGTAAATAAAAAGATAAAATGATGTCATTATTAATGAGTTCAATAGGGTGTCTCAAAATCTATATATTTCATCCTTAAATTATGTATTGCTACTTTTCACCATAAAATTGAAATTGAATAATCCCATCAAGCTTGTGATGCTCAATTACAAGACTACATCCATTGGATCAAAGTTAAAGATAAGGTTTTTAAGGAGTTATTTTAGCATCTAAGAACTCATTACTACTCAACTTGAATTAAGAATCTTAATGAGGTGGGGTACCATATTACACATCTCCTTTACATCCTTCAAGATTTTGTGGGACATTATAGACATGTATTCCAACCTAGAGCTTCTACCATTAAGAGATAAATTACCCTTGAGAAATGAATTTTAGTTATGCCTTTCAATCTCACTAATACTTAACAAGTAGTATGTAATATACATGTTTCCATTGATGACCTTAAAGATGAAGTTAATCAAATGGCTCATGACAAATCACCTAATATTGATGGACTTCCTTGTGAACTCTATCAAATTTAGTAAGATATGGTTGGTCTTGATTTACATGAAGTTTACCTTAAATCTTTACATACCAACTCATTGGGAAAACTTATTAACATGGGAAAAATCAAGTTCATTCCCAAATCTGGGGATCCTAAGATCATCATTAGATTGAGACCAATCACACATCTCAATTTCTCTTTCAAGATCATCACTAAAGTTATTTCTCTTAGATTTCAACATATACTTCCCCTTATTATTATTTTTAGACATATTGGTTCATTTGAGGTAGATATATATTGGATAATATAACTATAGTCTAGGAAGGCATGAAATGGGCTCACACCTCTCGTCAAAATGATTATTTTGTATTGAATAAAGTGTTGTAAGAACATTATATGAGTGAAAATATTTACAAATATGTATTTACTACCTTATTTTATCCATCAAATTAGGGATAATATGACAAGCTATGAGATATCTAAATACCTAGACATGAGAATAAATGAGTCCAAAAGTTACTAGTAAATAAAGGATCATGATCACTTACTATAATATTTGGTGTCCCATGTAACTTCTAAACTATACACATAAATGTTGTTTCTATTGTACTTGTTATGAACATATGTGACAAGGCCAAAAAAATGGTGTATTTGGTGAGCCTATCCATGACCACCACGATTACATTTTACTCCTCATGTTTATGCAATCATGTGATGAAATCTAGGGAACCTCCTCCCACATCTGGCTAGGAATAGGTAGAGGTTGTATAATACCTGGGGTCTCAATTGTCTCACCTTGTCTTGTTGACACACCATACATTTCACCCCAAAAAATGAACATCCCTTTTGAGCTACTCCCAAAATAATTTTTTCTTAATTTTATGATAAGTCTTCAAGAACCCAAAATTCCTACCCATTAGAGATGCATGGAGACATAAATAAATTTATTTTTAAGGTTTGAGTTTTTGCATAGGTACAACCTATCCATGTACCATAGAGCATGCCTTTTACAATTCTATCCAACATGCTTGGATATTATATTAATTTCTAAATGAGATTTTGTGTATATGTGACATTCTTCCATGATAATCTTGCCACATCTACCTAATATTCATATAATATGGACATGGCACACAACAATTCCTATGTGGAATCATCCCTCTTGGATAGTGCATCAACCAAGACATTCTCTTTTCTTTTTTTGTAAATTATCTCAAAGTCATATCCCAACACATTTGTGACCCATTTTTTATGTTAGTTAGATGATAACCATTGTTCCAAGAAGTATTTTAGACTATCATGATTTCTCTTCACCTTTAAGTGTCTTACCATTAGATAAGGTATCCATTATTTGACCGCATGAAGGATAATCATAATTTCTTTCTCATTAATTAGATTGATAGATTCCCACCTTTGAGTTGAAGATTATAAAAATAAATGGGACATCCCTCTTGGATGAGTACTTCACCCATACCATAACTTGAGGCATCACATTCAAAAATAAAGGTTTTTGGAAAAAATGGGGTAGTTATATCTTGATTAGTCGACATGGATTCCTCCAATTTATCAAATTATATGTTGGCTACCTAAATCTAATGGAAAGAGTCATTCTTCAATAACATTATGAGTGGTGTTGATATGTTTCCTTTAAAAATATATGATAGTAGCCTATAAGCCCTATGAATCCCCATAGGTTCTTGAGGATTATACATATTTTCCATTCAACCATGGCCTTTATTTTGTGAGGGTCTACTTTGATGCCTTCATGAGAGACAATGTGACCCAACTATTCTACCTCTTTTACTCCAAATGTACACTTGGATAGCTTGGCATAAATATGATGTTGTTCAAGAATTTACAAAACTTATTTCACATAATGTAGGCGTTGCTCCCATATTTGGATATAGATTCAGATATCATCAAAGAAAATGAAGATAAACCTTCACATAAATGGCCTAAAGATAAAACCCATCAAACTCTAAAAGGTAGATGGTGCATTTGTGAGGCCAAAAGGCATCACCAAAAATTCATAGTGGCTCTCATATATCTTGAATATTATCTTAGAAATATCCTCATATCTGATTGTGATATAATGATATCTTGAATGAATATATATATATTTTTAAATATAGCACCATGTAACTCATCTAGCAAATGATCAATTACTAAAATAGGAAAATTATATTTTATGTTGTATTTGTTGAGTTTTCTATAGTTTGGACACATGCATAAAATGTCATCCACCATCACCACAAGATGATAATAATCACTTTGAATATTATGAATAATATTGGCTTTTGACATCTCCTTTTCCATCTCCTCAATTCACTCTTTTACATATACAGGTAGTTATAAGGTCTAGTGTTCGATGGTTAACTCCATACTACTAGTTGAATAGCATGATCATGATCTCTTTTGAGAGGAAATCCTTTTAGTATATCACTAAAAATAATTGAGTTTAGGGTTATAATAGGCTACAAATATCAAAAATAGACACATTTGACTATTGTGCCTCTAATAAAAACAATTGTGCCACAAATCCATTTATTTCATTGTTAAGCATATTTTGTATCTAATGAGAGCTTACCGATTGTGGATACTTTGTAAGCAACCCACATAGTTCAAAAGTCTCCCTTTAAATTAAATTACATGAACAAATCTTGGAAGATCATCTCAATATTTCCCAAGGTAGTGAACCATTAGACTCCTAATACAATGTCCACTCCACTAATGGAAATGACAAACATAGGGAAGTTTAGAAAGTAGCCTCCCATGGTGAGTTTAATATTATGGCATTTTTTTTAGCAACTAACTATAACTCCATATACAATCATAACCTAAAATTATGGATTTTGAAGGTAATATCCCATAGTGATTATAATATTATGGCATTTCCTTGAGCAACTAACTACACCCCCATCTACAATCATAACCTAAAATTATGGAGCTAGATAGATAAAATAATTCAAGTGCACAACCAACTTTTGGTTGATGAAGTTATGAGTTATTCATGAATCAATAAATATTATCACTTTTTTAAGATAAACCCACTACATTGAGGGATTATGGGGTGTTAATACTTGAAAGTGCATGGCAAGAGATTAATGGTTGGGGATCTCCTAACTCATCTTATAGCTCATCATCAATCCTTAATGTTCCTTCTTCATCCTATTATTCTTCATTAGGACCCTCAATGTATAACAATTTATTTTTAGCACATTTATGTCCTTGAATATATTTGTTATCGTAATTAAAACATAAACATTTTTCCCTTTTTTCTTTTGTTTGTTAAGGTGTCAACCTAGTAGGCTGAGGGAGTAATGATGTTGATATACCATGATCTCTAATGTTAGTGAATGTTTGTCTTTTATTGGATAAGAATTTTTCCTCTTCTTTGTGTGAATGATAATAGAATTAGAAACATTAAGCATATTAAACATACATACCTCATGTTGAATGTGGTCCTTAAGACTACCATGTAATAGGTCATTGAGGTTATTACTTCCAATCATCTCCACACATAAAGATAGGTTATGAATATAATCCTTGATCGATCCTGTTTAACATTTTTTTAATAATTGACTGAAGTAAATTTTTACAACACTATTGTTACAGTGTGTGTGTGTGCGTAGCTCCTCTATAATAACTAACCAAGTGACACTGAGTGCCTTCTTCTTCTTTTGTGTGCATAACCATTGATATCATATGAATTATTTTGGTTATAGATATAAATATTCCATTACCAGCTTTTAGACAAATGATAATTGATGTACATCAATAAAAAAAAATTGGTTGATCTAAGTGATCAGTTCAATCCCATCAAATTTACACATTTCCAATTTTGGCATTATGTTCTACAGTTGTGATGTACTTGGATTTGGATTAGGCTCACTGGAAGATTCACCCTAATTGAGTTATGTATTGGTGATAGGTGGTTGGTTTTGTTGATTATTTTGTAAATTCATCATGAGATTCGTTAATTCTCCTTTGTTTATGTTCATATCATATTATAAGTTTTACACATTGTACTTAAGTTGTCTCACTTTTTAATCTATCGAAGAAAATCATGGAATGAAATATTCACTAATTCCCAGTTTTGACTCAATTTTTTCTTTATTGGTAGTTTTACCTAAAGTTTTAGAAACCTAGACTCAACCCTTAGTTCCTAGTCTTGCCATACCAAGGCTTGATAATGTTGACTTTGATTTTCACCTTTAATAGAATTTTGACCAAGAGGTTTTTGACCTATGTCCGCCTCAAATCCATAAATTAAAATAATACACCCCAATTATTATTTTTTCAAACTTTTCTAAAATGTAAATAAATAAAAAACATTCCTTAAAGTATGGCCTATAGAGTGAATTTATGAAATACCCTAAAACCACAATAACATTCTAAAAAATGATCACTAAACATTTATTTTTTTATTTTAGCATACTTGAATGATTCTCCAACACTAATAAAAAATGTATAAAAAATTACAATGGATTGCAAGATATAAGTGATTATCCAAAATTAGGGTTTTACCCACATTATTGTCTAAAATGAAGTTCTAATACCACTTGTACTAAAATTAATTCACAAATAAAATATAATAACAATAATAGATCACAATATGATAGAAATGGAGTAAAATATATGAATAAATGACATTCCATCTTGAGGGGGCAATCTCCACAACCTTACAATAAGAATAAAATTTACAATATGGTGATCAAACACTAACCACTACCTCCTATATATAGCCTAAATATGATATGGATGCACCCTAGGCCAAGCCTACTACCAATATGAAACTATATAAATGATCATATGAATTAATTAATGGCTATGTTATCTATAATTTAGTTACACATATCCTTATACATACTAAAGGTTAAGGGCATAACATGAAATTCTTAAGGGAAATAAGGATTTAATAAGGTGGATTGGCCTTTATTATGATCCTAAAGAGGCTGGAAGCATGGGAATAATTGATATTTAAAATTAGGGGATTTATTTGTGTACCAAATGGATCCCTAAGGCCATAGAAGGTTAATAATCTTATAAATTACTACTCAAACATTTTATTTCTATATGTAGCCCTAATGGTTGAACCACTTGGAAAGGGCCTAGTTTTAAACCCCTTCTCATTGATCTTATGCCTATCAAAGTGGTGGGTACTTTTATTGTCAAAATGATTTGGAAATGGATTCCTTATGTAGAAATGAGATAAAATTTTAAAAGGCCTATCCATTAATACTCACTTTCTTTGGTGGTCTCATGTTATCAATTTTCTTAATGTTCCCTGCATGAAAGCATTCAAAAAATTTAGAAAGGGCATTCACACCATTGCTAATATATTCAATATAAACACTAGGACTTGGTTATCTTGACTTAATATCAAGGCCAAATGTGCTCTAAAAATGGATACTTTGAGTTTTCCAATGAAAAATGGTTACCCCAAGTGATGTTTTACATAAAAATTGACCTCAAAGCTCTGCCTTAATAGTGGAGGGATTGAAATTGGCATGTGTCCAAGTCTCTACTTCAATATAAATCTAAAATATATTATTAATGTATCTCTCTGATGTCAGTGCCTTATGAGATTCTAAAATTCATTGGATTCTTAACACTTCCTCATTTTCTTGGTATAGGATATTCCTCACTATTTGATTGATGATTATTAAGCCCCAAAAAGCTAAATTTTATTGGTGTATTATTTACCAAGGGCTTTATGTGATGGATAAATTGCTACATATGGGTCTTCCCATCCCCAAATCTTATGTTAGTGGTCAAGTAGAGTGTCTCAAGCACATATTTTGGTTTTGTATCCATGCTTAACATGCTTGAAGATGAAATCATTCCTTTAAACCCTTTAGACCAAAGCCCTTCTCTTAGAACAAATAGTATTAATTAGGGATTATACCTTGCTCCCTGTAAAATTCAAGCAAATATGATATATTTTTGGAATTGAAATCCTTTTTTAGATATGGAAGGACAAAAAATATGTTATTTTTTAACATGAATAGTTTGAAAAAAAATTACTCTTAGTAAAATAATTTGTGTGTCATCTAACACTATGCTACATATTTAAGTACAAGTTGAGAAAGTGGTTTTGGAGTTTAAACAGCTTTGTATCCTAATTGGTCATAAGGGAAATATCCTTACTTGATTATCAAAGTTCCTCTTGACTTCACATAACATAACTCTCTCAGTTGAGGACAAGGTTAAAGGGAACATGATTGAGCTTGATGTCGGTCTCACATTCGTTATGTTTTTTCCATGCTTCCCCTATCAAAAAATTCTGATAAATAATCATGGAGGTTGGTCATCTCCAAAAAATAGGTATGGACTGATAGGTTGGAAATATTTACCACAAGGCAAACTATCATTTAGACTTGTCCATTTTAATTTGAGGAAGAAGGGGAAAAAAGATAAAGAAAGAGGATGAAAAACATGCTTCTCCCTATTGACATTTGTTGCCAAATGATCATGGAGGTTGGACATATCTACAAGATAAGTATGGATTGAAACATTGAAAAACTTTTCTTAACTCTCATTTAGCCTTAGCCATTTTAATTTGAGGAAGAAGAAAAAAAATGATGAAGAAAGAGGGTGAAAACCAATACCTTATATTAATTTCTAAATAATTATTAAAACATATTGTGATCCTAAATTTCTTGTGACAAAAAGAACATGTGTTGTGATGTAGCTTTAGTACTATCGTTTAAGAAAATTAATGTTGGAAAAGAAAGAAATTGTGTATTTTATTGTATAAAAAAAATTATAATTCTATGTGTATGTGTAAAGTGTAATATGTATATAATTATTTTAATTTTAAATTTTGGAAGAGAATTTATAACACCCCATCATGATGGGCATGAATCTAGTTTTATCTCTTGATGCATATTTGTGCTAAAACAACTCCAAAAACACTATAGAAAAAAAAAATGATTAAAGTAAATAAAATAATCAATATTACCACTCTTTTTATGATCTATTTGTTATTTTTAATATATGTGCATGTTATTATATGAATAAATTCAGACAATTAGTCTATATTGGACAATGTGAAGCCAATAAGATTACAATAATTTTCTATATTTTTAGCTTTTGACATTAACTTTGTAATATCAATGTTATAAAAAATATAAAAAAAATTAATTTATTAGATTTCTATTGGATAAATTCATGTGAAGTGCCTATTTATTTGGGAAACTCAGTATTTGTTGGGCTGAAAAATAAATATTTTTGTACAATGAAATAAAAACAAAGAAAGAATAAAAAAGATATTTTTTAATGCTTGCAGTTCTCAACAAACAATACAAATTTTCTTGGGTTGTTTGAGATTTGTCTGATTTTATCCCCTGAAAATAGAGCAACTCATCATTCATTGAATGTGTCCAACACTCTCATACTAGGATGAAAGCTTTAGGGTGATCAACATGACCAAATGAAAATTCAATAAAACATTATAAAATCATGAATAAACTAAGTTATCCTAATAGAAAACCAGGCATAAAATATGGGTCATCTAATTTACCCCAACCTAACATCCTATATGCCTTAAATTCTTCTTCAAACAATATCCACTCTAATTTTTTAAAGAAAAAGTATTAACCTTTTAGTCACGGAATTCTCACTAACAAGATGACTTATTTTTCAATATGGAGTTTTGAGGCTGCTAGAGAGGTATGCAAGACTCAATTTTATTTTTATTTTTTGAGTTTTTTTCAGTATCTTTTTGTAAATTATGCTTTGTTCATCTAGAAAAAAAATTGGAATTATTTGTAATGAAATGGATCCATGAATATAAAATTTATAGATTTTCCTTCCTACCTTCTAACTGTTTAGAACCTATATCCAATGACTAAAATCACATAATTTCAGTGCTTCTAAGTGGCCTTTAGTCAAATAATGTCCCAAAACTTTTTGAATGGAGACAAAAAATTCTAGTCCTCATATTCCATTGGAATTTATGATAAGAAAAAGTTAAAATAATGAGGTTCTTAGTCATTATGAAAAAAAAAAAAAAGTATCCCATTTCACTAGTTGAAAGGTTTTTAAAAATTAAAGAATGGCCATTTTTGTTAGTGAGAATATTTAAATAAGATTTGGAGAGGAGAGATAAATATTTTAGGATAAGTTGCACTTATTACATGGTGAATTTATTTTTTTACTTCATGTAACTCTCTATAAGTTTACTTGGTTTTTCTTTAGCTAATACATAAAATAGCATCTAGCTTATCACAAATCGAGTTGGCAAAACCTACAATATTGATTAGGTAGTTTACCAAAAATCCATTCCAGTATGGGAAAAATATTGCGAGGATCTTACAAGTTTCACCTTGCATTTAAATTCATCATCAAATTAGATGCCACCAATGATTTCAGTTCAAGAGGAGGCCTCATTATATTCATGGCACCACTTAATTTTAGGGTGATAGATCTCTCCACAAATATTGAGCATTAGAAGCATATTTTTAATAAGTGAAAGTGTCTTTGTAAGTTCCCTATATGTTCTAATTTATTTGGTAGATAAAATTATGATTTAAGAAATGGCTAGTGGTTGCCCATTTGGTGGTTAAGCTCCTAAGGCATGAAAGAGCAACTACCACCTAGTCACCATTCTAATACATGTTATCAACATCCTTCAATTATCAATTACTCTGTCTAATAATATTAACTCATTTTACTCTTAATAATGTGCTCTCATTAATGTCTCAGTGACATGATATATTGATTTGGTTTTATATTGAAACTAAGCACCAAAATATGGTGATATTGGGTGTGTGTCTATAAGAAATATTAAATATTTTTAAATATTTTAGAAATATTTGAAAAGTAAAGATATATTTGTATAGTTTTGTGTCTAGATAAGTGTTTTCATGTGGGAATTAACCAAAAAATAAAAAATATATCAAATTGGGTTACTAGATTATTTTATTTATAAACAAAAAAAGTTGAATAATATTTCAATAGAAATAAAGTAGGTACAAAAAAATAAATCTGATCTAGGTTGCAAGCATGCTCAAGGAAAAGGTGTTAGGCTTGGATCACTCAATCAACTCTACAAGAACTTCATCACCATTTTTCAATTATTTGGGGTTGATTCCCAAATCTTATGAAATTTTGTCCATGTTCTTGAAAATTGATTTATCCTGGTTTCATTGGCTTCCTTTTATGGGGTGGTTTTTGGTTCATAAATAGTTTAATTCCTAACTATTCTTTTGAAGGGTTACATTCAATCTACAATTTTTACTCCTTGTTTCCCTCTTGAGGTACTAATTGCTTCATAGAATCAACTTCTTTGTCCATGGTTGTGTGCACTTGCTTGTTTTTATACAATGGAGCTCGATTCTCTTATTTGATATTCAATTCATCTTTATTCAAAGTGGAAAAATAATTAATGACATAGCTCAAGTCTAATAAGTGGTATTTTACTAAGGTTTCCTGAATATTGCTATCCTTGGCTTTTTTTTTACAAACTATTCTTTGTGCATATTTTTGATTCATTCATTTGGTATTTTTATTTATTCCATCATCTATTGTGTCCCCCTCAAGACATGAGAATTTTTTGATAGGCATTCATTATAAGTAAATATTTCATACAAATTGTACATGGAAGTGGTATGCTCTCATAAATCACTTGTTGATTTCATGTGTAACATATCGATTATTCCAAGGGTATCTATTGATGTCACATTGAGCATCCAATGGTGTACTTTGTGGGGGTATATTGAAAGACAAAAAAACTTTCTAACATAAGCATCCTTAATTGATTATGTTATATATGTATTGGTTCTTTGTAAAATTTGAATGAATTTTTTTAACCTTATATTGGAGTGTATGAAGAGTGATTATGTTGGTGATTTTAACTCATCCAAACCACAAGAACAACACAATTTTATGTTAATGTTTTCACTTCAAGGCAACCATAAAAACATTTTAAATACAATTGCATTTTTCAATATTCTTTAGTTTACAAAGTTCCTCACCTTCGTGTTATATGTCATTAGCTAATTTTTCTCAAGATTTTAGTTTATTTAATTTCTAGCTTAATTTAAAAATTTATAAGTTCTTTCATTCATTTTTAGATTGGTTTCTATTAAAAAAATGTCCACATTCTAATACCTAAGAATTGCAATGTGTGCACTTGAAATATTATATATTGAGTTATTTTTTATTAGTCCCTACCAAGGTATGAACTAATGGATTCACTTTTCAATCACCTAGTTCTTGTTCAACCAATGATATTGTTTAAAATATATATTATTTTATCAATTCTAAAGTTTGGAAAATAAATATTAGAATATTCTATACATGTTATTTAAGCATCTTCCTTTGCTAACATAATGAACAGTTACTCAAACTAACATCATATAAAAATATTGCACATGATGTTAAAATATTTATTATTTCATTACATAAGTTTTTAAAATATATATTATTTTATTACACAAGTTTTTAAAATATATTATTTTATTGCACAAGTTTTTAGAAAAATAATTGGACAACCATCACTTTACTGAGCTTTTCCTTTTGCATCAAAACAAAAATCCACTTCTAAAGCTTTAGGTATGAAGTGGTATTAAAATATTTTCAATGTCATGAACACCCCAAGAAAAAGTAAAACCTTGTCAACATCATGCATTCTATTGGAAAATGAGCTCAGTGTATCAATGTAAGTTGAAGATCCTAACTTCCATTAAAGTTGCATCAAATTTATTTTTAGACTATTTTCATTTTAAAAGTATGTAAACAAACTAAAATGGTTTTTACCACTATGGCATGTGGCATCAGTGGTATCAAGAGACATAAGAACTCATCCTAGACCATTTTACATACAATTCGTTTCTAAAGAAGACTTATAACTTATCTTTTTGCTCGAAATTATTTTATAAAATAAACCTACCTTTTATTATTTCATTTCAATTATTTAAAGCTTTTTCTCCTTAATTATTTAATGATCTAATGCTTAATTCCACTTACACAATTTGTTATTAAATAATACTATTTAAAACTACCAAACCAAGAATAAGACAAGGTAAAGCAAAGGTGTAAAAATCTAAACTAGGAGTACTTAAAATAGTTTTCTTCAATTTATTAAGCAATCTTGAAGTGTACAAGAATTTTTTACATGCACTTAGAGACTTTGTCACAACTTATAGAATGTTCATACATATGTAATTGTGATTGAATGCCAATCCGCTACGTTACTTAGATGGTAGGGTAGATGGACAATGTGATTCTAATTTTTATGATAGCAAAGGTTCTTGGAAAACCCATCAGAACATGTTAATCTATGTTAATGTGCAAAGTAGGATATACTCTTCGAACATAGACATAATTATAAAATAAGTCGAGTATTTATTGGGTTTAGAACTATGTATTTATCTAGAAAAACACAACCTAATTGTATAGAACATTCCTTATTATTAAATGATTAAATAGATTTGAGTAAAATAGAGCTAGACTGTGCATAAAACAAGTACAAAAACACATTCAAGAAAACCATTATCAGATCTCTATATTAATCTCTAACTTTTCAGAACTCCTTTCCATTATAGTTGATCACTATTTATATAACTTTACAATGCATTGTCACTTAACATTCCATCCTTTTGGTTAAAGATCGAATGATTATTTTTGCATTTCAAAAAATTTTAGAGTACATAGGCTAAATACATATAAAATGAAATACATTATATAAATTGATATCCATCACACACTTTTCATGCATCTATACTCTATAATTTTATAATTATATTCTATTATCAACACTTTCTTGGACATAAACAATTGTCTCATCCTTAAACAAAGTCATAGGAAGTGTGTCTTGTGTTGGATCTAAGAGAAATACTTGCACTGAGGGGTTAGTTCAAACAATTACTTGTGATAATTGCTTAAAGTGTCATCTACTAGTTTTCACCTCTTGCACACTACTTAGTTACCCTTGTGGGTTTTCAACTAAGTAGTGTACTAATCTACCACCCTTATATATTTTAAATATATTGGCATAGTCAGGTGGCCATCATTTATGGGTTTTAAACCAACCCCATTTCTAATGCTTAAGGCCTTCCTTACTAGAAAAATTATTCAATATTTTAAAACTAGAATCTGTGTAGTATATATAGAGAAGGTGGAGGCATAGGCTATGTTGTTGGAACTGAAGAATACTATGAGGATAATGTTTTTGGGGTTGTTGTTGAAGAAGTTGTAGCTGCAAAATATGTGCTAGAGGAATTCGATACATTTGGATTGCTAGTTGTGTAGTTGTTGTGGATTTTCTCTATTAGAATTGGTTTGGTGGGATGAATTTGGGTTCCTTGATGATTTTTGTAATGAAGTTATCCAAATGGGACATGTCATTTTTTAACATCATCTAATCAATGATAACTTTATGCACCATATTGATCATAGTGCGCAACACAATTTGACACCCCATAATATTTTGAATGTCATCATCTTACATTATTATGAGGATGGCCCTAGCATGTGACACCTTTTGCTAGATTTTTGTGTTAATTCATCTAATATGTCTGTGTGGATCTACATTTGATTCCATCAAATATATTATACAACATATCATTTTTACATTTTTGTATCTTGTGCATCACATTGTCTCTTGACTCAAGATATTACTTTAATGCAACATCCACCTCACTATGTGTATTCAGTTGATTTGCCATTATTGTTTTGGCTTTATCGGCCTTAGTGAACTCTAGGTTAGATTTGCTTCATGTGGTGTTCAACTATTGTTTTTATTCAAGAATGATTTTAGATGTGTTGAGATTGGATTACAATATATTACAATACTTTATCTTACTCTTTGAGGAGCTCAAAAATAACGTCTATTTATGCCTTCATATTCTAACCTTACATTTGAAGATGTTGCAGATTTTGGGCAATGAGCTAGTATTTTATTAATTAGGATAGAAAGGTTATGAATTAATTTTCCTAAAACATGACTTGGTCACCCAAGACTTGAGTTATAAATTCATGGTATGTGTCATGATCAATTTCCTATCTTTGGTGAGGTGGAGGTCTAAGTTTGCATTTTCCTCCTTCAATTTTGATGCCTCTTGTTATAGTTCAAAAGCCTTTTATATGATAGACTCCTAGAACACAACTAATCCCTCAATTTTATTTGAAAAAGGTAGCTATGAAACATCTATCAATGCTTTTTGAACCATTTTTCCAAGGGCAAAAGTATAATTTGTATACGTTATAAGTGACTTATTTATTTTCACCATTATAAGTGAGAAGGTTGTTTGTTGCGTTGAGGGTGTAGGAACATCCCACAACCATTAGATAGAGAATTTCATCTTGTGTTGGGACCCCTCCTCTTATGCACCCCATTGAGTGGAATTTGAGCCTTGTGATGTGGAAGATGGATGCTAAACTTCAAGTATTATGACCTTCTTGACTAGTTATATTAATTGTTATACTATGGCTTTTGCCTATATTTTATGCTCTGATTCTACCTTTACTTTGGTAGTTGCCTCTACCTGGTCCTTGACTACTTAATCTTGGGATTGATTCTGTGTTTCCTCCTAATTTTATAAGACTTATTTCTTTTTCTCCTCTTTCGTGCCTTAATTACTACATTAACTTCAACCTTCTACTTTTGTGTTGCTTGCACTTTTTTATTTACGTTCTCTTTCTCTTTCCTCACAACTTCTTCATCATTCTTATTTTATTCCTCTTGCCTCTTCCTCCTCAGTAGCCTTGTGTGCCACTTTTTCCTTCCTCTTCTTCTTTTCTTCTTTCCTTTCCTTCGTTTCTTCTTTCTTTTCCTTCTTTTCCTCTTTTCTAACCTTCTTTGTAGCCACTTTTTGAGCCTTCTCCTACTCGAGTTAATCCTTAATAGCTTGCTTTTGCATTATGATATATTATTTTATGTCTAAATGTTCATGTTATGGTTTTTTAGTCACTTATCGATCATCTATAGGATTTGAATAATCTAAAAATGAGAGTGATTATGAAATAAAGGAAGAAAAGGTTAATTAGACCATGGTGCACCTGTGTATTATTGTCTTTTATCTAGATAGAGGGACTAAATTATTCTTCAACCACTTGTAGGCATGGATCATCTCTTTTGGCTATTGTTTTGGCACTTTATCCTCTTGCGGCTCAACTTCCTTAACTAGATATGGTTCAACAAAAGAACCCATATACTCTACAATAGTTGTGATAGTTGGGGCATACTATGGGTCCTTGGCTTGCATATTAATGGTTATTTTGGGATTAATTATTTTTTTAGGCTTGTTTATGTCCCTGAAGACGCTACACCTAGAGATTCTTTAAAAATTTCAGCCATCTTATGTGTGTGTTCTTCTGCCATTGTATCAATAATTATCGATGTAAGAAGTGTGAGAATTTCCACAAGAAGGATCTTCATAATACTATTTCACACTTAACAAGTGTGCACTACGTTCCAAAAGAAAAATTCTTTTTTTTCCTTCCTTATAGACCTTAGTTCCTATGTCCTCAATCATTTACTTATACACATCCTCCCCTGTGATGCCCATCTAAGTATGATCATATTTTTTAGCAATGTGTGGGACATTCCTATCGAAAGTCCACAATTTGAAAATTTCATGTCTTAATATTTGGTGGAGGTGGAAATTCTATATGTGTTTTTGCCTTTCTCTTCCCTAAAATAATTTGTGATGGGGTTGCTTTTGCTTCAGGTGATTCTTACACCTATACTTGTAGTTGTGTTACTAATTGGTGAGGCAATGATGGGTGTACCCTTAGACATATCATTCATAGTGGTGACACAAAGCGAGTAGCCATGGATTTTTTATCATAGAATTCCTACTTGCACATCCAAAATATTGGTAAAGAATGGCAAGGAAGTTATTGGTGCCTTCAAGATCTCATGGACTCTAATGTGGATACCTTCATGAAGCTTAGTCACTACAACATGTTATCCCAAATACTACATGACATCTACATGTACTTGAAGTTGTGAAAAGATAAGCTATTGAATTTACACCCACCATGAATTGAATCTAACCAATTATTTATAATATTGGCCTATTTTGGTTTAGGTAATGTTTACGAATGCAGTCTTAGGCCAAAATTCTATGTCCAAATTTATGGGGCCATCTAGGGACTTCCACTATGTGAAGCAAAATAATAATACAAGAATTAGTATTAAAACTCCTAAAACATGTCATTGATGACCTTATTAATGTTTTTATTCAGTTTGGAGACTAAAAACTCTAGCCAGTTGAAGTCCTCATTCAATTGAATCATTTGATATGCAATATTGATGACCCAATTGGTAGTTTATCTCCCACTTTTGGTGGTCTACCAAAAACACTTTCTAATGCATTTAGAGAGAATTCACACCAAAATACCCTCTACATATTTGAGAGGGATCCCCCAGATGCTCTACTATATTTCTCCCTAGTATTTGAGTGAATGGGAAGGTCCTTATATTTATATTGCACAAGAGATCTACCTTGAGCTTAAAATCTCGTTGCCTATGCCATGGTCACTGGATTGATAAATATCATGACATCCTTGGAGATATGGATCACACCTTTATTGTAGTGACTAAAAAGTGTCATAATCACTTCATCCAATTCACTAAATATAGGGAGATTGATGAGTTACTCAGCATTAGATCCTCACATGGGGTGTTAGATAGCTAGGGATTTTATTTGTGTTATTGATGGCAAATCTGAGATAAACAAATTGGCTTCTATTATGTCAATGGATTGAAATGAGCCTAGATCATGGTATCTTATTTTTTTGAGTGATTCCCAATCCCCTTTTCTTCTTTTTATGCATATATGATGGGAATCAAAAGTTGTGATCAATCTATGGTTGTTTTTTGAGTAGCCTTCAAATTATAACTTTGACTGAATGGTGTTGATGAACAATCCACATGCCCTTGTAATGTCATTATGTTCCTCATGCCCTTGATTATATATATTTTCCCGCTTAAATCCATCTAACATGTCACTTTGAATGTGCTAAGTTTTCTACACACCATTCTGCTAACTGAATTTATTATAATTGGTTATTGATGATTTAAAGTTATAAATTCATTATATAAAAATATTGGTTCTATTGATAGGAGTTGATGCAACGCATCGTATTTTCTCTCATCTACTTTATTTTATTACACATCCCCTGATTCTGACACTTGGTCCACTTGGAGAGATGCAATATTTTGGTGTGTTGTCATTAATGGATTTTTGAATGACCATTGATTGTCCTTCCTCCGTACTTTTTTTATCAATGCCTCATTCCTAGACTTAGTTAATGACCCACATGTTAAATTTGCATGATAATATTCCTTTCATGATAGGTTTATTTCCTTTTCACACTCTATGACTTTGACTTTTCCAATTTGGTTCTGATGTCATACGATATAGAGATCACATAATACAACGATATTATAAAATTAAAACTAAAATAATAAAATAATACATTAAATAAAAATCCTAATCTACATGGTACTACTCAACACCCTCTCTAATTTTTATGCAAGATCCGATAAAGATTATTGATGGCAAGGCTTAAGCCTATAACCATTTACATGTCCCAGTAAAAGGGTTCCATGAATATCTTTTAACACAATTTTTTCTTGTTACGAGATGGCATGAATGATGTAAGGTCCCTTCCATTAGAAGCATACCTTTCATGTAAATGCTTAAAATATACTATCATATAGTAATACTACTTGTTTTGAGAAAATTTATTTGGATTATAGATTGTGATCATGCCATGAATTTTGAATTTATTTGTTGACTTCTAATGTCCATTATGATCTTTCCCTATTTTCTTCCATCTTGGTGAAATCCATTAATTGTCCCTGAAGAGAGTCCCAATCTCCTAGTCACATGATCATTGTAATTCGCAAACTATATACTATGTATTCCATTGACATGACTGATTCTAATTTGTAAACTAGTCACAATAAATTTAAACCTATCACACGCTTGTATTTTATCCTATATGCCCATAGGATCATATGAATTGGATCCTCCCAATCATCCCTTTGCATATTTCATATTTTTGTGAGCATATTTCCAAAGACTATGTTTGATGCCCTCCCTGCCCATTGGCTTGTAGATGATATGATGTGTAATACCCCCTATGTTTGAGCCTTTGTGACCTTGTTATCATCATCCTATCTTGTTGATCCTTCAAATGTGTAAGATTTCAAATGGTGTTCCCTCCCTTATTTTGAAAGCTTTACTTGTTAAAATACTGTTAGAATAATCTATTGTTATTTAAATCATAATCCAATAAATAGTTAAATTCATATAAATCATGAGAAATGGTATCATGCATTTTATTGACAACTTGTGTCTAGCCTCTCTAAGAAGGCTAGAGGAGCTAAGTTAGGACCTAGAGTAGGGTGGGTGGATGTGCTTTTGGAGTGTAAATTTGGACTATGTAAAAGAAGTTATTATTGAGTGTAAAATATCCTATGACTTTGTACTAAGTGGGTGATTTGGACAAGTAAGCCCACATGCATTTGTAAGACATGAAATGATTCTTGTAAGAAAAATACCCTCTCATTTATTGGGATGGGTGGAAAACCCTTTGGATAATAAATTTAAAATTTCCTTTGTATCCTCAGAATCTTGTTTTGGGGGTTCATTCTTTTGGTGTGCTTGGGAGAGATTGAAAGAAGGAGCATAAAAGGAGCTTGTTGAAAGTTTGAGAGGAAAAGATCTGCATAGAGTTTTGAGAGCATGTGTCATGCATGTCGAATGGAGGAAGAGATGTAAGCCTTCTTTTAGTGCATCTTATGTAAAAGAAAGAATTGATTTTGTTAATCAAATAATAATTTAAGAGAAGTTAGATTAGTAAATATTTGTATTCCTAAAATCTCCCTCTCTTTCTTCCTCTTAAAAATAATGTGTGTAGTATGTGTGTATAAATATATAAAACTTAAATTAAATGGTTTGGTTGTGTTTATTTGTTTAAGCTCTCCCTCTCTCTTTCTCTCTTCATAAAATTTAGTGGAATTTGAAATAATGTCAAAGATAATCAATCTATGTTAAAATATGAAAAATATTTGTCTTATCTTTATGAGAAATAATTTAGTCTATCTAATTTGATTTATGATAAAATTACCTTCTCTCCCTTCCACCTTGCTTTCCCTCCTTTATCTTGTGAATTTATTCTAAAAAAAAAAACTGTTATTTTTTAAAATATTTATCTAAAAAAAACGGTGAAAATTATTTTAATTAATAGTAAAAAATAAAAATAAAAAATTAATAATAATCTATTATCTACTCACTCTTACTCTCTTCTAATCATGAAAATTAAAATTTGAAAAGTAAATATTATTTACTTTTGAGCTACATATATTACAAGAGATGTGAAACTACTTATCCCTCTTGCAAGACATGTATAAAAGTTCTTATCTCCTTTCAATACATCTCTTTTGGTTGGAAAAAAATTAGTATTAATAATAAAGATATGTTATTTTAAGTTAACATAATACAAATTGATTTATGAAACTATAAAGAAAATAAGTTTTAAAAATAAATAAAATAAAATTATTATAATAAATTTTATTTTATTTCACTTTTCAAAATAAATAATCTCAAAATATATATTGTTAGGTTTTCATATTTATTTTAATAAAATAAAACTAAATTAAAAATTAAAGAAAGAATGTGAAAATATAATCATCAATATTTAAAAATAAAATAAAAATAAATACATAAATATTGATCAAATACACATAAAAATAAATAAATTATAAATTAATTTCTAATTATTTATATACACAACAATTTATATTGGGCAGGTTATCGACTGGTCAGACCCTACACAGCCCAACAAGGCCTGCACAACCCGACAGGGCCTATCAACTATTATTAATAAAAAATTGAATATATTATTATATATATAAATATGTATATGTATGAATATACATTTTTACTCAAAAAAAAATTATCAAAATATTTGTGTATATATATTGTTTCATATGTTGATGGGTATGATATATATTCAAATTTGTAAATAAGTAATTAAATTTCTAAAAAAAATTGTATATACATGATTATATATAAATAAAAATATGTATATATATTTTTTTTAAAGGAATCATGGAATTAATTGATTTTTTTTTTATTTTCATCTTTTTTTTAAATTGGCAAAAATAATAGAGAAAATAAAGTAAAATGAAAATACAATAAAGAAAATTAAACATTTTATTTTTGACAATAAAAAAATTAAAGAAAAAGTTTGGAAACCTAGATCTTGTGGATGAGATCTATTTAATCTAATAGTTGAAATTTAATCAACCTCCATTTTAATCAAGTTAAATTTTGGTCTCTTTTAATAAATTAGTTTAACACTACTTGGTAATTTAAACTTTCAGAAAATTTATTATTTAACCTAGTTAATAATTTATTTAATTGTTTTATTATTTAGTTCTTCAAATTTATTTTAGATATTTTACACATTAAATTAATCAAATTCCAACACAGAAATTTTAATAAGATAGTCAAGCAATTTACTTAAATATTTTTTCAACATAGTTGAAACCCGTCTAAGAATAATCACTAGGAATATGCTACAATTAAGATTTGAATATGATTTTTTTAAGTTGTAAAATTATTCTACAATCAATAAATAAATTTTACTCTCTTTAATAGAGTTTCTTTGGGAACCATTTTCAAACGCACCTTCAAAAAATTTATAAAAAAAAATTATTTCTAAGATAACTTAAATTGACATAGTTAAAATATCAAGGAATGATATTTTTTAAATATGGAAGTTATAAGTAAATTATTATAACTTTAAATTATCATTAAAAGAATAAATTAAATTTTATTGTTAAGTTTACTATTTTTTCTATGGTGATTTCATAATTAGTTTATTTAGAATTTTGAGCGGCAAGATGTCGAGGTAATTAAATTCACCTTGAAGTGGTTGATTAAATTATGGCTTTCCTCATTATAAAAATATTTTTTATCTTAAACATAATATTTATAGCTTAGATAATTGGTTTTTCATGAAAAAAATTATCCTCTTATATCATATTTAAACTAGAGGTACTTTTATCCCTGATTATTAGTGTGAAAATTTATGTGTTCTGTCTCGTTTGACAAAATATTTTATCACAATGATTGTTTTAATGTTGTTTAGTGTTTATAATTTGAGTCATGGCTACTACATAGTATTTTGTGTCATTTTTATGTTTGTTACCTTAGTTTGAATTTCGGGCCACAATTGTAAATGTTTGAGTCTGACCTTAATTGCCAATGGGTAGACCTAAAATATGGCTCACTTGAAGTCATTTTGGTTTGTACTCTTGGAACGAGTCTTAGTTTTTGCATTTAAGCTTAGATTTTTGCACATGCATACTTCCCATATGTAAGTACTTGTAATTATTAGTAGTGCCTAGATGCGCTTAAGCTAACTAGTGCCACCGTGTTACCTACAAAAGGTAACAATGTTACGCTTAGTCATGTAGTTGATTGGTGAAGGTCGACTATCTTCACATATAAACTAACACTCATTTAATAATGGGTCAATATTGATTCTACATGTGATGCGATCACCGCAGATATGTAATAAGCTCAAAGAGTAGATGCAAGCTTAGCGTACTAACCCTTAGAATGCCCCTTTGTGTGGGTGTTATCAACTAACTTGAGAATATTTTTGGAGAACATGCTTAGAAGATTAACCCTTAGGATATGTTTATAGTGTGGACAATTACAAACTAACCTTAAGGTGTTCTTGAAACATGTGCTTAAACATCTAGCTTTAAAGCACTTACTTTATCATAAATATTTTAGAATTATTCTTCATGCATGTGTTTCTTTCTAGTTTTATCTGCATGGTTTAATTAGTGGTTTAGCTATTGCAAGATAGTGACCCTCACTAATCATTGGTTTTTTAGCTTGTTTTATCTCGTCTTAACTTTAGACACCATTAGTGACCCGCTCAGGAGATAGATCTTCTCTCAATAGTGTAAGTCAAATATTACTAAGACAATGACCTTGTTAGAAAAAGACAATATAGATTCCTTGTCACGCTTGACTCATATTTGTGTGATTATGTGGGAGTGTTTGGGTAAGCACACACACCTTGTGACATTTTTAGTTTTCAATTAAGGACCTTTAAATGTGTTGTCCTTTTGAATAGGTGATGAGAGCTTAGTCTCTCACTTTTGTGATGTATTAGATCCTTTATTGTCTTAGATCACCAACCCTTTCTCGATGATGACATATTTTAGAGAATGCCATCATAAGTGTAAGGAGAAATACATTGGACCATAATTTCATGGAATAGATATGTAGGCTATCCAAATTACAATGGGAGCATCAGATCTAGATTCTTAGGCTAGGTTAGGGTTATTGTCATCATCCTTTGTGTTTGGCTTACACATTATTCTCCGTTTATCACTAATTAAGGTGACTCATCATTCTTCATAATCAGGGTATCACTAATTAATTCTTGTCTCACATTGATTTTAACCCCTTACACTTGTATTCTAATCTTAGAGAGTCCTCATGGTGGCAATCAAATGTATTAAATAAATATCGTAATAATTATGTGTTATACTTCAATTGTGCATTGATTGAATCACAATAGTTAAACATTAAACAACTATAATGAATAAATAAACATCACTGAAATAAGATAACACAAAAAAAAAATTACATAAGTTTTGGGACAATAATTTTGGGCATGACATTTTGGTTTCAAAGCATGGGTTCAGCACTGGGATCTCTGGGAATATTAGTTGGTTGGTTCAGTTATCTTTATCAACAAATAGAAAATAAATTATGTACTACTAGTTTGGTCAGAATGATTCATGAGACTTATCTATGTAAAGGTGCTATAACAGTTATGATTCGAAAGTTACTAGACACAAAAATATGCATATTTCCATAAGATACTATTATAACACTGGGTCTTAAGTGTAGAATGTCTACTTGTTGTTCCTTATTTGGCAATTATAGTGGCAAATAGTTATTAGTAATGTCATTCTAGATGACATATGTACATTGGTTGGATCGATGAGATTATTTATATCTTTGTGTATCTCTAATAAAATTGTGTTATCATATTATGTTATGGTTGTGAACTGATGTAAACAACGTATCTTGAACTAAACATGTATACCCTTAACTTTTATAATTGTTTATATACATGCTAAATTATAACTTATTGTGTAAACCCCCACATCATTGTACATGTAAAAAACCTAATAAATAATGGATCCTCTCTATATAAACAACATTGTTGTGTAATTGTGATGTGTATGTTGTGGTGTAAATACAACACTTGTGTTATTGAATCAAGTCATAATTTTGTGAATGTAAATATAGTGGTACAAGTATGATATTTATGTTGGTAAGTTCAATAATACTCTTGTGAATATAAATATTTTTATAAAGTGCCATGTGTGAAACTCCCATTGTATAAATGTGTGTAAAGTAACTTTTGTTCAAGTAAACATATATCATCTGAGTAAAATTATTTTTATGTAATAATGTGTTGTGATGTGTAACCCTACATCGTTGCTCTAGTATTTGGGTACTAATGCAAGTATGGGTTTCAAGGGTGGAGTAGAACTATGTATATATTGGTCTAGACCGAATTATGGGTTAGGAAGTGGAGTTTCTCATAAGTTGAAAACTCATTTTCCTCTTTTGCATGAGGCATCTACCTGATTAATTTAGGTGTGTGCATCATGGGTGCCTTAGTCACCATGGGATCTTTATGCATAATGGTCACTTTATAAATGATATGTTTCTTCACTTGCACCTTAGTGGTTATCAAAAGAACAACCTTCATGATTTATATCTAATGCATCCTTGTGAACCTTTAGGAAACATATGGAGAGAGTTATGCTTTTCTCTTACCTCTGAGAAGTAACTGAGATTTATGTTATTCCTTCTCCCCTCTGGTGGCTTTCTTAGCCACATAGTGTCGTAATGTAAACTTTTTATGAGATTGTTATGCGCCATTTTATTTTAATTTGGCTTCCATTTTAATTGTTTTCAGAAACTAACACTTCTCTTGAATCTAAATTTTATTTTACACAGATATTTCATTAGTTTTGAATTACTTTGATTGGAATTTCAATTTTTATATTATGACTATTTGAATCTCACTTTATTATATAATTGAGATGATTTGTTGATATTTAGTATTTCTTTTGAAATATCTCTTTAAGGCCATTTGGCATTTGATTTAGTCTTTGGATTATGTTGCTGAGTTTTTTTTCTTTTGTTTCTAGTTTTAATGTATAGGGGAGAAAAAGTAGCTTGGAATATAGCTAGAGGGTGTGATAAGGTAGCTTGTGAGGTCAATCTTGACCCATCATCCCACCCACCAAATGTGGTGGATTCATACAAGATTTAGCTAGAACACTTACTATCCTATTTTTGGGAGGTCTAAGTAGAATCCTTCTTGGGAGGTCTAAGTAGGTTATATGATCTTATACATGATTTGGCTATATATTATGTTTCATTATCTATTGGGATGTCTAAGGAGGTTATTTATAGATCATAGTGATTTCTCGATTATTTCAACATTGATATTGCTCTATTTAGATGGCAGTTGATATTATTGTTCAACATTAGTCAGTATTGTTCTCTATGATTTGGTCATGATTTGACACTTATTCTTCACCTTGTATATTCACCGTGGGATGGCACATAGTTTGTTTTATATGATAGTATAAGATATTGATATTTATACACATACTCCTTAAGAGGTATTGACAACAACATTATGTGATATCAGCTAGTTTGTGATAGATAGTGGTTTTTAGTATTGACCAATATTGCTCAGTGTTGGTTATTAGTATGGCTTGACCATGGAATGGTACTAATCTCAGAAAGTACACTCTCATCATGGGATGGTGCAAAGTTTAGTCATTATATTATCACATCAAATAAATATTATTGTTGTACATGTTACTTATCAAAGTTATGCAATGAGAGGGTGTCCTTGGGTTTCAGTTGGTTGTGATAATTTTGATGATAGTGTAGTGTGACACTATGGGATTTACCTAAAGGAAAATGATAGTAACTATTGATTTAAGAACTTTATCATTTGTAAAATAATCAAAATTCACAATAATAAAAGATGTAAATAACTTGAATAAGAGAAAACATTGAGAATAATTTAACTAACATAAAGACATTAATAATCTAAAACTAGATTTCTGGGATTTTGAAACATAATTGAAAATGACTGTTGCATTGTGGTTAGATAAAGTTACATTATTTGTCACCTATTATGATTTTTAAAAAGTGTAGCTTTTTTCAACTCTTTGTCTTGGTTTAGTGCATCGAGGATGATGTTTTTATAAGGGGTAGAGTATTTAATACCCCTTATGTTTAAACCTATGTGACCTTATTATCATTGTGCATTTGCTTATCTTGTTAATCCTTCAAATATATAAGAATTCAAATGTTATTCCC